>CM074309.1:4768427-5278427 GCA_037194245.1 Opsariichthys bidens
CTGTTTTAAATATGTTTTAGGTCCCTTCTAGTACCCATACATTACTCAAAAACCATAATATGTTTCAAACCGTGGGTTTTGTGGTCCATTGCACCACTACTATTTATCCCTATGTTTTCAATTTGGTTAAACAAGTTATGGGTTTTGTTTGTTTTAGTAAAATGATTGTACAGTATTTAGTGTAAATGTGTCTGTTTTGTGCTGTAATCTAATTTTGTGATATACACACTACCGATCGAAATGTGGAATCATTAATATTTTTATCATCACTTTTCTTAAAGCCTTTATGTGTAATGCATTATAAAGGTATTTGTTTTCATCACATGGATTATTAAAGACTGTTTACCCTTCATCCTCTTCATCGTTTATCTCCACAGACATTACAATAATGCATTATACCTTCTCTTAAATAACTGTAACCAAAGTTAAAACGGATTATAAAATTTACAGATTCCTTGTCACGTGTGAAAATAGGTGTTTGTCATGCGTTTTAATGCATTATACTTTTTAAAGGTTTAACAAGGGTATTATAATGTAATACAAATGTGGTTACAATTATTCATTAGATCATACAATAGACAGACAAATGTATTAATTGTATAATTGGCTCAAAACGCTGTGAGAGGTCCTCGCTTAGAGTTTGTGCCGTACATTTAAAGTGCTTTGAGCTCCTACGTGGTCTAAAAATGATTTAAAACACTCATTCTGTTCATTCCTCTCAAAGACTTATAATCACATCATCATCATCATCTACTACAAAAAAAAACATTTGACAACCAGCCGACATTAAACACTCAGCCTTTGTCTAGTCTAAAAGCAGAAGGTACTTTAGGTCACCAAAATTTCCCTGTTTAATTGATGCTTCGTTCAATCAGAGTGACAGAAAGGCAATCACACTGCCGAAGAGATCTGCAGTGATTTCTCGTACGCTGCCATGAATAACATTGAGACAGCTAATCAATAAGAAGATTAGACTTGATTTAAGTTGACCGATCACCCTCTCTGCTATGTGCTACTGTCACTTGCTGCTTGTTTTCTGAGTTGATTCTCCTCCCAAGTGTCTCCTAACACACATTAAATGAGTTTGATTGAAGTGAGGTTGGCCGCCTCGCTCGCTGTAAAATGGTGAAAGGTTGCTAACAGCTTGATGACAGATTAAAGATTGCCTCTGCTTTTATTATATTGAATATTCATCGACTTGCATCAGAAAAAAAAACAGCAGATAACATCTGCTCAGCTCTGGCTCTAAGCCAGCTGCATTATTGTCTTCGTTTATCATTCAGGAGTTTATCATTATGTTATTGGCAGGAGTGTTGTAATTACCTTCAAATCAAACATTTCCATAGCAGGAGTAGGAAGACCTCTGCATTATGTCAGCTCACATGTGGTTTTGTAGCTGGGATTGTTGATTAGAGGTATGACCTGTTGGCATGATTTTCAAAGAACAGTTAGTTCAATCATGACAACTCTCTGAGTGAATTATTTAACCAGCGTTTATTGGCATGAGGCGTGCATGGAACGTGTTTTGCCGAAGGAGATCTGCTATGCTGCTGCTACTGAGCAAGTACAAGTTCAGCTTAGTTAAAATAACATACATAAAGGACATGCTGCTACAAAGATTTATTAAACCGCCCATAGCAGATCTATACAGGTGGTGCTGGGGAGGAGGAGGGGTAAACAAGTTTTCATAATCAAACAGCTGGGCAATTGCAAGCTAGGTTAAAAAATATGGTTATATTGATTAGGAAGTACGTCTAGTTGGCTAATGCCTCAGCGTTAGAGGAACCAATCAGCGCTTAGTTAGAGTTTCATGACTGAACTATGCAGGGCTTGACTTTATGGCTTTCCAAAGTGACTAGCCACTCAGCATTTTCACTGGCCACAATTTTGACATTGATACCATGGCGAAAAGCCATATAGATATTTTTAATGTTAACTCATAATTCGGTATGCGGTCTATTAGGTTGCTGTCACTTTAAGACCTGACGCACAGATCCATTATACTGTTACACATGCATTTTTTTTTTCAGCTGTTTGTTCTCTTAAAACATAACTGACTGTGTTCACGTGATTACGCAACAAGACCAGCATTTTGATATTATTTTGACTGGTTATTTGACCGTTTAATCACAATTAGCATAAAAAAGAACTTTTTAATACTCAATTTAATACTTAGCACTTTATGTGCACGCACTTTGGGTTAAATTACGCTGAAATTCAAGCCCTGTAAACCAACAATATTCATCGAAAGGAAAGGAATGTCAACTCGCTGTCAGAGAGATGAGAGAGCAAGAAAGCACAGCTGCTATTGTGAATCTATTCTGCGAAAAATTTGTAAAATGTTCAGTATCGATATATATCGGAAAATCTATATTTTTGACAACACTACATTGCACTTTGTTTATTTCAGATGCCTTTTTAAAAGACTACAATTGAAAAATGTATATATTATATATCAAATTCAACCCTCCAAAATGGCTTGTAGGAGTGATTGTGTTACACGCCATTGCTGAAATCAACTAAGTCTGGAACAATGTATTTCACACAAAACTGCTAATTCTGCCACTGAATGAGAACTAGAGCTGCCAAGCTTTAGAAATGATGTAAAAGCATCATTAAAGGACATAAAAGGGATCCATATGTCTCATTCTTCATATTGTAAATCTTTTAAAGTCATATAATAGTTTTTTTTGTCAGAAATAGACTCAATTTAAGTCATTACACACTGGATCAGTGAGCGAGTGAGTAAAATTGAGTACAGAATGAGTCATTTTGATCAGCTGATTCATCGAAAATATCTGACTTGGAAAAGAAAATTGATTCTCAACAAGAGATTTTCAAGATTTTCAGTGTATAACAACATATATTTTTGTTTTTCAAATGATAAAACTACTGATAAGTGTCATATACTGAATTTGTCATTTTGTAGCTATAGTCTTTCATTTTTTAAAAAAAGAAGATTGTAAATAAATTTTGTTTTATTGCTTTTGACATTTTAAAAGAAATAAAAAGGCTAAATATTCAGATTTTTTTTTTCAAACATTCAGACCTTGCCACACAGTTTCACACAACAAAGGTTGTCGTTGATTCAGAAACCGAACACATTTTTGAATACCTTCAAAATTCATTGAAGAATTCTTTAATAAAATCTTCCAATATTTTAAATAAGAACCAGACACAATATGCGAATTGTCATTTGACCTAGCTCTGTGTAAAACACTTCAACCATTGTCACATTTTATTTTTATTTTGTTCTTTAGAGACAAAATGGACACTAACAAAGAAATGTGCTACAATCGCCCAAGTTATGAAAGAGCAATATCTGAGCAGTTTGTTTTGAAACTTTGAGTTTCCAGCCCAAATATTATAATTTGGGATGATCAGATTATGATCTTCTGCATTGACATATATCCATTTACTCTTGACAGGAATGTTTACATCATCATGGCCGAAATGTTTATCAGAATGAAGCTTCTGCAAAACACATTGTGCTTGTTGCATACTTAAGTGAGGCAGGTGCTTTCATCCCTAATGTGATTTGCAAAATTATTCATTATTTCTTGGTCAGGCTCATTTTGGTCTCTCTAGACATGGGAAAATAGTCAAGGGAATATAGTCTGCAGGCTTAGCCAAAAATGAGTCTGACGGGTTTAATTTGTCCGCTGATACCGAGAAGCCTGTCTCAAGCACTTATGCTTGTGAGGCAGAGGCTTTGGTGAATTAATATAGTAGAAGTCTTGTGCAACCTCAGCACTTAAATTGTTCCTGTGTTAACATATTTGAATGGTGACTTCCATTTCAAAATCCATGCTTACAGCGAACAAAATTGGCTATAATTAATATTTGCTGAGTCCAGGGGGCTGGAATGAGAGTCTGGACTGAAAGCATTCGCTTCTCAGGTCAATTCTTTATATTTCAATGTTAATATAGGATTTCTGTTTGATAAAAAAGAAGTTTTAGAGGAGAATCAAGAATGAATTGCACTTACTGATAGTGTTGTTTTTATTCAGATGCTGTCTGGGTTGTTTTAGAGCCCAATTCACTAAATTAATAATACTGATCCTGTAATGCCACAAACACACCTGATGAATATAATTACATAATTAAAGTAGACTGATTATGCCTGTTTATTCCCTGATGTGGTAATGACAACATTTGTAGAAATATTTCTCTAAACTAAGCTCAGTGACAAACAAAACAACAGTAAAGACATTTATAATGTTACAAAAGATTAAATAAAATGCTGTTCTTTTGAAATTTCTAAAGAATCCAGATAAAAGTAACATTATTTCCACAAAAAAGCAGCAAAAACTATTTTTAGCATTGACAGTAATAAGAACCATTGGTAATAATTGAGCACCAAATTAGTATATTAGAATGAATTTTGAAGGATCAAATGACACTGAAGACTGGAGTAATGATGCATAAAATTGAGCATAATTTAAATTACAATTTATGACTTTAGAACAGTTATTTTAATTAATATTTCACAAGAGTTGTAGTAATATTTCACAATTTTGGTCTTGGTGTGCATAAGAGACTTATATGTTGTGTGTGTGTGTGTGTGTGTGTGTGTGTGTATGTATTCCAAACTTTTGAAGGTAGTGTATATTGTTTTATAATACCAATAAATGTGAATGAGGATATTTCGTTGTGCATTAATTCATTAATATATCAAATGAACAGCACAAATGGGGAAGTTAACTCTGCTTCTGTGTTTCTGATTGGATGGAGTACCAGCACACTTCGGTTTTTATTTGTTAACCAATTAGCTATAAAATTGAAATGTTTGAAAACTGTCAAAACTGACCCCAAACCAGCCCAAATTTTGTCCATCCGCCCAAACCAATTCTAACCCGCATAATTGAATTCAAAACCACCCAATTGGCCGGAAATCCGCCAATCTGGCAACACTGTCAATGGACCAGATGGCTTGAATTAAATCAGTGTGTACAGGTTTCCACGAGTTTTACAAGAGATTTCACTGTGGTCAGTCTCTTCTCATGTCAGATGTCTCTTCCTGACATCTGTGCAGTTCACGGCCTGAATAGCAAACTCAAGACAAACGTCTAGCTAAACAATTCTAACTATTCCCAGACACAAAAGAGCAATCAAACCCTCCATTGACTCTCTCACCAGTTCTCCTCCTGCTTCTCTCTCAGTATAGTAGGGGACAATCTGTTCTCTCTCCTTCCTCTTTGTTGCCCATTTCCTATAGAGAAAGAAGATTCGGTTGGTTATCTTGTATCACTGCTGCTGACATTAGTGACAGAGAGAGTGATAAAACCCCCCACAAAAGAATCAATACATGCCGATTGGGTGGAGGCGCTCCTGTCGATAGCCCCTCTGGGCACAGGCAGTGCTGTAATTGCTCATAGTTGAGATGCTGATGGTTTACGGTAGTAATTGACCCAAGTGTGACCTGCATTTCATTGTTAAAGTGACAGTTAGAAAAAAAATAACTTGCAGCGACCTTACTTCTTTTCTCTGATGACGTGTTTTCTTGCGTAAGGCCGGGACGACCTGTCACATGAGCTCGACCACACTGTAAAACTCAATTCAGAATATTGAAAACATTTAAGTATTATAACTAATTTTTTTAAGTTAGTAGAACAAATGGGGCGGGGCCAAGAGCCATGGAAGCGGAGCAAGGCCATTGTGGTGCACAGGTGTCACTCATTAACGATCACATCACCGGCATCCCTTCACTCCTCATTCTCACACTCATCATAATGTTAATTATATACAGTTAATTTGCATAAACATCACATTCAGATCTTGGTTAAATGTTATTTAGCAAATAACACATGCAATGTGTTATGTGGTCTTAAAGTTTTGCAGCTCATCCTCAACCTAACCACAGGCTCGACTCTTCACCACAACCCTACAAAACAAACAGAACCAAACATAAAACAACATTAAACACTAGCTTATGTCTCCCTTTGTTAATCTTGTGCAAAAACACAAAATAACACTTCATTTCAACATTTATTTTCCTTATACAGTCTAATGCAAAGCATTCTAGGAATTCAAATTCTGCTGCATCTCAGTCATATTAGTCAGCATACTACAATTAAATTTTGAGTTCACGCAACTTTTTTCAATTAAGTACAATGAACTGTCATTATTATTTGAGTGAATTGAACTCATTTCATTTAATTAATTTCACCGTTCGGTTTTACAATGCAATAGCAAACCATGATCGTCCAATCTATTCACGCTGAACAAAATCAAGCCCCGCCCTACATTTCTTTCTTGTTCGAGAAGCCGTTTTACTCAGAAATGTCACAATAGGGAAGAAAAAAGACTATTGCAACTTTAGTTTTTATGTTGCAACTTTAATATAGAGCGAGCCCCAAATGAGCACACTTTAATGCTACTATATTATATATTTATTTATGCTTTCGGTAGATGCTTTTATCCAAAGCCACTTACATGTAGTAGTGCCATGCTCTGCGGTTTGAGCTATTGGATATCATAATTTTTAGAGGGAAACTCAAGATTTGCTGTAAGCCACAAATTTGGAAGAGTGTCAGTTTGCAGCTTCCGTTGTGAATGTTGACTCTACTATTCGTTTTGTTTGCATTGTGTTTACTATTATTGATTACTAGCTATCAAGATTGCCAGAAAATACCATTAATTTTTTCAGTTGCCAAAGTACCATTCTTGTGTAACCAGACTAAATTCTCTGTGCTGTCACAAAAATCCTAACAAAATATCAATTCTCACTTTACATTGGCTAGTTGCAAAAATCGCATGTGGTCATGCATGAAATGCACAAAATACCCCCTTTTTTGCTTCTTTTCTCTCTCTCTCTCTCTCTCTCTCTCTCTCTCTCTCTCTTTTTTAACCACAATGACTTGAATGCGCCTCACATTGCAATTACGTCTTTCAAATTCGAGAGTACCAAGTTCCAAGAAGAGTACCGAGAAGTACTTGAAGATAGCATGAGATTTCAATGCGGGCGGAGCTACCCAGCAAAATGATACCAAGTGACCATCAAAATATCTTGTCACTTGTGAAATACATGTAACCATTTCTCTAGCCTAAAGCAGTGTATTCAGTAACATATTGGTTTAGGCTGTGTATTGAAATTCGTATTGATAATCATTGCATTCCAGTGGCATTAGTGTCGACTACTGACATTTTGACATCAAAACAAATCTACAGAAAAGAGAGATGCTGTAGCTTTTGATGGTTTTAAGTCCCAGTTAGGCCACAATGTTACAAGGGTTCAGTATATTTTAAAGGAATCTTATTGATGTCCTCTTATAAAACATTTGGATAACCGGTCCATGAGGCACTGACGATTCTGAACTTTAATTTAAACATTCTAACATATTATGCATTGAAGATAAATGTTAGAGAGGCCAATCTGTACTGCTAATGATATATTTATATAGCGTAATTGCACACCTGTGTAAAAGCGCACTGGCAGGACAAACCCTCTCATGAAAGAGCATCAAAGAGCATTTGATCAGTTCTCTTCATTCTTAGCCTCCGAGTTAGGTTTATGACTGCATAATCAACATCCCGCTAATCAACGTTATGACAAGGGATCAAAAAGAAGCTTGTGTTACATAATCAGAGCGTAAAGGTTCCTCTAAAATACACTTTCCCCTGGCAATAGAGGGTTTGCTGGATACGAATGACAGGAACAATAGGGTGGCTCATGATCAAACCACTCTGAGAGATAGACAATCAAAAAAGCGTTTAATATTGTCTTGCATTTTGCTCCCCAGAGAAAAGCGGAGACTGAGGAAGCACTCAGCCAGTATTTAATAAGGTGTTGGGAAGTGGTTTTGATTTGGATTCATTTATAATTGGAAGCCCAAAGCTATGCAGCACATTCAGATTAAACAAGACATCCAAGTCCAAGAGCAGCCAAGCGGCAACATTTTGTTTATTTTGTATCGAAATTAGCCAAATTAGTCTATCTGCAATTGTTCAGTGAGGTTTTTTTTATTTATTTTTTATTTTTTATTCTAATCCTTATTCTGTTATTGGCTTCATCTCAGTTTTGCTTTCACTGCCGTTCACATTTTGCCTTAAAAGCAGGATCTTAATTGGGATGATATATTAGGCCACTTGTCACAAGTGTGGTTGCCAATTATATTTGCTTGCACTGTTGTCAATTATATTCTACAATGAGGCAGTCATGATTCATGTCTCAAACTTTATAATTTTCTTTACCATCTCTTAAAAAGTTGGTCACGGCAATTAAGGCTGCACAGTATTGCTAAAAATATTAACATCGCTGTGTTTTTCGTCCTGTCGATGATGTGTACATATATATATATATATATATATATATATATATATATATATATATATATATATATATATATATATACCATTTTGATACAGGTGCCGCACCTCCTCCAGTGCACTGTTGGGTCAGCTGCAGGGTCATCAGCTGGTACCACCGTTCATGGACGTTTCTCCCCCTATCCAGTACATCTCCCGTTGGGGGGGCAGTGGCTTGTGGGGACGTCTCCCCGCCACCCCCTGCAGCTGCCCTCACTGGGGTACCAAGCCCTACCTATTGTCCCTCCTCCGTAGCCACAACCAGTAGCTTGCCTTCTCTGCCTCCTCCACAAGCTCCTTGATGGCTCTCCTCAGGCTTACCCCAGTTGTCCCAGCAGCTCGGAGAAGCTAGATTGCGGACTTCCCCACGAAACCCCTACATCCGACTTCTACGGGATGGATAGTCGCAGTCTCTCTCTGCATTCTGCTGCAAGATCAGAGTACTTGAGCCACTTGAACTCATATGCCGCTGGTATTCCCTCTTCCCATGGCACAGTCAGCTCAATAATGAGGACCTTCTTGGCCGCTGTGGCCCACAGCACAGCATCTGGCCTTAATGTTGTTTGGGTGATCTCTGATGGGAAGATAAGCTGAGGACCCAGGTCAACACGCATCTCCCATCCCTTTCCAGGAGTAAGCAGATCATGCTGTTCCTCCCGCCACTGCCCTCCTTCTCCTGGTCTATGGAACGGGATGTTTGGCCGTAGGGGATCTGAAGCGGAATTTGCCTGGACTCTGCATCTTTCCAGCAGCTCTGCCAACTTCCTCAGCACCTGGTTGTGCCGCCATCTAAAGCGGCCCTGCGTCAGTGCCACGTTACACCCCGACAGGATATGTTGTAGACCTGCATTGGCTTTATTGCACAGAGGGCACTTGTCCTCACTTCTAAACCACTGGGAGAGATTTCGAGGACAAGGAAGGGTATCGTACACTGCTCTCACGAGGAAGCTAAGCCGCGACTGCGGAGTTCGCCAGATATCTGCCCAGGTTATGACCCTCTTAGTGGTCATATATATATGAATATATATATATATATATATATATATATATATATATATATATATATATATATATATATTAATATATATATATATATATATATATGTTAGGTGTGTGTGTGCTTATGAATAAAAATGATAACTTTTAAATATGATGAAATAAAATGATAAAATATTGTAGTTTTTAAAATGGTATAAAACTACTATAATTTACATTTATTTAATTATATTTTATATATGTTTTATTTATAGTGTTTGTTAAAAAAAATACACTGTTTTTAACTAAATAACACATTTTATTTTATATGCACAAATATAACCTCCCAATAAACAGTAACGTTGAATTAAAGCATGTAAAATGTTCAAGTGAGTCACTGATTCTGTGTGTTGATTCACTAATTCATGGACAGTTCGATAAAACCGATTCATGGAAATGCGTAGTGAGGTCTTTTGGATGTTTAATGGCAAAATAAAAATGTATCAATCTTATTAAACAAAATCATCATTTATATAATCAACAGAATGATATTTAACATATCTTAAATATTCGATAAATCACCCAGCCAATGTTTCTTTAACATCTGTAATGACTTATGTCCTGATTTTAAAGGTTGCTACAAAACCCAGACAATTTCAAGCTTGAAATTGGTTTTGTTTATTCGAAAACACACACGGCGTACTCTCACAGGAAGTCATAATTGGTATGGTGCAATATAATAAATCCATCATAAAGACTCAATGGGTTCAGAAACCATTAAAACAACACTCTCACTGAGAGGCGACCATTTGTACATGAGACAAGGTGTATTAATGTGGCCATTACTGTTGCTCTGCATATGACAGAGAGTGTGTGTTTTTGCATTGAAAATGGTCTTTTGTGAAATATTTCTTTTGCAAGCATTGTTTACGCTCCTGCAGGAGGGTGCAAATGATGCATGCTCATAAACGCATTCCTGTTAAATGAGGGTTTATTATGTGGGAAACACTTGCACTGCTATTTAATGTGATTGCAAGGGTTTGCATCCGACACGCATCTGTAGATGTGCCATCATTTCAGCCTCTATAAGCAATAAAGCGTTTTTGTTCCTCTGATACCCTGGAGATCTTTACAGTGTCAGGGTAAGAATATAGTCTTTTGCTGTTTGGAATAGCATAACACTAAGCTATTCTTAATATTTCTGTATTACTGCATATTCTAATCCACACGTGCACAATTTATCATTCAAAAATCTGAGCAGCGCAGTCTGTTATAAGGCATATAATGTGGCCCCATAAGTGAGCTGTCAACAATATAGCGGTTTATGCTAATTTCTGGCATAGACCTGTCACTTTTTGAAGGCCCGATGGGCCTTTGCATCAAAAAATTTGCCGATTGCCCTTTCCTGAAGGCAGTGTCGTCGAGTGACAACCATTTTATGCCTCTGTGACTTTTCTCTCAATCTCTGACAGCATTTCTAGGCTACAAAATCAATTAGGCTGAAACGGAGTATAGTTAGAATGTCACTAAAAGTTGATGATAGAGGGTTTTTTTTTTAGTTTTTTTTTTTTTTTTGAGGTAAACATGATGGGGAATGAAAGAAAGAAAGAGTTTCATCACTTTAAATAATATGCTTTGTGTATATATAAATAAGATTTTTTATTAAACAATTAATAATTTTTTAAAATATTTTTGATATATATATATTCTATGGAAGCCCGTTCCCGCCACTGTTGAGAAAAAAAATATTCCATAAGTCATAATAATGAGAAACTTTTCTCATAATAATGACTTAGTATCTTTAACTTAATAAAAAAAAACTTTTTTATTTTTTTATTAAGTTAAAGATGCTAAATCATTATTATGAGATGCTAAATTATTATTATGAGATACTAAGTCATTATTATGAGAAAGTTTCTCATTATTATGAAATACTAAGTCATTATTTTGAGAAAAGTTTCTCATTATTATGAAATACTAAGTCATTATTATGAGAAAGTTTCTCATTATTATGAGATACTAAGTCATTATTTTGAGAAAGTTTCTCATTATTATGAGATACTAAGTCATTATTTTGAGAAAGTTTCTCATTATTATGAAATACTAAGTCATTATTATGAGAAAGTTTCTCATTATTATGAAATACTAAGTCATTATTTTGAGAAAGTTTCTCATTATTATGAAATACTAAGTCATTATTATGAGAAAGTTTCTCATTATTATGAGATACTAAGTCATTATTTTGAGAAAGTTTCTCATTATTATGAAATACTAAGTCATTATTATGAGAAAGTTTCTCATTATTATGAGATACTAAGTCATTATTTTGAGAAAGTTTCTCATTATTATGAAATACTAAGTCATTATTATGAGAAAGTTTCTCATTATTATGAAATACTAAGTCATTATTATGGTTCTCAGTCGGAAAAGGGTGGCTTGTCCTTTTCAGGTTGGTGGAGAGCTCCTGCCTCAAGTGGAGGAGTTCAAGTATCTTGGGGTTTTGTTCATGAGTGAGGGAAGGAAGGAGCGTGAGGTTGACAGACGGATCGGTGCAGCTTCTGCAGTGATGCGGTCGATGTACCGGTCTGTCGTGGTGAAGAAGGAGCTGAGCTGCAAGGCGAAGCTCTCGATTTACCGGTCAATCTACGTTCCTACTCTCACCTATGGTCATGAGCTTTGGGTCATGACCGAAAGAATGAGATCCCGGATACAGGCGGCCGAAATGAGCTTTCTCCGCAGGGTGGCAGGGCGCTCCCTTAGAGATAGGGTGAGGAGCTCGGTCACTCGGGAGGAGCTCAAAGTAGATCCGTTGCTCCGTCACATCGAGAGGAGTCAGCTGAGGTGGCTCGGGCATCTGTTTCGGATGCCTCCTGGACGCCTCCCTAGGGAGGTGTTCCGGGCATGTCCCACCGGGAGAAGGCCCCGGGGAAGACCTAGGACACGCTGGAGAGACTATGTCTCTCGGCTGGCCTGGGAACGCCTCGGTGTCCCCCCGGAAGAACTGGAGGAAGTGTCTGGGGAGAGGGAAGTCTGGGAGTCTCTGCTCAGACTGCTGCCCCCGCGACCCGGCCCCGGATAAGCGGTGGAAGATGGATGGATGGATGGAAGTCATTATTATGAGAAAGTTTCTCATTATTATGAGATACTAAGTCATTATTTTGAGAAAGTTTCTCATTATTATGAGATACTAAGTCATTATTATGAGAAAGTTTCTCATTATTATGAAATACTAAGTCATTATTATGAGAAAGTTTCTCATTATTATGAGATACTATGTCATTATTATGAGAAAGTTTCTCATTATTATGAGATACTAAGTCATTATTATGAGAAAGTTTCTCATTATTATGAAATACTAAGTCATTATTTTGAGAAAGTTTCTCATTATTATGAGATACTAAGTCATTATTTTGAGAAAGTTTCTCATTATTATGAGATACTAAGTCATTATTATGAGAAAGTTTCTCATTATTATGAGATACTAAGTCATTATTTTGAGAAAGTTTCTCATTATTATGAAATACTAAGTCATTATTTTGAGAAAGTTTCTCATTATTATGAAATACTAAGTCATTATTTTGAGAAAGTTTCTCATTATTATGAAATACTAAGTCATTATTTTGAGAAAGTTTCTCATTATTATGAAATACTAAGTCATTATTATGAGAAAGTTTCTCATTATTATGAGATACTATGTCATTATTATGAGAAAGTTTCTCATTATTATGAAATACTAAGTCATTATTTTGAGAAAGTTTCTCATTATTATGAGATACTATGTCATTATTATGAGAAAGTTTCTCATTATTATGAAATACTAAGTCATTATTATGAGAAAGTTTCTCATTATTATGAGATACTATGTCATTATTATGAGAAAGTTTCTCATTATTATGAGATACTAAGTCATTATTATGAGAAAGTTTCTCATTATTATGAAATACTAAGTCATTATTTTGAGAAAGTTTCTCATTATTATGAGATACTAAGTCATTATTATGAGAAAGTTTCTCATTATTATGAGATACTAAGTCATTATTTTGAGAAAGTTTCTCATTATTATGAGATACTAAGTCATTATTATGAGAAAGTTTCTCATTATTATGACTTACTGAATATTTTTTTTTTCTCAACAGTGGCGGGAACGGGCTTCCATAATATTGAGAGGCTTTGTGGAATGGCTTTTTAATAAAATGCACAAACGCACACTAATCACGCTTTGTTCTTTTCATTTGAAATAAATGTAATCACTTTTGGCACTTCTTTAATTGTGCCATAATAAGAGCCGTCCATGCCGTTAATGTCTTGACATTTTTATTTTAAAGCATTTCGCTAATTTGGCATTGAAAATGACTGATATTTTGATTTGTAGTATTCAGAGTCTCTTGTTTAATCATAAATTTAATCCACATGGAATCTTAACATTGTTAGTATTGAGAAATAAATTGTCAGTGAAGCTCAACAGTATGAAATATGACTGATGTGAGGCCCCATCAATAGTACTAATGGCAAGAAAGCATATAATAACTGCGATATTCTTAGATCATTGATACATATATTATTGTATAAAAAGAAAACGCTCTTTGCAAACGATCTTAAAGAATGTCATTTTAACCTGATCTCAATTGAACTTAAATGTGCTATATTAATCCTGATGTGTGTATAATTTAGAGACTAAATGATATAAAGTAATCATAATTAATATTTTATATCAATTAGTCTTTTTATGAAGCTCAAGAGTTGACACATTGAGGGGGCATTGTGCTATGAAGACGACCACATAAGTGTGAGTGTCAGTATTATTTGCTAATTTCTTTTCATATTTTGTTCTCAGCACTCACAAATGTGAAGTTATGGGCCATCGACCGCCAGTGTTTCCAGACCATCATGATGAGGACCGGACTCATCAAGCATGCAGAGTACATGGAGTTCCTGAAGAGGTGGGCTGCTTCTCCTTTCTTTATCCTCTCCTAACCCCTGATGGAAGAGATCTATCCTTCGGCAATTTGCAATTAAAGAAATTGATTTTCATTGAAAATGAATAACACAGGAGTGGATGGTTACACAATCGCCAGTAACTCAGGCTTCACACTCAGCGCCGTGTATCGTTGATCTCTCGGGTGATGAGTTTTCATTGTAATATTTTGGGAGGTGAAATACCATATTACTCTCTAATGTTTCTAATCAACTATTTCTGCATTTTTTTTCTTAGGAAATTGAAATGTGTATTGGTTAGACAGAGGCAGGGGCAGATAATGATTGAAGCGCTGTTGGTTTCTGTACATTCGCTCTGCTCGTTTGAGTCAATTCTTCTTCTTCCTCTCACTTAGTCAGGAAATATAGATTTTTAGCCATGAGCTGTTTGTGAATAGCTTTGCTTTATTATTATTTTTATCAATTGATATTGATTAGTCTAATGTCTGTCATAGAAATGCATTCACACGGCATTATGTAATAATGGATTTTGCATTGATATTTTACTGTGCACTGTAAATAGAAAGTAATTTTTTTTTTTACATTTTACTGTGTTTCGGAATGAAAATGTCAGGGCTAGGTCAGTGCTTCTCTACCTTTTTCATTCCAAGGTTTGTCCACAAAAATGTCCCCCTGACTTTTACAGTTAGCTCCTGGAAACCTGGCTCTTAAGACGAAAAAGGGGGTGAATTAAATCTTGATTTTTAGATTAAAGGTAACTTTTGCTCCTGTAGCAGTTGATAAACAAAACTGCATGCATTTTGCAGAAGCACATTGTTTTGGTTGTTCTCTGGCTCTGCGTGAATATGCAGATTAATATGGTTCGTGGCACCTGTGTTCATGGAAATCCAAAAATAATGTCATCTGAGTATGTAGGTGCACATTTTATGCTGTTGTTTCGACTTATTAGAAACACTGTTATTTTTAAAGGGTTAGTTCACCCAAAAACGAAAATTCTGTCATTTATTCCTCATCCTCATGTCATTCTACACCCGTAAGACCTTCGTTCATCTTCAGAACACAAATTAAGATATTTTTGATGAAATCCGATGGCTCAGTGAGGCCTCTATTGCCAGCAAGATAATTGACCCTTTGCCAGCAGTTTGATTGACAGGCGATCTGACCAATCATAACCCCGAATCCGCCATTTTGTCCCATAAAGCAGTCATGGTGAACTTGAACTTGAAAAAAATGTGTGTACTCGCATCTTGGGGTAGTCGTGGCCTAGTGGTGAGGGAGTCGGGCTTGTAACCTGAAGGTTGCAGGTTCGATTCCCACGCCTGCAGGAATTGAAAGTGGGGATTGTGAATGAACAGCACTCTCTCCACCTTCAATACCATGACTAAAGTGCCCTTGAGCAAGACACCTAACCCCTGATTGCTCCCTTTGTAAGTCGCTTTGGATAAAAGCGTCTGCTAAATGATGAAAAATGAAATGAAAAATCTTTCCACAGTTGAAACAACATTCCTTCTGATGTTTATTTGATGCTATAAAGAGCCGCTTCATTCACGAGCCTCTTGAAGGAGCTACAGCGATCTGTCACGACACACTAAAGAGACACTATACGTTATTGTTTAAACTGCTTTAAAAAATTACAATATGTTAAATATGAAACCGTTTCATACGTTGTCAGTATCCTCTTTGCTTCAGGTTGTATTTTTCTCTCACAAACCGTCAATTAACACTTTCAAACGCCCAGAAGACATATTTAAAACAGTTCATGTGAGTACAGCGGTTCAACCTTAATGTTCTAAAGCGACTAAAATACTTTTTGTGCGGCAAAAACACAAAATAACGACTTTTCAACAATATCTAGTGATGACTGATTTTAAAACAGTTTCAAAGCTTCATGAATCTTTTGTTTCGAATCAGTGGTTCGGTTCACGTATCAAACTGCCAAAGTCACGTGAACTATTGAAATTGCGAATCACTTATGACATAACGAAGCCTCGTTCACTGAAATCACGAGACTTTGGCGCTCCCAACCACTGATTCGAAACAAAAGATTCGTAAAGCTTAATATTTAGACTACTTCTATTATTGATTGCTATCAGGATGCGAAGAGAGTTTCAACCAGTATAACAAAAAGTATTTATGAAAAACATTGTCTACCTTTTAAACTAGTACATTGTACATTTTAGAATTAGTTTAATCGAAAGCAAAGAAATTAAGTTTAGAAGAGAATCACAATTTTGCCGTTCAGATCACAAATAATATGATCGGACAATCTGTGTTTTAATAAATAATACATCAAATAAACTGTGATCTAAAAATAGAAAGAAAACAATGTTATGGTTTCATGTGTAATGAATTATTGAATCCTTGAACTAAGAGGTCAGGTTTTTCTTTCATTTTTTGTAAAACAATCATTCAATTATAGACTCCAAAGCGTCTGGCGACACAAAGCAATGTCATTTTGCAAAGCCCCAAACCAGCTGGAAAATGTATGGCTGAAGATGTCAAGGAACAGAAATGGATTTGACTTTTAAAGGAAGCTTAAGATGCCAATGTATGTTCCGTGAGACATGTGTGCGTGTGTACGAAGATAAAGTCCATTTTCACTCGTCAGTGAAATATAGAATTATATTCTGTGTGCTTTAATGGCAAATAAAAAAATGCAAATCCAGTTTTACTTTTTATGTTCTAACACTATTATTTATTTCATCATGAACCGACTGGATCGACATCGGTTGAACATTTCAAGTTTCAGAGGCAAAACAACTTAAGTAAAAGGTTAGAAAGAAAAAAAAAATGCGCACAAAAAAATAAATAGTCACTTTATTGTCCTGTGGCTAAAGGTAAAGGTAAAGGTTATTTAAAAATGTTTGGCCGTTTTTTCAGTTCACCCACACTTCAACCTGAGGCGTTATTTCTTGTGTGCATTTACTCTGTTAATTTACCAGCTTTCCAAAACTCTGATGTGATTTCTGATGCTACTAAAAAAATCCTAATACCGATGGACCCGTTCTTTTCAGCCTGTCCTTTTTAAACTTAACATTGTTGTTTTTCTGCCGGTCAGAAACGATCCTTTGTGACCTGGAAACAGCTTTGTTGGCTCACAATACCTCAAACTCTCTTTATTTTTTTTCACAGCGTTCCGACATTCCAAGGCCTTCCAGAAGAAATACTCAGCAAGCTAGCAGATGTGCTGGAGGAGGTAAGCAGCTGAACACTGTGTATTTTCCCAGAAGAGCAGTTAAATGTAAGACTCCACTGTCGTGTTTGATCGGGCTTTCGTTAAATATTACTAGGCAAAGGTTTTAATCAGAAAGATTATTTCTTAAAAAGGTCTCACCAGGAAAGGTATTACATTTTTTAAGTGTATTATTTTTGTCTGACTTACTGCACTTTATCTTGGGTTTTTCCTTGAAAATTGAGAAATAATGTGATTGTGCTTCGTGGTCCAGTGGTCTCATTTAAATGGTGACATCAACTTTCTTTTTTAGGGGATATTTGGCAATTAAATGTGATTTTGTTTCATAAGATTAACGTATGAAGCACAAATCATCACTAGAGATCCTCTGAACTCATGGTTGGCCTGTGTCCTACATTTTATACATGATCAATAAAAATCAATATTTCTATGGAGACATTGAATTTCCTTATATTGATGGTGGAAACCAGTGTTATTTTAATATCATATTGGATGCAACGCATTACAAGTAACGTGAGTTAAGTAATCAGATTACTTTTTTCCAAGTAACTAGTAAAGTAACACATTCAGTATTTCTCAAAACAGTGCAATGCAATCTCAGAATATTATGCAAGTTATTAAAGTTAAATTACACAAATATACTTCATGTATTTAATCTCACTTTATTAACCGATGTATTTGCTGCTGACCTTCGATGACCCAGTTCAACCATTCTAATAAGCGAAAATACTTTAGATAAACATCACATTTGTTTCAATACATTTTTTTTTTAATTCCTGAAGCAAGAATGTATAAATTTCTTATCCAACGTCCTTTTCTTCTGCAATCCAGTTTGTTTGAGCTGCGCCCTCTACTGTACAGGTGTTAATTTGCATTTCCTTCAGCCCGAGGCGTATTCATTTCCCTTTTTGTATGAAGGGGCTTTTACATTTACGGGAAATCCATTTCAAATAGGTGGACAAGTCCAATTTTGAATATTCATTCCATTTCAAACAGGCGAGCAAGTATGACCATCGCCGCATCCTCGTATATCCTGGCATTACGGTATATCTTATGTTAGACCCTACCTGCCTGCTTTCAACATTAAGGCTTTGTTGAATGCAGGCAGAACAGTGTTGTTCTTTGATAAATTTGAGATTTTGGGTAGTCGTGGCCTAGTGGTAAGGGAGTGGGGCTTGTAACCTGAAGGTTGCTGGTTCGATTCCCACGCCGACAGGAATTGAAGGTGGGGATTGTGAATAAACAGCACTCTCTCCACCTTCAATACCATGACTAAAGTGCCCTTGAGCAAGACATGTAACCCCTAATTGCTCCCCTTGGAAGTTGCTTTGGATAAAAGCGTCTGCTAAATGATGAAAAATTTAAATGTTGTGACCAATGAGCTCGATTTCTCATGTTGGCAAAAGCGTACATTGGGCTTATTGAGTCAGAGAGAGTTTGGAGACATTTACTCAAAGGATATTCCCACAAGGAATGACATTTATTTGTTAAACTAACAAAGAACACCAAATTGCTGTCGACAGGCTGTTGCCAAGGGTAGATGCTTTAAGTAATAAGCCCTGAAGTATTAAGTAAAGGACAGCTTTGACATTTTGGACTCTCTTCAGAAACATTGCATCTGGTTCTTCTCTCAAACATGAGTAAAGATGCCGTCCAAATCCACTCGAGAGGCACAACTTGATTAATTATGCAAATCCATATGTGAGAGTATAACTGACCATCCTTGAACCAATTTGATTAGCCAAATATTGTGTTTATAATTTCTTCTAGGAATAGAAGTGCTACCTATTTAAAAAATAATAATGACATCTTTTATTTTATTGTTCATTTTCATGATGTTAGGAAATGAATGAAATTAACAGAGTAGCCTTGGGATGTCCTTGTTAATTAAGATTGCATCACTGAATTCAAAACTGATTTGCTTTTGAATGTTATCTGCCTAAAGGCCATTCATAACTTCATAGGATTGTGTTTACAATGCGTCTGTTGCCGTCCGAACATAATACATGGCATATCCCAACACGTTTCTCAGTGATTCCCAATGTATTACAATGAATTATTACAGTGCTTTCAGGGAAGCCTATTTTTTTTTCACCACTGTTTTGTAATTAATTCAGATTGAAACATTGGTCACACTTTATTTAACAATCCTTGCTACATGTTGCATGTAGTTACTATAGTAATTGACCCTTCGTAAAACCCACCCCCTGTTACAATGCCCAACAACTCATGCTCTCTCACCCCACACATCATGTTCTCCCGCAGTGAGAAATACATCGCGGCGCAAAGAGGACACTGACAACAAATAAAACAGTTTATTATTTAAAATATTGTATTTTTCAAAGCAGTTTAAACGCTAAATACTGTACAGTGGCTCCTTAATGTGTCGTGACAGATCCTTCAAGCGGCTCGTGAAGCGATCATCTCTTCATACTAGTTCATTTATAGCATCAAATAAAGATGAATGAACATCAGAAGGAAGTTGTTTCAACCGCGGAAAGACGTGAGTGCGCACAATATTTCAAGTTAACCAACGTTAATCTTCTATAGACTACTCCCTGACGGCTTTGTCGGATAAGATGACGGATTCGGCATTATCATTGGCTAGATAGCCTGTCAATCAAACTGTTTGCGAAGGGTCAATTACTATAAATTGTGCATGATTACATGCAACTAACCCTAAACCAAAGCCTAACCCTATAGTTATTTTAAGTTGAAACAAATTTAGAGTAATTAAAGGGGTGGTTGATTATGATTTCCCTTTTTTACTACTTTAGTTAGAGTGTAATGTTGCTGTTTGAACATGAACAACATCTGCAAAGTTACGAAGCTCAAAGTTCAATGCAACGGTTGATATTTTCTTTTAAAGAATTCTCTGTTTAAGGACTACAACAAATGGCTGGAAGGGACTACAGTTGGCTTCTTCCTGAATTAGTGACATCACAAACCCTAAAATTTACATAAACCCCGCCCCCGAGAACATGCAACAAAGGGAGTGTGGCCATGTTGGACTGCTTTAGAGAAGAGGAAGAGTTGTTGTAGTAGAGAGTTGTTGATGCCGTCATTTTACGCCGGACTGCTTCACAAATGAGGGTCAATTCATCGTTAGATTTGCACAAAAGATTAACATGACGACACATGCTAGTCGATGAGTTGAATCAACTCCACAGCATCTATATAAATTTATCCACTAACCATTCAGAAAGTCCAGTTTCATTCTAAAAGTTGTAACTTCTTCCTGAGCCTCTTCCACAATTGTCATTTTAGCTGCGTGAGATTCTCCAGCTTTGTTGTTGTTGAGGAACTGAAGCGTGAGCTGTTAAAGCTCTGCCCTCTTCTGGTAAGGGGGCCGGGAGCAGCAGCTCATTTGAATTTAAAGGGACAGACAACAACGGCATCCAAACAGTGGCAAATTTGACAAGCTATAATAAATGATACACACACACAAAGGAAGAACGAGTGAGTAGATCAATGAAACTCACTATCATCTTTTAAAGGCAGAGCTGATGGACATGATCATGGCTTAAAACTGTGGATAGAATGACTAATGAGCTGTCTTCCTGCTGGGTCCCTACTGTTCACCTGCTGCGATCTACTGCCCTGACTAAACATGATGACAACAGAGCTGTGTTCTCTGCTTTGATCTTTCTCTCTGTTCTCTCTACATTCTCTTAGTCCCTCATTTTTCTGTCTTTCTCATCCTACTATCTCTCTCTCTCTCTCTCTCTCACTTTGCTCACGCTCTGTCTCTGCAGGTTCTCTGCTCTCTTCACGTTTGACACCATGCTTGAATCTGCTTGACATAACAGCTTCCTATCCCTTCCCCAGGCATGCTTCATAATGTAACATTACCTAAAAATGTCATCCTATGCTAATTTTAGTAGTAAATGTAACCTTTGAGTTCTTCTTTTTTCCATTCATATCATTAGTTAAATAATTATTAAAACACATACAATTTTTTTTTTTAATGTTTAACCGTGTCCAATGTAAATTCTGCATTAAAGGATTAGTTCATTCAAAAATGAAAATTCTGTCATTAATTACTCACCCTCATGTCGTTCCACACCCATAAGACCTTCATTAATTTTTGGAACACAAATTAAGATATTTTTGATGAATTCCATCAAGTTTTTTTTTTTTTTTTATCCCCATAGAGAGCAATGAAATCACCACATTCAAGGTCCAGAAAAGTAGTAACGACATCATTAAAATAGTCCACATGACTACAGTGGTTCAACCTTAATGTTATGAAGCGACGACAACACTTTTTGTGTGCAAAATCAAAACAAAAATAACGACTTTATTCAACAATCTCTTCTCTTCCATGTCAGTCTCCAATGCATTTGATACAGTGCAAGCTTCTGTGTTTACGTCCGAACGCCAGCTCAGTATTGGCCGACGCTGTACACGTGAACGCATATGTGTTGCTTACACAGGAGCTAACCAATACCGAGCCGGCGTTTGGACGTAAACACGTCATGTCAGTCTCCAACTGCATTGGAGACACAAGAGTAGAGATTGTTGAATAAAGTCATAATTTTTGTTTTGTATTCTCGTCACCCCATAACATTAAGGTTGAACCACTGTAGTCACAGGAACTATTTTAACGATGTCTTTACTACTTTTCTGGACCTTGAATGATGGTAATTATATTGATTTTTTCTATATTTTTCTATAAAAAAAAAACTCTTGAATTTCATCAAAAATATCTCGGTTTTTGTTCTGAAGATGAATGAAGGTCTTATGGGTTTGGGGCGACTACTTAATGACATAAATTAAATTTTTCGGTGAACTAACCCTTTTCTTGGCCCTTGAGCATTTCATACATAAGCTTGTTTCTACCCCGGAATAAAAAAAAAATATAGATAATTGTGACTTTTTATCTCACAATTCTGACTTTTTTTTTTTTCAATTGTGAGTGATAAACTTGGAATTGCGAGGAAAGAAATCTGAATTGTGAGATATAAGTGATAGTCTTTATGCCTCACCAAATGAGTGAGGAATTGTTCACAACGGATGCATTGTTGTATTCCTAAAAAAAAGACATTTTCCAACTTCTCTCTGGCAAATTAGTTTAAATGGGCTCTTTTTTTGCTACTGACCTAACAAAATAATGGCAGTTCAGAACGAGTCATTTTCGCAGCTCGGTTTCAATAAATGCTCATTTTAGACCAAAGAAAAACATTCAATAGTATTCAAATGAATTCAGTTGACCCAGTGGTACATTACACAATAATAGCAGACTAAATGTATCACTTTTTTAAAACTTGTGTTGTGCACTACAGTATTTTTAAAGGATCTTTAAGAATATAGGAAATGGCAGACTCCTTTGCAGCCCCAGAAAACTACAGACCTAATAGTAACAACTAAACTTTCTATAATAATAAATATTGGGCTGCCTCCTAATAGTTTACTAACTGTTAGTCGATAATAAGAGGCTCAGTCGAACAAAGTTGGTATTAGTCAGTTGGTCACAAAAAAAAAAAAAACGTAACAGACAGACAGATAATTAAAGGCAGGAAAAGCAAATATTAGCATATCCAAGTATTTGTGTGGAAAGTGTGCTTACTGTATGACAAGCGCCGGTGCATTTAACTTAAAATACTCTGTCATTTTTGGTCTTATAGATATCCAGCTTTCGAAAGTGCTTGCTTTTATTTCTGTAAGCAACAAAATGTTGTGCTTTTGTAAAATAATCAAATAAAACAGGTTGCATACTGCCGTGAAATGTCTACTTTTAAATGAATCGATTCAAATCTAAAACAAATATTCTTAGATTATGTAATCCGTATGAAACGTATAGGTGAGTCCACTACTGCAGAGATGACGGGTCAGCATCATCGACTTCATCTCTGCAGCCGAAAACACACAAAACACTAGTTTATCAATAAATTATTCCAATGTTCCGACACTCTCCTTCTGTTTTTTCATTCCACATTCATAATCATTACATTTGCCGGTGTGCTGCTGAAAGCTTATGCATGCATTTGACTGCTGATTAGGCACAATATTTACATGTGATTTGTCGACTAATCGTTTAAATGAAGGACTACGAGTCGATTAGAAAAATCTTTCGTCGAGGGCAGCCCTAAACAAATATCTAGTTCAGTCATGAAACTCTAGAGGAAACTAGGCTGACAGCACCCTGCAAGCAGTCTGCAAGCATCATTACCACATGGCACAAGCTGATTAGCCTCTGCTGATCCTGCAGCCATTTAAATGGTCTGGTTCATTGTTTGCTGTAAGCTAGTTTTGCAGCACACTGTCAGAGACCCTCCACCTCCCCCAGCTCCACTTGCCTAAATCTGCTGCAGGACTTTTTTGTGTCTATTTATGCAGCAGCAGCATATCTACATGCTCTCGGCAGCATGTATCTATCAGCAATAGCAAGTTCATGCTAAAACTATTCCTAGAGTTGTCATGATTGAACTATGTTTAGACTGAGATGTCTGAACTTATGTATGCAAAGAAGTGTGTAGCTAGTACAGTAATAGAGCCACAGTATTAGTTATTGTCTCCACGCCAAGACCTTCTGAACCAAGCAAGTGAATGTGTGGGATGTGCTTCTCTGCCAAACTGCTTGGCACGTTGAATATCTTTTCATACTCTGCAATCCTGAGGATGAAACAAACTTGTGGTATCATATTTTGCAATTCAGTGTGGAGATGGCTATCACAGAGAATCGCTCCGCATGATGTTCCAGTTTAAAGATCTATGGCTCTTTAACTGATGACTCTCCTGAAACCAATTTGAAGAAAGAAATTACAGCAAATAGCTTTTCACTTTTAAAAAGAAATGAAATTAAATGGATGCTTAATGATAATGTCCTCCAGGAGAACACAAGGACAAAGACACGAGGTGAAATGAAAATAAGAGTTCCACTTTTCAGTGTCACTTTTTTTTTTCATCTCAAAATGCGTATTGACTTTTCATCAAAGTCTCTTATTCCACAGGATAATCATTAAGATAATGATAAAGGCCCTAAAATCAAAAAAGACCCTAACATCAAAAAATTGTTTAGAAAATATGTCTGCGTGAGGATGAAGAAATTTCAGATAAACTGATTTTCAAAGACGTTCCACTATCACTAACAATGTCTGTCTCACCCTGATCACCTTCAGAGAGGCAGTGTATTCTCACTCAGGAAGAGAATAATCTTTGATTTTTCCTATAGCATCTAATAGCTTTTAACCAAACCACAATGTCTTAAGGGGCTTTCGCACCGGGTAGTTATTGGAACTAGCCACCAGGGTGGTTCCCCAAGAACTAAATGCTCCCCTGGCTGTTTTCCTGGTTGCATTCGACCTAAGCCATGCTTGTTGTTGTGACTTTTATTTTGACGGCGCTGAGAACGCCAGTGCCTGAGCACACAGCGCTCCTATTCTCCAATTAGTTTATTATCTGATTAACAGCCCTGTCTAATATGTTATTAAAAATATCTGTTATGCAAAAAAAGTAGACAGTATATGGATAAGTATTTGTGTTTGGCGTGTGGTTGATGGTCAATGTCGCTAGCTTGGCAGAAATACATAATCATGTTTTGCTTGGTCCAAAGTTGCTTTGGATTTAAAGTTTGAGAAGTCCATCTATCACCGTTTTCCGTGTTTGTTGAGTTTGTTTGTGGAGAAGATATATAGGCTATAATTTGTGTGTGTACCAAAAAGGGTGGGTGCTGGTGTTTTCGGCCAATCAGTGTACACTTACATCACTGGTCGTTCTTATTGTGATTGGTTAGACCCAACCCCAAATGGAGTTCCTAAAACTAAAACCCTCCCTAGTTCCTGCTGTGCGAACACGGCAAAATCCGGGAACTTCCACCAGTAGTTCTAGAAGCTATGAAAAGGCTCAGAAATACCTGCGCAGACCTAAAAACACCAGAAAAGAGGCGTTCAAAGCCCCAATTAATGACCTTTTCAACGAATAAACCACAGTGTTTCAGGGATGATTGAAGTTATTGTGGGGAAGTTGAAAAACTAGACACAAAACGATCACAGTGAAGTTCCTGGTGAAAAAAGTCCCCATGAACCAGAAGTTGCAACTGACTTTACTTCAGTGTTGTGACTCATTTCCAAATGAAGCGGAATATTGAATAGAGGGCAGGGTTTAATTTTAGCGCATCTTCTCCCCTCGCTCATAGCAGACTGAGGGTTGATGGGAGTGGTTAAGGATATTCAACCTAAGAATGTGTGCTACCAAAGTAAATAGAGTCCAGTTTGATTTTAAAATGTATTACGCCATAATGTATAAATCATGAACTCTAAAGTTATAAAAGCTTTTCTGTCACAAAACAATTTTTAAGAAATTAGTGAATTCTCTGTGAATAACTACACTGTCCCTAATCCTGAACATCAAATCAGTAGTGACCACCCAATCCCAGTAATTTAAAGGTTCTATATGTATTTTTTTTTTACCATACTAACAAATAAAAATGCCATAATATGTTTACAGAAATGTAGAAAACCTTCTATGTTCAAATATTGACCGTTTTTCAATAGTATTTAGACACCCCAGGTTGCCAGTTGGTGGAAAACACAGCATATTGCAGCCATGCAGCTAACTGGGTCAGAGATCGCAGATTCTACCTTCCCGAAAAAGCATCGGCAATAAAACATTGCAAACTCAAACAGTAGCTGATCAACTTGGAGTGTAAGGCTCGTCGATTTCTATTGTCAGTTGCGTTCATGCCTGTTGCGTGTCCACAATCTGGCAACCCACGTGTCTGAGGAGGAGGGGGTGGGAGAAACAACACTCTCCAATATTTTGAATCTGGACTGCAGTACCCATTTCAACCACTGGCTGTCAATATTACATACTGCACCTTTAAGACTCCCTACAGTCTTAAACAACATATATTTGAATATATTTACTTTAAATGTCAAATATATGGTATATACTTATCAATAAGGATTTATGACTAATTGTTTATATGGTATTCTTTCTGATTTGCAGTTGTTTCATGATTAGCTAATTTCCTCATTGAAGACATTAATGACATTACCTTATGCTTTTAGGCTGATTTTTACATTCTTTTTTTCATTTCATATCTGGTTGCTTTGGTGCTTGGTTTAGGACTCTTTTTTTTAAATGCTTATTAAAAAATGAAAGGGAAAAAAACTTCTGAAACCAAGTCTGCTTAAAAAGCTGTCAGTTCCTACTGCGTTCTATTGCCCTTTGTCTACGGCAACTAGCTCTGCCTGGGATTTATCCCAGACATACTTGTGAAGTGCTGGAATTGGCAGGCATTCCCACACTGCACTGTTCTACTTGGAGCAGCATGGGTCAGAAAGTCAGATTTTTCCATCAGATGTGTAAGGTCTTATGGTAAGAATAAAAGAATGTGGGGCGAAGAGTGGGAAAAGAGGGGACTTCTGGAAAAGTATCAAAGTTAAAAAAGTAAACCAGTAGGGATTATTACAACATCATTGTCAATAACCTCAGTAAGTTTGTGTTTAAGCGGTATCTAGTTTTTAGCAAAATGGTTATTTCACATTTTTAATCCAAGTTTATTTTAAAATATTTGAATGTTTGGCAGTCCAATAGGAAAATGTCAAGAACACAGTGTTAAAAATCGCAGCTGATTTTACTTCCAGTGTGCGTTTCATGTCATGTTGAGTGCTCTGAACATGTGGGATAATGTATTCCACACAGTCAGCTCTGTTATATACTGCATATTTTGACACATTTTGTAGGTCATCCTGAGATTTTATGCATTTGTATACTGTGCAAAGTATATACTGAAGCAAAAGTAAGAGTAGTGTGGTAGTTCTGTCATTGGCATATTTTAGGAAAACCCCACAGACAAAAACTGTATTTATCCACAAAAGAAATAGGTAGGACAATTTAAGGGCAAGGACACTTTAAATTAAAATCTAAAAAATCTTTAAGTAAGAATTTCACATTTCTGCTTTTAAACCCTCTGGAATTTCTAGCCCGGTGAACTTCCATTGTATGCACATTACTATAAATGTGTTTTTCATTTGTGCTTAAAAACTGCTGGATGAGTCAGATTTATTTTCAGCAAACCACAAAGGTCATAGAGAGAAGTAGAGGTGGTGTTTACTAGTAGGCAACATCCTAAGAGTACAAAAGAGTCAAATTCAATCCAGAACCTCAACAATATGACTTCCTCAAGGTGCGCATCGCTGTTGGAGCAGCCGGTTCATTCTGTGGCTATAAAGTGAGGAACAATTGTGAGCTTCTTCAGATCTCATATCAGAACTTTCAGGGTTCCTCAAAGTTTCAGGACTTCAGGGACTGGGCTTGATCTCTAAAATGATAAATGTGTTGTGTTGATGATTCACGGAACATTCTTAAGAGTATAATTCATCTGAACTGCTGTTTTCTTCTTATTTTATAACTTAAACAGATCAGAATACTTTGTATTTGGAAAAACCTTTCTAGATCACTTCAGAATTTAAATTTCCTGCTGATTTACTCACCTGCATGCCATCCTTTTTTCAGTCGAAAGGAAATGAAGGTTTTTGGAGGATTTTTCTCCATATAGTGAACTTCAACAGGGTTTAATGGGTTGAAGGTCCAAATTGCAGTTTCAGTGCAGCTTCAAAGCGTTCTACATAATCCCAGGTGAGGAATAAGGGGCTAAATTTTCGGTCATTTTCTAAAAAAGTAAATAAAAATATATATACTTTTTAACCACAAATGCTCATCTTGCACTGCTCTGCGATGCACCACGCATTGAGTAATCACGTTGGTGTTAGGCGGAAGTACCGAGAAAATGTTTACAAAGCGAACGTACAAAGACTAAGTCAAATGGCTTTTACAAACAAAGGTACAACAACAATGTTGGGTGATTTCTAAGTTGAAGGAGTTTTTCGCCCTACTGCGATACTTCAAACGTCTTTACGTAATGTGTGGCACATCGTGGAGCTGTACAAGATGAGCAAAAATACATTTTTATTTTTTATTTTTTGAAAATGACAGATCGTTTCACTAGATGAGACCCTTATTCCTCGTCTGCGATCGTGTAGAACGCTTTGAAGCTGACATTTGGTCCTTCAACCTGTTGTACTCCAGTGAAGTCCACTATATGGAGAAAAATCCTTAAAGATATACACATCTTGGATGACACTGGATGAGTAAATTATCAGAAAATCTTAATTCTGACATGAACTAATCCTTTAAGAATGTTCTTATCTTTTTTATTAAATTTGTTCTTAAGACAAAATTTAAAGAAGTATTAACATTCTTGAAAAGAATGTTCTTAAAAATCACTGTAAATACGTCAGGATAACCTCCAACCTGTCTTAAATCCCCAAAGGTTTGATGAATTTATGGGTTGTTTCAAATATTAAGCATTACAAAATAACTCTCTAGTCATTAAGCACAACACTGTATTTCATTAATTGTAATAATCAGAGATTTTTGTATACACAAGATTATTTTCACACTGTTGCTCCAAGATGAATGACTTCATGTAATAGAGGAAACTGTCTGTGAAAGAAGATAGTATATTGTTGTGAATTGCATAAAGCACATTTTAGTTGCCTTGGATGTTCTGGGTGGTTTCCAGGGCATTGCATATGCGGTTGCCATGGTGTTCTGAAAGGTTTTGTCACATTGCTGTCCAATTCCTAGAGTGTTCTAGGGTGGTTATTTATCGGCTAAAGTCAATAGATTGCATCCTCAAGCATCTGTGATGCTGCTCTCTATAATCTGAAGTCCAAGTGCTTAGAAAAGTAACAACAAACGTTTGTTCTGTAACGTATGTTTCATAATCGTAGTAGAAACAGAGCTGGACAAGGTCAAAACTTTTTGCACAGATCCTTAAGTATTAGTCGTCTAAACGTTGAGGTTTCAGCCAAAGTTTCTGTGGACTTACTTTTGCAGTGGGTAGCATGGATTACTGCAAGGAGGACTTCTGTTCTTGTTTTGCTGTTGTAACCCTGAAGCAGGCTGTTGCGTGATGGCTAGAGGATGATTGTGATGGAGCAACACTGTGAAAATTGGACCAGAAGGAAATAAATGACACTTTAGTAATTCTCTCTCTTTGCCTCTCTCTCTCTTTATCTCGTTTCTCAGACTCACTACAGTGATGGAGAGTACATTATTAGACAAGGTGCCAGAGGGGACACGTTCTTTATCATTAGCAAAGGAAAGGTAAGATCTTTTCTGACACGGAGACAGAATGCCACAGAGGTTATATGCACGAATTCACCCCAAAATGAAAATCCTGTCATCATTTACTCTCGCTCATGTCGTTCCAAACCGTTTATGCAGCTTTTTTACTTGGAAGCCAAAGGGAAGAGTCTTCATGCAGCTCTTTTCCATACAACATCTGTCAAGCTCCAAAAAGGACAGAAAGCATTATAAAAAGTATCAGAAATGTAGTCCATATGAGTTATAATGCTATTCCAAATCTTCAGAAATTAGCTTTGTGTGAAGAAATGAAAGACATTTAAGTCAATATTTACTGACAATCGTCCCCTCCAATTAAGAAATTATTCCCGACATGGAAAACAAACATTGTAATTGCAGAAAAATAAGTCTTTATTATCTGCTTATCTGCCTAATTATTTGTGTGAAAATGAATACAATTGTTGACCTGAGCTCATTTTAGTTGGAAAGTCTTGGAAAGAGTTTTCCAAATAAATAGGTAGAGACATGTTTTCTCAGTGAGCCTTTGGAGTTGAGAGCTACAGTGAAAGCGAAGATGTTCAGTGAATAATAACTACATAAATTTCAGACTCTTCCTTACATAAAGCTATTGAATGACTTCAGAGGACTTGGAATATAAGTCATATAGACTATTTTATGACACTGTTATGTGGAGTTTTATTGTCTCTTTAAAGCTTGACAGATATAGTCACTGTGAATTATTGTATGGAAAGAGCTTTATGTTCTTTCAGAATTCATTTTTGTATGAACTGTCCCTTAAAGGATTAGTTCACTTCGGAATTCAAATTCGCCACACATGACCCTTATTCCTCGGCTGGGATCGCGCAGAACCCGTTGAAGCTGCACTGAAACTGAAATTTGGACCTTCAACCCGTTGAACCCGAGTGAAGTCCACTATATGGAGAAAAATCCTGGAATGTTTTCCTCAAAAACCTTAAAACCTTAATATTATAAAGCGCTGAAAATACTTTCTGTGCACCAAAGACACAAAATAACGACTTATCTGCAAAATCTAGAATCTTTTGTTTCAAATCAGTGGTTCGGAGCGCCAGAGTCACGTGATTTGAGTAAACGAGGCTTCGTTACGTCATAAGTGTTTCGAAATTTCAATAGTTCACGTCTTTGGCAGTTTGATACGCAATCCAAACCACTGATCTCGACGCTTTATGATATTAAGGTTGAACCACTGTACTCACATGAACTGTTTTAAATATGTTTTACTATCTTTCTGGACATCTGAAAGTGTTCATAAATGTTCTTGCTAGCAACAGAGACTCACCGAACCATCGGATTTCATCAAACATATCTTAATTTGTGTTCTGAAGATGAACGAAGGTCTTACGGGTGTAGAACGACATGAGGGTGAGGAATAAATGACAACATTTTCATTTTTGGGTGAACTAACCCTTTAATTTGTTTTCAACTGAAGAAAGAAAGACATAAACTTCTTGGATGACATGGGGGTGAGTAAATTATCAGGAAATTTTAATTCTGTAATGAACTAATATTTTATATCTGAATACATCTCGAAGAGGCCTTCATCCAAATACACTCTCTCTATTGTCGCTCTATTATTGAGTATCATTAATGTGATAAATGCTGATGTATAACAAGGTAAATAATCGATATTTTAGGGACAAATCAGAAGATGCCTCAGTCTTTTAATGATCAATAATCTGTAATTACAGGTGAACGTTACTCGAGAAGATCTACCCAATGGGACCCCTGTCTACCTGCGGGCATTAGGGAAAGGAGACTGGTTTGGAGAAAAAGCCCTTCAAGGGTAAGAACTTCCTTGAACACTACTTATACAGAGCTGAAATCACAGCTGGCCGCTGTCCATGTTTACGAAAGCAAGCGTTGACATCAATTATGTGCTCGATGGATCGTTGGCTGCAGGGACATGCCTAATGGGCTGTTAACTGAGAAAAATCAAATGCACATCCAAACAAAGCATCTGTTTTGGGTTGCATCAGGAATACTTTTTGAATGGAAGTAGATGGCATTTAAAGTCAACAAAATTGAAATTGACTTCCTTATTGCACATTCCTGATTGCTGGTTTTGCCTGATTGCAACAACAAGAGGGGTTTTTCACCAATCCCTCTCATTCATGAAGTCTTCCCCTATATTTGCTTTCTCCTTTTTAACTCAAAAATAATTCATATAAGGGAAGTAAAATGAGCCGCAAATGGCATTTCATTTGACTTTTAACTTGATTTGAAATGGACTTATATCTCATATTTGAGACTTTATTTGCAAGGGTACCATCAAATGGACTGGGAGCATACAGCGCTTAGGAAGTAGAGCTAATTTGAGAAGATGAGACTTATAGAGTGAGAACAATCAGATGAACATCAAAACCTTCCCATCTCATATTTCTCACAGGGTCGGTCGGTTATGAACATCATCCTCCACCTTATTTCCATATTCTTGCACTATTCCCGCAACTGCTGATTCAATAGAGGCCAACTGCAGGCAACTTCTCTCAGCTTCCATTACGAGTTGAGAGTCATTCCTACTGAGCAAGGAGATGCTTTTCAGGTGTAATTTACACATTTATTTTCACATGGTTTTAGTTTTGAAACTTTTTGAGCAGCTGTTGCAAGGGATGCAGACAGAACATGTGCAGTGAGGACCCCTAGTGGAGATCAGAGGAAGTGTTAGTGCATTAACAGTGGTTGTGACAAACAACTATCCATTTTATTGTTATTGTTGGGCAATTGCCCTAGTTATTAGTGGTAAATATAGTAAAGGGTTTCTATTTTCTAGATTTGTATTTGTTTTTCTATTTAACATGCATCAGTGCACTTGACTGGTTTTGGACAGTTTTGTTATGATATTGACCCTGAAAAAGGGGGCAAGCTGCTAATGGACCGGAATAAAGAGCCTGCAGATTGCGCACAAAATATAAGGTCCGTGCTGGAAAAAATTATATTTGATGGAATTAACTTGAATGAGAAAGTAGTAGTGGCCACAGGACTCATGGGACAAGAACATAATTTTTAGGACATAATTTCGTACTTTTTTTATTATTATTATTGAATCCCAAAATTCAAGAAGTCACTATCTTTAGTTCAGTACTCTACTCCTTTGATGCACAAGAGAGTGAATGAAACCAGAGCTTCCTAGAGTTGACAAAATAATCTATACTTTGAGTGTTTGGTTTCTAAATGGCACCGGTTCGGAACAATTTGCATGGCATTGCACTCTCCGAATTAGCAGATATTCGTTTGAATGGCACAAACTGGCCAAAATCAAGTAGACACAGTTCCCAAAAACATGTCTAAGGAAGGAAAATACAAATAAAATAGAGAAAAATAACACCGAGCACATAGAATGGCACCTTATTTGGAGCGATATAGGGTGGAGAGGCATGTCATACATCCATAATAATAATAATAATAATAATAACGTTCAATATCTCAAACACCAAGCAAACACAAATATTCCTTGTTGCGGCACTAATGATGATAATCATTTCAGGGGATGTTGTTTGTTACAAATGGTATCAGCTATTTATCCACAGATGTTTATAGTTAAACATTGTGTGATCTATTGATCAATTGTTACTTTTCTTCTATTCACAAAGCCACCTAGTTTAGATGGCCCTCGCTTTGATCTACGCCCAAGGACGACCAAGTTGATGAGGAGTTGTAATATGCTGTGTAGTGTATTAGTTTTTGCCTGAAGAGGTTTTTACTCCTCCAAATGTGTGTTCTTGATCTTCGTGTCTTTGATGTCACCTCTCAGTCTCAGCTTTAATTAGTACAGAGTTTTGCATTTTTGTTTTGGCTGTTGTTTGTTTAGTTTCTTTTTTTTAAGTGGTAGTATGTTTAGCAAATCAATCAGCGCTCTCTTGAAGTGGATCAAGTCAGTCTTTCATCTTAAACAATATTTTTCGAGTCGTGTTTGTGCGATATGGGAGCTGCCGGGGGATTTGACTAAGAAACAGCCATAACAATAGCAGTGGTCTTGTGGATTAAAGGCTGCCCACTGCTTTGATGTGCAACAGCTTGTATGCTAAGTAAACTTTTCATGTCCCGCTTAAGCAAAACACCTTGTTGAGGCAAAATAATTAATTTGCTGCCAGTTAAGGAGATGTTGATCAGAGCTTAGGATAATTGTTTTCATCTGAAATTTACACACCGGAAGGAAAGTATACAAAACCCATTCAGATCAAGGAGCACTGTATGGGTGAATCTAATAAAAACACAATTATCAATTAAAATTAGGCCTATTTTAAGACCATTAAGCCATTACTTTTTTTTTTTTTTTTTTTACATTTTTTCCTTATTATTCTCAAAGGTGATTCTCATTTGATTCTCTGTAACACTAATAAGGTTTGATTTGAAAACATTAGTTAACATGAACTTACAATGAACAATACTTCTAGAACATTAATTAATTAATTAATTAATTAATTAATTAAGGCACTGTCAAATAACAGTGGAATGAGTTGGAATTCTGGTTTTCTCACTGTTGTTTAATGCATTTACTAATGTTAACAAATGGGACCTTATTTTAAAGTGTTATTGATTATCATCACTGTAAATGTTAGAAAATACTTCGGTTCACGGTCTAATTCTCACTAGGAACTAGTTTCTTATTAGCATGCATATTGCTAGGATATTGGCTGTTTATTAGAAATTATAAAAACATACATTTTAATGTCTTATTCTGCATGACCGTATTCTACATCCCTTAATATCCTACCCAATACCTAAACTTAACCATTTAATTAGCAGTAATTAGGAGTTTATTGAGGCTAAAGTCATAATTAATAGTTAGTTAATAGTAAGAATTGGACCCTAAACTAAAGTGTGACAAAAATGTTATGAAATTGATGTATAAATACTTCACATTTTAAATCATTTATTGTTTTGTACATTGTTAATAAAAATTGGGGATGGAGGGTTAATCTGAATTGTCCTAAAAATCATGTCAGAATCCAAAATTAAGAATTAAGGTGAAGAATTAACTGCAAAACCATCAGGAATCCTTTAGTCTCCAGTACCAGCATTTTCCAGAGCTGCAACCTACCTGGAGTCTCCAGAAGTGTAAAGTGTCAAGCTCTCTGAGACTTGGGTTAGGTAAAGAATCCTAAAAAATGACCCCTACTTAAAAAGTGTTTTCCTGTCTGCCTGTTTGTCCTGTCATGTGTTCCTCGTGTGACCCAGTTTTCCTTCCCTGTCGTCATTTGTTCATTACCGTCAGCTGTTCGTCATTATCAGTTATGTCTTTCACCTGTGTCCCGGTCATTAGTGTCTGTATATATACCCTTGTGTTTCCTTCACTCCTGGTCCATTACCGTTATTGTAAAGACATGTTCTGTGTTCCTTTCCCTGGTTTCCATTAAAAGTCATTGTTATAACGTTCTCCTTCGTCTCCGTGCTTCCCTGACTGCACGGTCATATAACAAAAAGAATCACAAGCTTTGTGAAATACATGAAGACTGTTTTTTATAGGCTTTATAGACAGACAGACTGAAAGTGACTCTTGAAGGACCAGCATCACATCTTCTTGTATCACTGTTTGAAGAATTTATCTTCCAGAATCTGGCAGCAAGGTGTTGGAGTTCATCTCCTGTTCTGAAAAGTCTCTCTTCCAGATATGGAATAAAAATGATCTTCCAAAACTTACTGCCAGATTCTGGAAGATATATATATATATTAAAAAGACTAAAGGGTTCCTGATGGTTTCACACCTAATTCTTCACTTTAATTCTTAATTCTTTTGTAGTTAGCATGTGTCTTTTTTTGTCTGACCCCACTGGACCAAAGAGCATTTTGCTGTCCGTTGGTCATGCTGTAACTTTGCGATTACTAGTAATGCATTAGTATTACATCCTTCTCATGGGCATTTAATCATTTTTGAATTTTCAGTCTGAGTTAAATCTCTTTTTTGGCTCATTTTGCATGTAAAAAAAAAACCCTACCTAATAATTCTGTACACCTGAATGTGCTTGTAAAAAAAATATGATCGTAAAATCAACTTGCCTAACCTGCACATGGTGTATATGAAAACATAAATCAAGAAATTTATAAGCATTGCTTTATCTGTATCACTGTATTGCTAAACCTGTATGGATAATTTTCACATTCCAAAAAAAAGAAAATTATATCATTATTTACATTATTTACTTTATTGTTCCAAACCTGTACGAGCTTCTTTTTGCTTTGTAACACGAAGGAAATTCACACCATTCTTTTCCATATTTAAAATCACACCGTAAACAAGGGATACCGTGAATGTATTTTTAGATGAGCTGACCGCAGTATTACAATGTTAGACCTCTCATGCTTCACAACCGGCACGTCAACACTCGGTTTCAGTTTCTTGGAGAACCTCGCCGTGTCACCTTGTCTTTGTCCTGTTATTCTCCCATTTTGATTGACGGCTCTGACCTTTCCCTCATAGACCTCACTCCATACTTGCGGTGATGTGCGCTCACCACATCCGACTGACAGCTGAAACATGTTTGCACTGGCTGGTCTTAACCTCCCTTTGTCTTTCTTTGACTCCATCCTCACCTAATGCTATCACGACAGTCAAAGACATCCCTCTGCCTCTGAAGTGTCCTGGTAATTGAAGGATGTGTCCGTGCGCTGGACTTTCTCACTGGCAGTTTTAATCCTCATGTGAGATTGATGTGATAAGTGTAGATGTCATGTGAATAGCAGAGGACTGGTGTAATAATCACTTTAGGTGATATAATTGGACGTTATTCGCAAGAGCGATATGTTCTGTCTCAATCTTTTTCACAGTTGTACCGGGAAAAATCATATCTAATAAGACCAGTTTGAGGCATTTGAATTTCATGCAGATGGTTCTCTAGACAGCAGACACTAATGACACCCTAAACATAGACTTGTCCGCTGGAAAGTGAATATTCGAAACCGCATGGTGCTAATTGGAGACCTATATGTCAAAGTTGAGGATGAGGGTGGCATGTCACGGGGATTGATTTTTTTGTTTTTGTTATATAAAGGCCACATTAAAACTGGAAACATTTTACCATCATAATTTATTTATGCTACTTTTCAAATGCTTAAAAGCCTTGTCCTATACCAGTAGTTTTAAAATATGAAACGCCATCATAAAAATTATATTTTGAAATGTGTGTACTTTTGTAACGCCATGACTCGGTGGATGCGCCAGGCAGTTTGCGGGTTATTTATGGTAATTGTGCATAAGTGGTCTACTGTCTGCAGCTGGTTGTGTTGATGTCCTTGTAATGTTGCTGAACAAATCAGTTATTTAAAAGGCAATCAATGTAATTGTAAAGATGCAACAAGATTTGTTTTAGTGGTGCTTGCCTGTTTAAAACTCTCTGTCACAATGTAAGGGGTTGTGGGTGGTTGTCAAGGAATTGTTATGCAGTCACAGGTGCTCTGAGAGGTTTTTCGTGTGTTGCAGTTGCTATGGAGTTTAAAAAACCACACGATTTGAGGTATGATTTGTATCCTTAGCACAAACAGGGTGAGTTGCACCATAACATTTAATATCTATAGTTAGGGGATAGTTCAAATTTGTTCAAAAATCATGACCAATAATAACAGATTGCTTTAGTAAATTAAATGTATTGTATTATTTTTAATCAGTCATGTCATACGAAAGAAAACATAAGTTAATGTGCATGATATTGCACTACAGAAAAGGTTTTTAGAGACTTATTTGATTTGTGATAATATTACGTAGATACAAAAATATGTGTCACTTTTTTTTTTTTTTTTAAAGATTCTGGCTGTTTTATGGTATATCACGTTTTTTTCACCTTTATTTTGGCATATTTTACTGTCAGGAGCACAGGGAATACATATATAAACAGTGCAAGGGCTAATCAAAAATTATTTAAAAAATGTAATCAAAGCAGTTCATAAAGCTAACAATGTAGTTTAAAATGTAATCAAATGAATTTATCATTATTATTAATAATAATAAGTAGGCTATATTTTTACTGATGATTCCATATTCACTGCATCATAAATCTACGCCCTTGTTATTATTTTGAATTGTGTAGCGACCCCTAGCGGACAAAAAAACTACATAGTGCACCTTTAAGATTTCTTTAGCAGTCTTTTTTAACTTTAATATTCACAGACACTGGTCCGTAATTGATATCTGGTTCATTGTACAGCTGTACTTTTGATTTATTCATCCAAAAATTGCCAAATTCTGTGACGTTCCACTTTGTACGGTAAGTTCTTGTGACGTTTTGTGAGTTATTTATTGTTGTGTTATAAAGTTGCTACCATTAGTGTAAGAAGTCATGCAGTTGATAGAAGTCCATTGAATAGATACAGCAGCGGCTTCAGGTTCGCAAGGTTCGGGTTTTTGAAAAATACATTTCGGTCTTGAAATTGAAACCGGTTTGCCATATGAACCGAACACTAATATTAAGCAATCTAGGTTCAATGGGGCAAAAAAGTGCCTCTACCTACATTTTTCAGAACTCCAAAGGCAAACCTAAACCTACAATTTTCCTGCTGAAATGAACGTTAGTGACAGTAAAACACCAACAACATCACTTCCTTTTCACATGGATTATGATTACAGGAGCAAATTATCATTTAGTAAAGACTTTTTTCGTGAGGTTCTTCGAACAACACTATGTTATGGCTTCAAAACACTTTTATCATAATTCATTTTGACATTTGCGCATAACCAGCTACATATTTATGGCGTTTTAACATGGGAAACTAGCTTGGTAGCTCACCTGTTACAGCACTGTACTTGCTATGTGGAGCAAGTGCATTTGTGTTTGTGAGTGTGTGTGTGTTATGAATGCTGTAAACCAGAATTCTGGATGACAGCTCTAGGCAGCTGCACAATGCCAATTCACAACGACCAGGTGAGAATGCTGATTGCCTTCACACACAAACAGGGAGTGCCTCTTACATAGAAGTAGTTTATCATAGTAAACTTTCTTTGTAGCTCACCTGTTACAGCACTGTATTGTGATGTGAAGCACTCAGGTCACAATAAAACATGTCGAAATCTTATAGAAGCAAGCTAAAATGCCATGGTAGTTCCAGATAATCTCATGTTTGCTTTTGTTACACTACCAGTAGGGTTTTGTGTGGGTGGTATGTTATTTTCAAACACAATATTAACATTTTAGCTTCACTCACCAGACATTTCTGAACTGCCGTGATATGTACAACAACCAATGTAACAAATCACTCCTCCATTCACGTTTCAGATAAAACTGAACCTGCTTTTAGTGCCACTCACTGGACATTTCACTTCGAAAGTGGCATGAAACATGCAAGAGGCAAATATCATTGTGCAGAAATGTTGCCACAGGCATGTTTTTCCAATGAGCTTGGATGGAGAGTGAATAGGCACTTCCTGTTTGTGTGTGAAGGCAATCAGCATTCTCACCTGGTCATTGTGAATTGGAATTGTGCAGCTGCCTGGAGCTGTCATCCAGAATTCTGGTTTACACCGTTCATAACACACACACACAAAAACAAATGCACTTGCTCCACATCACAAGTACAGTGCTGTAACAGGTGAGCTACCAAGCAAGTTTACTATGTGAAAACACCATAAATATATAGCTGGTTATGTTCAAATGTCAAAATGAATTCATTTACAAATCATGAACTATGGTTCATGACACACACGCACACTGAGGGACACGCCTTCATGCCTTCATCCTTCCTGTAAACATAAGCCACTTTCACCCAGCAATTCTGGTAAATTACCGTAAAATTACCAGAATGACTTTACATGCAAATACTCAAACATACTGTTCGCACAAGCAATGGCCTTCTGGCTTTTTACCGGTAAGAGACCATTCACACATCAGCACCAAAATACCGGCAAATTCTGCCGTGTCAGTCATCGGAAATGATCTTTAAACGTTATGTCGTTGTCTTCATTTGCCCACATGAGCCTGCATCTGTTCAATTTGACAATTTTTTTTTAACAGGCAAAATTACTGTAAATTTTACAGTATAATACTGGCAGCAGGGTTGCCAGCCAGTTACAGTAAAATTTACAGTAGTGTTACTGTAGTTTAATTTACAGAATTTCCCTGTATTCTCTGATTACAGTAAATAACTGTATTATTTTAAATTACGAAGGGTCAATTTACAGCAATATTCTGTAAATTTGAGTCAAACCAACACGTGACGCCAGAATGCATTGTAGTTTACAGCAATATGCTGTAATATTAAAAAACAGCCAGCGGCTGTAAAATAATGCTGTAATATTTACAGTAATTCATTACAGTGCACTGTAAAAAAAAATACTGTAAATTTTACAGTACATTACTGGCAGCAAGGTTTCCAGCCAGTTACTGCAAAATTTACAGTAGTGTTACTGTAATTTAATTTACAGAATTTCCCTGTATTCTCTGATTACAGTAAATAACTGTATTATTTTAAATTACGAAGGGTCAATTTACAGCTATATTCTGTAAATTTGAGTCAAACCAACATGTGACCCCAGAATGCATTGTAGTTTACAGCAATATGCTGTAATATTAAAAAACAGCCAGCGGCTATAATATAATGCTGTAATATTTACAGTAATTCATTACAGTGCACTGTAAAAAAAATACTGTAAATTTTACAGTATAATACTGGCAGCAAGGTTGCCAGCCAGTTACTGTAAAAATTACAGTAGTGTTACTGTAATTTAATTTACAGAATTTCCCTGTATTCTCTGATTACAGTAAATAACTGTATTTTTTTATTACGAAGGGTCAATTTACAGCAATATTCTGTAAATTTGAGTCAAACCAACATGTGACCCCAGAATGCATTGCAGTTTACAGCAATATGCTGTATTATTTAAAAAAAGTCAGCGGCTGTAAAATAATGCTGTAATTTTTACAGTAATTCCTTTTAAAAACACAAGACGCGTATAATAGTTTCCAACTGCTGAGCTGCAGATCTGATGAATGAAAAAGAAGGCAGGGTTTCGAGCCCAAAACACTGGAAAAGCTGCGAGACGTGGCACAACAGTCAAAGATTTGAATCTAGCTCATATTTATATAGAAAAACTATTAAAAAGCACCAGCGCTTACTGTAAACAGGGCAGAGTAATCACGTTATCTCCATAAGAACTTTATGATTAGCCCAAAGTAGACTTCTTACGTCAGTGTGTTCTGACTTTTTTTGTGCTCATACCGGTAATTTTCATTCTGCGTTCAGACACAGCACCTTACTGTTAATTTACTGATAATGTTGTAACTTCCTTTACCGGTAAATTGCCAGAACAGATTTACCGGTATTTCTGAAAAGGTTCTCTTCACACATGATCTCTTACCGGTAATTTACCAGTACAGACTGGATGTGTGAAAAGGGCTATAGACTTGACTTCCTGTGAATGTTTGTCAGACTGCAGGGAAGAAGACTCTAGTGAAACAGAGGGCAGTCATGCTGAGTAATGCCACAGTAACTATTGTGTGCTGTGTTTGTGTCATGAGAAACCATACAGCGACAAATGTTGGGGTTATGCTGTGCCATGCGGTGAAAAATGTGCAATAATAATGGCGGATGATTAACCTTGTTTCATTTGTCACTGATTAGGAAGAATCGGTTTTCTGTTGATGCTAATTTTTTCTGATACATTACAATAGATCTTGATTTGTTGTTTCTCTCTTATTAAGTACGTTTACGTGCTCAGTTACAAACAGTGCATTTCATTGTAATGAAATAGGAATCACAATCTTTTATATTGTGTTTTATGTTTTAATATTGTTTCTGTTTTTGGTTGTGTTGTGAGTATTTGCAGCATGTTTCTGTATTTGATGGCATTGTGAGTATGTGCAGCATGTGTTGTCAAACTGACAAAGAAGTTTTCTTAATTTGCATGTGTTTTCTTCAGTTGCAGCATATTGAGCTTTGAGCTATTTGCTGCATGTTTTGGTTGCATTGAGAGTATTTATAGCACATTTCAGTATTTGGTTGCATTATGAGTATATGCAGTGCGTTTCTATATTTGGTTGTGTTGTGACTATTTGTAGTGTTTCTTTATTTGGTTGCGTTGTGAGTATATGGAGCGCGTTTCTGTATTTATTTTCGTCCTGAGTATTTGCAGTGCTTCTGTATTTGGTTGCCTTGTAAGTATTTGCAGCATGTTTCTGTATTTGGTTGTATTGTGAGTATTTGCAGTGTTTCTGTATTTGGTTGCGTTGTAAGTATTTGCAGAATGTTTCTGTGTTTGGTTGCATTGTGAGTATTTGCTGAGAGTTTCTATACTTGGTTGCATTTTGAGTATTTGCAGCATGTTTCTGGGTTTTGGTTTCGTTGTGAGTATTTGCAGTGTTTCTGTATTTGGTTGCATTGTGAGTATTTGCAGTCTTTCTGTATTTGGTTGCCTTGTAAGCATTTGCAGAATGTTTCTGTGTTTGGTTTGGTTGCATTGTGAGTATTTGCTGAGAGTTTCTATACTTGGTTGCATTTTGAGTATTTGCAGCATGTTTCTGTATTTGGTTGCATTGTGAGTATTTGCAGAACGTTTCTGTGTTGCATTGTGAGTATTTGCAGAATGTTTCTGTGTTTGGTGCCTTTGTGAGTATTTGCAGCGTGTTTCTGTATTTGGTTGTGCTGTTAATATTTGCAACGTGTTTCTGTATTTGGTTGCGTTGTGAGTGTTTGTAGCACGTGTTGTCAAACTAATGAAGACGTTTTCTTAATTTGCTGGTGTGTTGTTTTTTTTCTATTTGCAAGTGTTTTCTTCAGTTGCAGCCCTTTGAGCTCTCTCAACCACCAATTTTTGGCCAATTTACTGACACAATAACTAGGTTCTGAAGCATGAATTAAATGTTTTGGGTGAGTTACTACATTTTGCAGACATGCAATAGAGTTGATGTTCCAGCAAACAGTTGTCACAATTGAACTTATAGTTCAGAGAATGTTAAGACTATAAGGTTACTGTTGTTCAGTAATTAAATTCAGTAAAAAACAACAACAACAACAACAAAAACTTTGTAGATTTTGGCTGTGTATGATTGACATAAATTTTTGTGTCCCTGCAGAGAAGACATCAGAACGGCTAATGTTATCGCCGCTGAAGCTGTCACCTGCCTCGTCATCGACAGAGAGTGAGTTTTATGTGTGTATGTGTGTGTACTGATGCTGTGAAATTTGATTAGTCTTTCATCTGTTCCACTGCGTGCTCACTAAATTACCGCTGCTAATTTATAATGACCTCTCACGACTTTCACTGCGGCAAGTTCATGGTAGTTAATGCCAGTTAACTTCAGGGAGAGAAATCTTCTCGTTAGACGGCAGACTGTCAGGAAACAAACTATGTCCTCATTTGAGTGGCACAGCGTGTGACAGAACAGTGGGGACACAATGCCTTGCTGCACAACAGGGCTCGAAAAAACCTCCTCTTGTCCCTGTAGACATCATACTCCAGAGACTTTGATTTTCCTTCAGTCTGAGGAACCGATAAAATAAGCAACACCTCATGCAGACTGACTTTCACTCTCGCTGCAGGAAATCGCCCATTATCTCAGTCCTATCATCAATCAGAGGGTTTATGGTAATGCTCATTAAGAGACTCTTTATATGGTGTGCTGGCTGACCTGTGATCAGTGGAGGATTTTACCACTGGTTCATGTAGCCGATTCCCTGTAGGATTATAGTGAAACAGCGATGCTTACTTTTTTTTTACCAGCTTGGGATCCAGAAGTATCCAAGGTTAATAATGCATTAAATAATAAAAATAGATTAAAAATTGAATTCTCATATACAACATGTTTTTAATTTATGAAGTAAAATTCATTTTGATAAACACACACAGGACGTTAAAACCTTCCTGAGATCATGAAAAGATGAAATTCTTAAAACACTTTTTAAGTACTTTGGCATAATTTTGTTTTATTATTATTTAGAGAAAAGACAATGAAGTAGTTTTGTTAAAATATCATTTATATTTCAGTAAAATAGCATATGGTACAACCCACAAAATGATATTTCAAAATCAATAATTCATATTTGTAAAATATATACTGTTTGTGTTTAAAAACATGTACTTAAAAATAATTATGATCTGTACAATTACATGTACTTGTAAGGAAAAAAAAAATGCAAAAATATGTTTTATAAATATGCATTTTACTTGATGGTTACACCATATGACATTTTAAGACTCATTAAATTTGTTAGATTTTGTTTGATATAAAGCTTAAATTAATATAAATAAATTAACAGCTTTTGTTTAAAATGTTTTTCAAAATCATTTGAATTTAGCTAACATTTTTTTCATTGTTAGTTCATTTTAATGAATGAACTAATGTTAACAAATGAGACGTTGTTGTAAAGTGTTGCCAAATCAACTTATCTAATATATATATATATATATATATATATATATAAAAAGATTTGTGATGGGTATTTACAATAGGTTTTGGACTTGTCATGAACCCACTAATTGTTTGTATTGAAGCGTTATTTATGCAGTTACATTTCGTTCTGTGACTGAGGCAGAAATTATAGGCTTTAAATAGCGTACATCTCAGTGAAGTAGTATTTTAATGACAGAAATATAAGTATATGTGAGTGACATTCATGGCTTCAGACCCCCAGAGCATTTCTGCTACTAATTCTGCAGCTTCACTTGGGACTGCGCTAAGAATAGCCTGCATCATGAAAGGGGTCAACAGTGCAGTGATATAAAGTCATTCACACTTTAAATGTCCATCAAATCATTATTATGGCTCGAGTTACTGGTGGCCTGACCTCAGCTGCCAAGATTTAAAAGACTGTATAAATCATGGTAACATCAAACGAAACGATGCCATTAGGATTTAAAGCTTGCGATTAATCCTACATTTCAGCTCTGAATCGTAAAATAATTTTTCCCCTTTTAGTTTCAGCAGAGTTCAAACAAAAATATGAGATAATGAGAGAATTCTCTGGTGGATGAGTCACTTCCTGAAGCCCAGCAGCTACAGTAATGAACACTATTACTGGTTCCCTCTCATGGCTAAGTGTCTTGTCCTGTAGCAACATATAGGCAATAAAACAGGCTTATTTTTCATCGTGCTAAGGGGTGATATCATTTTAGCCAATGGCGAGCTATGTCATTTGATGTCCGTAAGCAGAGAAAAACTCAATATGTTCGGAATACTCAAAACATTTAGTAGTTAGTAGAACTTAATTTTGGTGACAAGTGGGGCGAGGCCGAGAGCAGTGGAAGCAGAGCAAGGCAGAGGCACAGGTGTCTCTCATTAACCCTTCTCTCCCACAGTTCTCAGCCTCGCCCCACTATGTTAATTACATACAGTTCATTTACATAAACATCACACTCAGATCTTGGTTAAATGTTAGATAGCACATAATACATGCTATTAGAACTATCAGAAAGACTGTCATTATATACTTGCATGAATATAATCAAACAACATACAGTATATGTGGTCTTAAAGTTTTGCAGCTCAACCTCAACCCAACCACAGGCTCGACTCTTCACCACAATGAACGGTAACATAACAAAACTCCCTGTAAATCCCAACATAGCGCAACAGTAAACACTAGCTTATGTCTCCCTATGTTAATCTCGAGCAAAAACACACTGACACTTAAATTCAACATTTATTTATACAGTCTGACGCAAACATGAATTAGAAATCTGCTGCAAATCAATCATATTAAGTTCAGCCTACTACAATGAAATTTTGAGTTCATGCAACTTTTTTCAATTAAGTACAATGAACTGTCATTATTATTTGAGTGACACAAACTCATTTCATTTCATTTCACTGTTTGGTTTTACAGTGTGAGGAATGAACTATTAAAAGTAAAAATGAGTGATATTATAAAAAAAAGAAAAGTAAGTACTTATACAATTAGTTTTTGAGACTTGGTGGACCAAATAAACCAACATGTCTGTTTGGCAGAGATTAGGCTCAGCAGCGTTGGCAGAGTGCTGCTTTTATAATTATTGTTTTAGAAAAATTAATTTGAAAGCTTTTCTTTTTTCATAATATAGACAACATAATTATTCTACATAATGAAATTTCAGTGTGTTTTCAAAATCATATCTTTGAGATTTGAAGGAACTCACACAATTTGAGAAACAGTGGTGTAACGTCTCTCAGCCTCATGGCATAAAGGGCTTGATTTATATTAAAACCAACAAATTCTTTGTTATATGAAAACACATTCTGCTTTCTTGGTACTGTAACCTTTTACTATACCCCTACTACTTATGAAATGCCTTTTATGTAGAGATTTTATTATTTTACCCTTCCTTGTCACAGACCAAGACCTTTAAGTTTTGCAGCCAAATCCTTGTCTTATTCTAGAAGCAGAACCAGCTGCTCTGTGTGTGTGATCTCAGACATGTTCTGCCTTACACACCAAGCCACAGATGCTTTCCTTCAAATGGTGATGAGCGACTGGAAGTTTAATGGGACGAAAAGCATTTGGGATGCGCTGTGTTTGTTCCTAAATGATAATTGTCCATTTATGGCGTTATCCAATACCAGTGGTTTCTAACATGACACATTTTGTTTATCACATTGTGTCTAATCTAACATTTTTCCTAGAAAATCATATCTTCCAAAGATAATTCAAAGATGAATTCAAAGATGCCTTATAAACAGTCCCCACAGGTATAGTAATACTAGTAAATTTTGATCTTGTGGGGACATTTTTTTGATTCCCATGAGGAAACAAGCTTATAAATCATACAGAATTATCTTTTTTGAAAGTCTAAAATAGCAGAACATTTTCTGTGATGGGTAGGTTTAGGGGTAGGGGTAGTGTAGGGGGGACAGAATAGACAGTTTGTACAGTATAAAAACCATTACGCCTATGGAATGTCCCCATAAAATAATCGCTTGATTTATTTATTTTTTTTTCATGTTTGCAGCTCCTTCAAACATTTGATTGGAGGCCTGGACGACGTCTCAAACAAAGGCTATGATGATGCTGGCACCAAAGCAAAGTAAGTCTGACAATCAGCTTCTCCTGGTTACGTAATCAGACTATAAGAAGTCCTGTACATTAAATTGTGATTCAGTCAAGGACAGTGCATTCAGGAACTCAATCTATACTCTATACCCCAGAATCACAAACGGGTAGAAAATACTACACACACGAAGACAACACACTCCTTTTATAAAAAACACCTTTGTCTGTGATAATCTCATCTCTAATGAGTTCGACCATGTGGTGTATGATGAAGGTCCATACAAGGCAGAAATTAATTGTTTTGTGTCTTTCATTTGATTTACGTGTCTGGCCGCGGCCCTGACCTCCTTGTGGCTATAATTATCTGAGTTGAACAGGTTTTCAGGAATGAGTAACCCGATATGACTAAATGCATTATAGTGTTTGTCATGTCTGGAAACATGTAGAGCTTTCCTGTTCAGATAAAGTTGATTTGCATGTAAAGTCTGTCTATCCATCTGTCTGTCTCTGTCTGTCTTTAAAAGTATCTGTCCATCTGTCTGTCTATCTATCTATCTATCTATCTATCTATCTATCTATCTATCTATCTATCTATCTATCTATCTATCTATCTATCTATCTATCTATCTATCTATCTATCTATCTGTCTGTCTGTCTGTCTGTCTGTCTGTCTGTCTGTCTGTCTGTCTGTCTGTCTGTCTGTCTATCTGTCTGTCTGTCTGTCTGTCTGTCTGTCTGTCTGTCTGTCTATCTATCTTTCTATCTATCTGTCTGTCTGTCTGTCTGTCTGTCTATCTGTCTGTCTTCTGTCTGTCCTCTTTCTGTATGTCTCTGTCTGTCTGTCTGTCTGTCTGTCTTCTGTCTGTATGTCTGTCTATCTGTCTGTCTGTCTCTCTGTCCTCTTTCTGTACGTCTGTCTGTCTGTCTGTCTGTCTTCTGTCTGTATGTCTGTCTATCTGTCTATCTGTCTGTCTCTCTGTCCTCTTTCTGTCTGCCTGTCTGTCTGTCTTCTGTCTGTATGTCTGTCTATCTGTCTGTCTGTCCTCTTTCTGTCTGTCTGTCTGTCTGTCTGTCTTCTGTCTGTATGTTTATATGTCTATCTGTCTGAATGTCTGTCTGTCTTCTGTGTGTATGTCTGTCTGTCTGTCTGTCTTCTGTCTGCATGTCTTTCTGTCTGTCTGTCTGTCTTCTGTCTTTATGTCTGTATGTCTGTCTGTCTGTCTTCTGTTTGCATGTCTGTCTGTCTGTCTTCTGTCTGCATGTCTGTCTGTCTTCTGTCTTTGTCTGCATGTCTGTCTTCTGTCTGTCTGTCTGTCTTCTGTCTTTATGTCTTTATGTATGTCTGTCTGTCTTCTCTCTGTTTGTCTGTCTGTCTTCTCTCTGTCTGTCTGTCTATCTTCTGTCTTCATGTCTGTCTGTCTGTCTGTCTTCTCTCTGTCTGTCTGTCTGTCTTCTGTCTGCATGTCTGTCTGTCTTCTGTCTTCTGTCTTTGTCTGTATGTCTGTCTTCTGTCTGTATGTCTGTCTTCTGTCTTTATGTCTGTCTTCTGTCTTTATGTCTGTCTGTCTTCTTTCTGTCTGTCTGTCTGACTTCTGTCTGTATGTCTGTCTGTCTGTCTGTCTGACTTCTGTCTGTCTGTCTGTCTGTCTATCAGTTCATTGTTATGATCATGTCTGGCTCAAAATGTGCAATAAAGCCTGTGGTCTACACTTACTAAGTGATCTAAGAGCGCCCTCATGTGGACATACCTAGACATGAAATATCCAGTGGTAAACAAATTGTAGGCCGATTAGACTATCGTCAGTTGTAAAATAGCATTAGATTTTGATTATATACTAATTGTTTTTAAGTTACTGTGCACTCTAAACACAGTTCATGCAGTGTGTTGTATCTGATGATAATTCATTAGTGTAACACTTTTATAAGGTGCCCTTTGCCTGTGCAAAACCCTATGGTAGATTGAACAATATAATTACATGCAAGTAACTTGTGCAAATATGAGGGGGTGGTTTCAATATGCATAAAATTATATAGCTGAATATTGTTAATGAGCTCTAGCTGCAAATAGATGCTATAATAGATGCGTGTTTAATGAAGAGAGTGCCTGACATGAGGACGAGTTGAGACTGAAGTGCTGCATTATCAAACAAAAATTAGCCAGTAGCTATAGTCACTCAATTTGTTTTAAGTAAAGGATTAGTTTATCAAAACTAAAAAATCTGCCATCCCTAATCTTGTTCCAAACCTGTATGACTTTCTTTCTTCCATGATACTCAAAAGGTGAAATTAAGACATATTACATCATGACATGTTGCGTCAGATTTGAATAGATTATTGTCGAATAAATACGTCACATTTTTTCTTCACCAATATACAGTGAATATTCAGGGTACCAGGTACACGCTTCTCCAACACACTTGAAACTTTATATTACAACACTGCTTATGTAGTTGTGTTCCTCACTATTGGCCCTGTCCAAATACTCAAACTTGCAGTCTTTGACCACTTGTCTACTTGAGTTGTCTACTCAGTGTTCAAGTGGACGTGAAGACGGCAAGTGTGGTAATTTAATGCAAATATTTTATAAATTACACATACAAATTTTTGCATCAATTAAATGTGCAATATGTAATATCTAAGAAAAAAAAAACAAAACAAGAAAAAGTGAAAAGTGAAGCCAAAGTGTCTCGATCGCCCCCAGGTGGATGGTCCCAGCATAGGTCATAAACCTCGCCCTCTCCATGTAATTTAATGGGACGGGAGACAAATTTAGCAATTAAATTACACTTTAAATTATTGTTTTCCAAAGATGGTTTCTGTCTCTTTTTTTGTAGTTTTTAGCATGCTGGTGTAAGTTCAAGTGTTCATTTTTTAAAATAAGTTTGGTTTAGTTAGTGATTGGATGCTATAAAAATGGGGGTGTGACATCATGATTGACAGCTGTGATTGACAGCTTCTCTGAGCATCACTGAGGCACCAACAGACTTTTTGGGGGATTTTTGGGAGGAGTTTGGAGCTTTAACTTTAATTTCTACGGGATTGTGGCCAAGCCTTGATAGAGCGCGACTCCACGTCATGCTCACTACTGTACAGACTCAGGCACTGAGTCAGCACAAGATGTCAGAGCCACATTGGGACATTTGGGGCTTCACTGTAGGAGCGTCATCCATACTTTTTTACAGCCTATGAATAAAACATTTGGGCCAACCGAATGAACATTTCCCAGGTGACAGGAAAAACCCTTGTTTTCTTAGTGCATATGCTGCTGTTGCAGTGCAGTGCATATCCAACACAGCTGGAACCGTGACTCCCAGTCATCTGCTGTAGATCACCATGTTCCTTTGCTCAATAGAGTCATACACCAACATAGGGCCAGATTTACTAAACAGGGCAAATTAGCTTGAGACCACAACCCCATAAAAACACAGATGGTAGTGGAAAGTTCTGTGGGCGATTTACTGACAATGCCCAAATTAAAGAACACAGCTCATTTCCATTATGACCAACAGAATCCAAAATGCTTTTTGGGGGCATTAATAATGGTGCAAATACCAGCAAGTTAACTTCTGCCAACCTTAATAAATCACGTTGCATGATTTATTTAAATACTCTCTTCCTATAAATTTTGCGCTTGAGAGTTATTTTTGCCCTACAGCTGCAAAAATAACAGTCCACGTCTTTTTATCCCTATTTCTTCCATCGTATGTCTTTAGTAAAGAGGGTTTGCCCTTGCACAAGCTGTTAGAGATGACTCAGGTGGGCTTATAAAACCCCAAACTGCACAGTCCAGACTCAGCCAGAGTCATTTCACTGATGTTGAAATCCAAGGTTATTTAGGTCAGTGAAACAAGCAGTCAGCTTGAAGGAAGGTTGGCACCTGCAGTGACACCAACATCTCTAACGGTCATAACTACAACTGTCATAACCATTGTTCGCCTATGGTCACATGTGCTGATGAACATGCACCGTACGGCGCTCTTGTTGCCATGGTGGCGGGTGCATTCAGCACCTCTGTTCTCAACAGAGCATTAGGCGTCTCAAGTGGTGAATACATGAAATGCACTGTCCTTACAATAGCATGTGTCTGAACAACCTCTATCACCCAAGAGAATTATGTCACATTCATTAGTTACTAGGATACTGGCCTTTGGCTTATGTGCGTGTGTTTGCTTCATACATGTAGACTGTTCTCTTTTGCAATTGGTACATTTGGATATTTCAGTGCACAACCATTATTAAATGTTGTATCTCTAATATATTTATCTCAATATTGTATTGATGTTTCAGAGCCATATGTGTGAGCTATTTAAAAGACTCGAGCACAAGCTCATAAAACACTGTCATTTGGATTTTTCTGTCATACTGGTCAATGTCGTATAATAGTAATTATTTTCATTTTTAATAGTGATTACTTTTACAATTCTTACATGTGTATAACATTACTAATAATTGTTTAAATAATAATAAGAACAGAAATAGTAATAATAATACATTTTCCAATGGTGGAGTTTTGGGATGGGATTATTTGATTCCTTGGTTAATGGATTTAATGGTGAATTTAAATGTGTGTTTGTGTGTGTGTGTGTGTGTGTGTGTGTGTGTGTGTGTATAAATGACATATTTCATCTTTAAAAATGATTTTAAAATACAAGTTTATGGTCAGTAAGATGAAAAGAAATTAATACTTTTATTAAGCAAGGATGCATTAAATTGATCAAAATGCAAAATTCAGCTTTTTCATCACAGGAATAAATTACATTTTAAAATATATTCAAATAGATTTTCTTTTTATTATAACACTATTTGACAATATTACTGTTTTATTCTATTTCAGATCAAATAAATGTATCCTTGGAGAACATAAACTATTTACTATTTTCTAAAATATTACTAACATTATATATATATATATATATATATATATATATATATATTATATATATATATACAGTACTGTGCAAAAGTTTTAGGCAGGTGTGAAAAAATGCTGTAAAGTAAGAATGCTTTCAAAAATAGACATGTTAATAGTTTATATTTATCAATTAACAAAATGCAAAGTGAGTGAACAGAAGAAAAATCTACATCAAATCAATATTTGGTGTGACCACCCTTTGCCTTCAAAACAGCATCAATTCTTCTAGGTACACTTGCACACAGTTTTTGAAGGAACTCGGCAGGTAGGTTGGCCCAAACATCTTGGAGAACTAACCACAGTTCCTCTGTGGATTTAGGCAGCCTCAGTTGCTTCTCTCTCTTCATGTAATCCCAGACAGACTCGATGATGTTGAGATCAGGGCTCTGTGGGGGCCATACCATCACTTCCAGGACTCCTTGTTCTTCTTTACACTGAAGATAGTTCTTAATGACTTTCGCTGTATGTTTGGGGTCGTTGTCATGCTGCAGAATAAATTTGGGGCCAATCAGATGCCTCCCTGATGGTATTGCATGATGGATAAGTATCTGCCTGTACTTCTCAGCATTGAGGATACCATTAATTCTGACCAAATCCCCAACTCCATTTGCAGAAATGCAGCCCCAAACTTGCAAGGAACCTCCACCATGCTTCACTGTTGCCTGCAGACACTCATTCGTGTACCGCTCTCCAGCCCTTCGGCGAAAAAACTGCCTTCTGCTACAGCCAAATATTTCAAATTTTGACTCATCAGTCCAGAGCACCTGCTGCCATTTTTCTGCACCCCAGTTCCTGTGTTTTCGTGCATAGTTGAGTCGCTTGGCCTTGTTTCCACGTATGGCTTGGTTCCAGGTATGGCTTTTTGGCCGCAAGTCTTCCATGAAGGCCACTTCTGACCAGACTTCTCCGGACAGTAGATGGGTGTACCAGGGTCCCACTGTTTTCTGCCAATTGTGAGCTAATGGCACTGCTCGACATCTTCCGATTGCGAAGGGAAGTAAGCATGATGTGTCTTTCATCTGCTGCAGTAAGTTTCCTTGGCCGACCACTGCGTCTACGGTCCTCAACGTTGCCTGTTTCTTTGTGCTTCTTCAAAAGAGCTTGGACAGCACATCTGGAAACCCCTGTCTGCCTTGAAATTTCTGCCTGGGAGAGACCTTGCTGATGCAGTATAACTACCTTGTGTCTTGTTGCTGTGCTCAGTCTTGCCATGGTGTATGACTTTTGACAGTAAACTGTCTTCAGCAACCTCACCTTGTTAGCTGAGTTTGGCTGTTCCTCACCCAGTTTTATTCCTCCTACACAGCTGTTTCTGTTTCAGTTAATGATTGTGTTTCAACCTACATATTGAATTGATGATCATTAGCACCTGTTTGGTATAATTGTTTAATCATACACCTAACTATATGCCTACAAAATCCCTGACTTTGTGCAAGTGTACCTTGAAGAATTGATGCTGTTTTGAAGGTAAAGGGTGGTCACACCAAATATGGATTTGATTTAGATTTTTCTTCTGTTCACTCACTTTGCATTTTGTTAATTGATAAATATAATCTATTACCAAGTTTATTTTTGAAAGCATTCTTACTTTACAGCATTTTTTCACACCTGCCTAAAACTTTTGCACAGTACTGTATATATATATATATATATGTGTGTGTGTGTGTGTGTGTATATATATATATATATATATATATGTGTGTGTGTGTGTGTGTGTGTGTGTGTGTACAAGTTAAATAATTCTGACCCCAGACCTTTGAATTGTAATGTATGTTAAAAGAGATTTCCTGCAACAGGGTTTATAAAACTAACCTGCAGCATGTAAAATTGGTACTGACTTGAACTTGTGAAAGAGGACTTCAGACTTGGACTCAAACACTTGCAACATGTCTGGCAAATAGTATGATTGTCGGATCTGAGGTTACCCCAAAAGTTGCTCCACGTTGGTTCCATGCGGAACACACCAATAAGGCAGATGTCATTTCACACTATGTTTGAAAAATGAGTACACTGTGTTCTGTCCTCTGCAATACGATGGACACATTGGCCTTATGTCACCAGTCAACAAATACTTAAGGTCTTGATCTTTTGATTTGCCAAGATTTTTTCATTCTTTGCTCAGGGGTAAAAAATTCAAAATATGAAATAGCAGTATGACATTAGCAAATATCCTGACGCCTCCCATACAGATGGGAGCAATTAGATGATTGTGGAAGTGCTGCACACTTTCTTCTCAATACCAAAAAAACATACAACAACAATGACAGTGGTGAGAAAAAAGCAGTTAAGAAAGCATCTGATTATAGCAAGTTGTACTTTATATGTTTGCATGAGCTTTGCAATTCAGCACTCCAGTCACTTTATTAATATAGCATGTTGTACAATAGATTTGAGTTTTAAAGAAGATTTAAAAGACCTATTATGCCCCTTTTCTCAAGATGTTATATAAGTCTCTGGTGTCTGTCTGTGAAGTTTCAGCTCAAAATACCCCACAGATCATTCATTATAGCTTGTCAAATTTGCCATATTTGGATGTGAGCAAAAACACGCTATTTGTGTGTGTGTGTGTGTGTGTGTGTCCCTTTAAATGTTTCAAGAAGAGGGAGGAGCTTTAACAGCTCACGCTTCAGTTGCTCAACAACAACAAAGCTGGAGAATCTCACACAGCCAAAATGAGGATTATCAGTAACTTGTTCAGCTTTACATTGTTCAAACTTGAGTCGACACTGATGGAGAGACTCGGGAAGAAGTTTTAGAATGCAACTGGACATTTCTGAATGTTTAGTGGGTAGCTTATGTAGTTGCTGTGGAGTTGATTCAACTCATCGACTAGCATGTGCCATCATGTTAATCTTTTCATTCAATCCAGCATTGAATTGACCCTCATTTGTGACGCAGCATCGAAGTACGGCATCAACAACTCTCTACTACAACTCTTCCTCTTCTCTAAAGCAGCCCAACATGACCACACCCCCTTTGTTGCATGTTTCAGGGGCGGGGTTTATGTAAATAATGGTGTTCCTGATGTCACCAACCCAGGAAGAAGCTCTTTGTAGTCCCTACCAGCCGTTTGTTGTAGTTCTTCAAAACGAAAGAAACTTTGAGTGTCGTAACTTTTCAGATGATGTTTATGCTCAAACAGCAACATTCAGTCTCTCCAGAAAAACACGTTTATGCGATCGCTTGATTTAATGCATAATCAGCCAAAGTTTATGCGGGGGTCGCATTTTTTCAAATACGCCGTACTTTTATGCAAGAGATTGCACTTTGTCTATTGGAAGCAGTTAATTTAACAGAACATGTCTGTTTTGTACAGCTACCTCTGTAAAACAGGAAGCACACATTTTATTTTTTATATTTTATTTATTCATTTTTACGGAAGTTGTTGAATATTCCTTTTGTAAAGCTACAGAACTTGTTTGACTCAATGTTTTGTAAGTTTGAGCCATGTGTTGATTAAGGTCTGAAATAAAACAGAATGAGAACTTCAATATTCTGTGATTTAGTCACAGCTTGTTCATCATAGGAAGTAATAAGAAATGACTCTTTACATGAAGGTAGTGAACTAGTGAGAACAGGGTGTTGAGGGAATCACCTTTTTTTCCTCTTTTGCCTCAAACCGTAGTTTTTGCAAGTTCCTGCAATTTCATCGCATAAAATTGCAAAAATATCCCGCATATTCCATCGCATTTTTTAAAAAAACGTGCCGCATAATCAAGGATTTTTGCCCGCAACAATCACAAAAAATATCGGCGTTTTTCTGGAGGGACTGAACATTACACTCTAACTAAAGTTTAAAAAGTGAAATCATAATCAAGGACCCCTTTAAAACAAATTTTTATGGTATTAAACATGAAAAAACTCTCCAGGGTGTTCATGGTTTTACTCATAGATGTCTGACCTTGAAGAAATGAACCAGAAAAGATATCATGTCAAAGAAGGCAGAGTCGCAGAGCCACGTCTACCTATTACGTAATCACAGGAGCAAACTTTTCCTGAAAAGGAAAAAGCTGATTCGAACACCAGAACACCATGCGGACTTTGTTTGGCCTAATTTTGTTCAAAATGACAGCACAGCAGTTTGTTCTTCTATTGGGGCCTTTAGGGATTTCCTTTATTTCTCTTTCTTAGCTACTCCAAAAGTACATTTCAAGCGTGTTGACTGTGTTGACTGTGTTTGGGCTGGACATGCAGCGGCAGCTGTCTCTTGTCCCTCATGCTAGCACGTTGTTTTTCTTGGGAAACACCTGACATAAACAGCCTCAATATAGAGCAGCAAAGTGTACACAGCTGATTATGTGACACATATTACTGAATAGTGATTGGCTACAGACCTAAAGTAACATGTAAGCAGTGTTTTCATCAAATTTATTCAAGAAAAGATTAATTCAAGAAAAATGCATATGTTTTAATCTTTTTACAGATAAAAAACAAAACAAAAAAACACTTAAACCAGCGAAAGCTCTTTTTTTTTTCTTTTTCTTTTGGTCTCTTAGCCTTGTTCTGTGTTTTTGTGCACTTTTCAGCTGGTCCAGACTTGGAGACCACTACTAAGACCATAAAATCTTGGTTACAGCAAGACAACTTGGAGTTGTTCACACAGAACACGTTTTTGCATGTAAACGTGTTAGACGGATGCCTTTGACCGTTGTGCCTCCACATGAGTGGTTCATTTTTAGAATGCTGTGTCACGTTAAAAGAAGTTTTCTTTTCTTTCTTTCCATCGCCTTTATATTAGGTGGCCTTAACTACTATGTACTTACATTTAAATTAATCATTTGATACAATGCATTTATTGAGTACATGCATGTTTTTACATTGTACTTATATTTAAAAAATACCTGCATGTAATCACATCTGTAATTAATTTCTGTAATTACATTTATAAATACACTATTGACACTTCCCTTACACCTTAACCCACACTTAACCCTACCCTACAATATGAACACAATAATTGTATTTTTTTTAAGCAAGTACATAGTAGTTAAAGAGTTAGTTCACCCAAGAATGAAAATTCTGCCATTTATTTCGGTAACACTTTATTTTACAGCGTCATTGTTACATGTATTTACTGTAGTAATAACTAGAAATTAAGCATAATTGGATGCAATTAACCCTAAATCATACAGTTCATTAATATTACTCAGTAATTAAATGTATTATTACACTGTTATACTGACACCTTAAAATAAAGTGTAACCTTTATTTTTTACCCCAACATTTTGATAAAACCCCATGGCTCAGTGAGTCTGGTAACACTTTATTTTACAGTGTCATTGTTACATATGTTTCATGTATTTACTATAGTAATATCTATAAATTATGCATAATTACATGCAATTAACCCTAAACCAAACCCTCATCCTAACCCTAATTAAAATAAAGTGTAACCATGAGTCTAATAATACATATTTAATTCAGTTCATGTGAGTACAGTGGTTCAATCTCAATATTATAAAGCAACGAAAATACTTTTTGTGCACCAAAATAACAACTTTTTAACTATATCTAGTGATGGCCGATTTCAAAACACTTCTTCGAAGCTTTACGAATCATTTGTTTCGAATCAGTGGTTCGGAGCGCCAGAGTTACGGGATTTCAGTGAACGAGGCTTTGTTACGTCATAAGTGTTTTGCAGTTTTAATACTTCACATGACTTTGGCAGTTTTATACCCGAACCGGACCACTGATTCAAATTAAAAGATTCGAAAACATAGAAACATTGCTAGTGAATGCATTTTATGCCAAAGCAATAGAAAAACACCCACTGTTTGACCCCTATAGACTGCTGTTGTGCGCACTGTGCGAAGAGTTTTGAATAAGTGATCTAAGTATTGAGAAATGGGTCATAGTGATTATAAACAGCTGTATATATATTATATATATATTATATTATATACTGTATATATATATATATATATTATAATAGTTATTTTTAATGAACTCTGAGTAATAATTATACAAGCAAGACCTTGTCAGTGGATTGAAGTGTCAAGCCATTCTTCCGTCATGTGATATTCCTGCCCTGCTGTAGTTTGGAGAAAGGCCACCCCTACTTTATAATGACAGATGTTATGTGAGGCATCAGAAGAGGGTGTTGAAGGAACAAAGCTGAGATTGGTGCGAGGTCAGTACTGCTGTTAGGATTCATGTGACTGAGATCTCGCGTAAATCTAAAAACAGCTGAAGAAAACCCAGGCCATTACACAAATGATACTTGAGCCGACGGGAATGGCTGTTGCATAAGCTAAGCTTTGCACCATGATGTTTGTGTTTTACTTCTGGAGTCAAATTTTGTGCTCTATAAAAAGTGCTGGGTTGAAAATGGACAAATCCAGCAGTTGGGTTGTTTTGTTTTAACCCAGGGGTTGGGTTAAGTCTTGCCCAACCTGCTGGGTAGTTCTATTTAACTCAAATATTGTTTAATAAAATACTGTATTTCTTGCTTAAAACTCCCAAAGTATGTTGGAAATGAACATATATGAATAAGTTTAATAATTAAACAATAAACATAAATTAAATTGCTTATTAATAAATGTTCACCTTTTGATTATTATCATTACCTCTAGTAATTATGTGTCTGATTTTAAATTTCCATCCGATTTTGGGTTCATTTTAAGCCAGGCATAGTCATTTTTAAACAATAGTTGGGTTAAATAAAACTGGGCAAATATTGAACCCAATTGCTGGGTTTGTCCATTTTCAACCCAACTTGGGTTGTTTTTAACCCAGCATTTTTTGAGTGTACATTGAGGCATTATGAGTAATATTGTTTATTGTACAAAAACATAACAAAAATGGTCTCACAATCAAATTATTAATATGAACTGCACCGTACCAATGATTCACTAAATTGTTAACATTTTATTTGATCCCACTGAGAGTTCAATTGACAATTGGTTTTGACATATCCAGTTAATCAAATATATATTTTAATAAAAATCAGTATAGTGAATAAAAATTTCGGTCTGTATACAATTCTGTCAGTCTGAAAATTATTATCAAAGCCTAAAATAGAAACTATAGCGTGGAAAAAGATGAGCGTTGTGTACATTGGTGGCTTTACCGCGCATCAGATTTCACATGTATGTGGAAAGGTCGCATGCATGTGCTGGATTTAGCTTGCTTCTGTCACGCCGATGGACAACCTTTAAAAACTTTTTGTTAGTTGCTCTAGAGTCTAGAGAGATCTGTGCTTGACAGTTTACATTTAAAAGGCCTGCGTATTGAAGAGTGATTTTAACATTATTCAAAGTCCCAGTGTGGTCAGATAGGTCATGTTAGACACGTGCAAACTTAAATGAGTAAAATATAATGTGACAAGAACCAAGTCAACAAGAGCTGACCTAGACTTAAAAAGGTCATCTTAAGTCAAGGGGATGTAATGCAGTCAAATGCTGTATTGTGGAGAACACCTGGGCAGGCCGCCTGCAGCACGCTGTTTTCTGTCATTTCATCCATCTTTTCTTTGTTGGGTATGAGGTCAAACCCCAGCACCCAGCCGTTCTTAGCTAACCACTGACCCCTGAGGAAACTGCCCGCGGTCCGACTAGAGTTCGGACTTAGGTCTTATTTTCACAGCTGTAACAGCAGAAGTGGATATGCTGAAAGGCTGCCGTTTCTGCATGGAGGAATGTGACTGGTCTTCAGCTTTTTACGAGACTGGAGGCCAGTCAAGGTCTAGAACATTCCTCCTATAAAGTCTGGGGTTCATACTAGATAGGCAGCATTTTAAAAGGATAGTTCATTTTCTCACCATCATGTTGCTCCCTCTGTGAAACACAAATAGTTTGAAAAATGTGTTCTTTGGCTATGCAATGAAAGTCAGAGAGGTCTAATGTTGTTTGATGTCCACTGATATTCAAAATATCATCTTTTAGGTAAAAATATCTTCTTTTTCTATAGGTCCTGCCTCAAAGCAGACTTTCTTTCTTTCTTATGTATTTATCGGTTGGTTTGCTTAGTTGGCTTTATGTCTTCCTTTCTTCGGTTGAAAAGAGATTAAAGTTTTTGAGGAGAACATTCCAGAATTTTTCTCCATATAATGGACTTTGACGGAGTTCAACAGGTTGAAGGTCCAAATTGCAGTTTCAGTGCAGCTTCAGAGGACTCTACACGATCCCAGCTGAGGAACAAGTGTCTTATCTAGTCAAACAATCGGATATTTTATCAGAAAATAAATACATTTTATACTTTTTTACCACAAATGCTCACCTTGCATTAGAGTCCATGACTTTACGTAATCACGTTGGAAAGGTCATGTAGATGGAAGTACCAAGAAAGTACCATCTCTTTTTCTCCAACTTCAGAATCGTCCAACTTCGTTGTTTGCCTTTTTTTTTAAAGGGTGTTTGACTTTGCCTTTCACGTTTGCTTTGTAAACACCATGTCGGTACTTACGCCTATGTCAACGTGATTACGTAATGCTTGAAGTCGTGGATACTAGTGCAAGATGAGCATTTGTGGTTAAAAAGTACATTGTTTTTAGTTTAATTACATTTTTTCGAAAATGACCAATCGTTTCGCTATAGATAAGACCCTTATTCATCGGCTGGGATCGTGTGGGTCAATTTGAAGGTGCATTGAAACGGCAATTTGGACCTCATCAAAGTCCACTATATGCAGAAAAATCCTGGAATGTTTTCCTCAAAAACCTTTTCTTTCCTCAAAAAATTTCTGTTCGACTGAAGAAAGAAAGAAACATCTTAATAACTAACTTTAAACTATTTTGCCATTACCGTATCAGCATGTTAATGTCAAACTAAGTTGAAATCAGTAGCTTGACACGCAAGGTTGCCACATTCAAAATCAATCAAATCTGTTTCAGGTAGGATGCAGTAGACCACAAGGCAGCACACTAGGTTTGGAACGGAACCTATATCAAATGTTTTAGGACACAAGTGCTGTAAACTGGCTCTGGATAGTGCAGACTGGCTTATCAAAGCCTCTCAGTCAGTATCCTAGACTTGTTTACGTTCCCATGAACAAGATATACATGTCGCTATATGAGTATGAGTACATATGGGTTTTCATAACACTCTGTAACCCATGCTCTCTGCTAGGGCAGTGGAAAATCACTCTAGTTGACCGTGTGACGTCGGTCATCATCAGTAGCTCTTCTCAGAGCTCACACCTAACATATCACCTGTCAACAGCTTATGTGAAATCCAGCCCATTCCCCTCTGCCCACTTATGGAGCTCAAACACTTACGCTACGCTTGTAACCATAACAATGGAAAACAACCTTGGTTTGGAGATCCGTGTAAAAATGGTTGATTTGAAGAATGTAAAAAAGTTACATTAATAGTGTCTTGACTAATTAAATTTATTTGAATGTTCTCTTCAGTTGCCTAGTGATTCTGTTGCACAAGTAGTACAGTATGTTCTCGTACATGTAACATGCAACTTATATTTCTTCTATCACCCTCAAGACTTTTGGTTCATCTTCAGAACACAATTTTTTAATTAAATTATTTTTTACTGAAGCATTTGTTTCATAATTTGTGTCCATCCATTGACAATGTAATAAACATTTTAAAGCTTCAAAAAGTACATATAGACATCCATATGAATTGAGAAGTTTAATGTCTTCCAAAGAAACATAATCACTTTAAATGATGAACAGATTTGATTTAATTCAATTTATTTGTATTGCGCTTTTCACGATACATATCGTTTCAAAGCAGCTTTACAGAGAATGGATGTCAACATTACAATTTAAAGAATGCAGTTAGTATAATAACTAACAATAATAAATAATATAATTTAGGTAATTAATTTACAATCAGAGTTGGCAGTTTAAGGTAGAAGCAAAGAGCTCCTGGAAAACGAATTACATTAACAATAATTACGATATGGAATTGGGCAATATGCATGTTGATCCAGATGATTGCGTCTTCTGAAGTCCTTGCAGGAATTGGCACCGTCTCTTCACAGGTGATGGTCATCTGAGGTCTTAAGAGCTGAAGCTGATGTGCTCTAAAACAGAAAAGCGAAAGGAGAATAATTAGCGTAGCTGCTGTTCATAAACTTTAAGCAAAGATAGTCATAATGAGCAATTGATCTGATGTGAGCTGCATTATGTGAATGCTTGGCTGAAGAGATGTGTCTTTAATCTAGATTTAAACTGGGTGAGTCTGAGCCTCTAACATTATCAGGAAGGCTATTCCAGAGTTTCGGAGCCAAATGTGAAAACGCTCTCCCTCCTTTAATGGACTTAACTATCCTGGGCAGTTTAGACTTTCATTCAAATGTATGAGCGTGACTTGCGAGAATCAGTGAGGTTGTTTCCATGTATCATTGGTGTTCCAAAGATGTGAACAAAAGTCTTATGAGAATTTTTGGTAACACTTTTTTTACTGTGTCATTGCTACATATGTTGCATGTATAATTATAAATTATGCATAAATACAGGCAACTTACCCTAAACTAAGCCAAACCCCAAACCCTAGTTAATTAATATTACTCAGTACTTAAATGTATTATTACAGTGTAACAAAGACACCTTAAAATAAAGTGTAACTGATTTTTTTTTTTATATTGATACTGATTATATCAATTAGCCTACCTGATGTATCTTGTACCTTCATAAACAACCATGACCAATATAGTTTTTGATATTTATCAAAGTAGAACTCCTTTAATTTTAGTTTACGTTGGGCTGGGAATTTTCTTTTTTTAAATTATCCTTAATTTTACCAAAATGCTGGAATCGATTGATTTACGTGCATTCTTTTGTTGATGCGGATGGGACAATGTACCAAAATACTGTCTTCTTTCCAGAAGAATGACTCGATTTTGGCAGAAACAGCCAAGTCGTTATGTGGCGTGTTCTTCTTGTGCAGACAACTTCAGTGGTCCGAGTTCTCCTGTTGCCGGGAGAGGTTGGAGAGGGCAGCTGTCCCACTGGCCATGGAGTCTTAGTTAAATGTGGACACTTACTGCAGATACCGTGTCCTTGCCGTGTCAAATAACAGTGGTGGTCCTCCAGGGTGTTTTCCAGCTTCTAAAGTGACATGAGGGATTCTGTGCTTGTACTGAGACTTTGACCTCCAGACTTTTAGCATTTTACCATCTAGATTTGTGAAAGGGATAGCGAAATTGTATTATTTTACCCACCCTCATGTTAGTCCAAACCTGTATGACTTTCGTCTGTGGAACACAAAAGAAGATATTTTGAAGAATGTTTCGGGTCTAATGAAAGTTAATCCCATGATGATCCCTTTGGTTTCAAGGTGACATAGTTACATGTTACTACATACTTACTATAGTAAAATCAGTAAATTCTGCATAATTACAAGTAACTAACCCTAAACCTAATCTAAATTTAAATCTATTCAGTACTTGTTAATTAATATTACAAAATAATGTTTAGTAACGCTTTATTTTACAGTGTCAGTTATATGTGTTACATGTAGTTACTATTGTAATAACTATACATTTTGTATAGTTACATGCAACTAATCCTGAACCAAACCAAACCCCAATCCTAAACCTATAGTAAGTACATGTAGTTACTTAATATTACTCAGTACTCAAATGCATAATAGCAGTGTAACAAAGACACCTTAAAATTAAGTGTAACCTAATGTTCTTATTTGAGTAAGAACAATGTAACTACATCACCTTAAAATAAAGTGTAACCCAAACTTCATATATGTATAAACTATCAGGTTTTAGATTCTGTGTTCCACAGAAGAAAGAATGAAAGTCATACAGGTTTGGAGCGTCGAGTAAAATCATTTTCATTCGAAGTATGGGTACCATGTCAAACCAAGTGTGATTTCTTACATTTACTTAAGATTCCTGATTTTGATCGCATATGAATCTCCACAGTTGGCAACATCAACGTGAAATCCTATTATTTTTCCATCTAGCTATAGAAACATTTCTTTCAGTCTTCCAGATTCTTCCAGTCAAAGGACTTAGCTATCACACTCATTTCCAAGACACGCTAATTTTGCTTGTAAATGGGCTCATAATTATGTGTCGCCAATGTCCTTCTCAAGTTAAATTTGAACTTTAAGGAGAGATGTGGCGGTGTGAGGGTAGAGCAGGGAAACCTTTTCTGACTAGGTGAACTGTAAGCCAAGTTCACATGCTAAAAATAAAGCTGGATCAGGCAAGGCAGACTGGCACTCACAGAGAGAACACAGTCAAGCTCAGGTTTGGCACAGGGACTGAGACTTAGTCTCAAGGACAGCACTAGTCTCACCAGTCAAGCGTACTGTCCCTGGTTGAACACTCCTTCTCCTGCAAGGACAGAATTGCTCACTCTTGCTTTGTGAGATTTTTAGCAAATCAGCGAAGACCTTTGCTCAACTTTTAGTACTCTGCTGATGACAGTGACAACTTTGGGTATTTCTGCATCCAAACTTTGTGTCCAGAAGAGCTTTCTCAGACCGATATTGATGTGGAGAGACTCCACCAATCTGGATCGCTTTGTCCTTCGCCACACTCGATCTGCACTGCATCCCAAATCTCGAAATGTAACCTGGAAATGGCGCCTTAACTCCACTTTTGAGCAAAGACTGTTGTTATTATTCTGCAATACGTGCTCTTGAGGCGAGGACTGTACTGCATTTTGCAAGCCAGAGATTGCAAGATCGTCTTTGCAATATTGCTGGTCGTTTTGAGAATTGTACATTTAACTCTTTCACAGTATTTGTTTTGGTCAAACCACAAGGAGGCCAGGATGCGTGAGCTACTTCCTATCCCGGTAAAGGAGAGGAAGGAGAGGGAGCGAATAAACAGCATTCCTGCCCCAATTCCTGCTCCAACATTCCCTATTACATACTCTATCCAAACCTCTAAGAAGTTTCCCTTTTTCCACTTCAAAAAATGCAGATACGAGGCGGAGAATGCCTTCTTCTCCAACCTGAAGCTGGTGGACTTCAACATCATCGACACCTTGGGAGTTGGAGGATTTGGAAGAGTTGAGCTGGTAGGACGGCCCGACTTCTGTATGTGTGCATGTCATGTTTTATGTTTTCGTGTAAATAAAAAAGTAAATAACGTTCAAATTCATCAGCTCCTATACAATAAAGCACTCCAAGGTGACTGCAGCATAAGAACAGTGTCTACTTGTGTTATGCAACACCCCAAAAACTTCTGTTAACCGATAAAAAAAAAAGAAAAGACATTTTACTAATCTACTTTGCAGGAAATATGAGCAGCTCATATACTCTACGGTGCTAAAGGACAGATCGGTTCTGGGAATGCTTAAATCTATTCAGGGTAACTTTCCATAACAGAGCTAATTGAGCAGACATCTGATTTACTGCCAGACAAAGTTCAAGAAGACTAGTTCAATGAGTGAGTGGGGTAGGTACTCTGTGAAAAAGAATTGTTGGTTTAACTTAAAAACATAAGTTACCTGGTTGCCTTAAAATTTTGAGTTCATTGAGATTAAAACTTTGAGTTAATGCAATGAAGGCGATTGGTTTAATCAATAGAAACTCAAAATATTATTTTATCTGAACCACATTAATTATTGAAGTTGATTTGACAAAAGAAAAAATGTTGTGAAGGGTGGGATGGATGGATGGACCAACCGATTGATCAAACGATAGATAGATGTTCCTCTAAAAATCATTGATGTCTTTTCCACATGACTATTTATGTTGGGGGAACAGAATGACGGTAACTTTGACACTGAGAGGAGGGAAGAAAACCGCATTGCGGATTCTGTCGTAAAGGAAAGCCCAAGGGTCCTGGAAGAGGATTCCCCTTTCCACTTGCCTATTTCTGGCAATGCGGCAACATAGTAAAAACAAGTGGCCTTTCGCTGGACAGTGATATATGCTGGTAGGGCTATCCATTTGCTAGATAGCTACAGGATCAAATGGACATGCAAATGCCTTCATTGAGACGCAATGTTAAGAATTCCTTCTCTCGGTCAATCTATTTCGAGGACCCTTAACACATTAATAGACCATGACTCAAGGACTATATTAAGGAGCACTAGCACTTGTTGTTCTAGCAAGTTTCCATAAGAAATTACTGTATTAGCTCTTTTCTGTGCTCATTGTTTGTGCCTTTGGTGTCCATAGGTACAACTCAAGAGTGAGGAGACCAAAACATTTGCAATGAAGATTCTGAAGAAGCGTCACATTGTAGATACGCGGCAACAGGAGCACATCCGCTCTGAGAAACATATCATGCAGGAGGCTCATTCGGACTTCATTGTAAGGTATGTGCTAAAACCTCCATAGAGCATCACTGGAAGCCATATACCAAAAATAAAAAAAGGCAAAATTTAAAATTGATGTGGTTGTGTTCCCTCAGGTTGTACAGGACTTTCAAAGACAGCAAATATCTGTACATGTTGATGGAAGCCTGTCTAGGAGGAGAGCTTTGGACCATTCTTAGAGACAGGTAGCCAAATGGTGGTGGGTGCTAATCAATTTAAATAATTGAAACCCAGTAAATCATGAGTTTTTTATATTTATATTCATAGAGGATCATTTGAAGACTCCACTACACGGTTTTATACAGCCTGTGTGGTGGAAGCATTCGCTTACCTGCATTCCAAGGGAATAATCTACCGTGATTTAAAGCCAGAAAATCTCATTCTGGATCACAGAGGATATGCTAAGCTTGTGAGTATACATCTCAAGAGCCTTTTCAAGATGACATATTTAAATAATATACCATGTTTATACCATGTCAAGTGGAATGAGGGATAGGGACTGCTCTTTCTAGAGAGCATGTGATTGGACAACAATTTGCATACGCCCCTTGGTGCAAGATGAGTCATCAATATTTTTGGTCCATTTAAACAAAAAATTGAAATACTTTTAAATGTGCATATCTTTATCGGCGCCGATAGCCTAGTGGTTAGAGTGCCGACATATGGCGCAAGTGCGTTCACGGCGACCCGAGTTTCCAATCCCGTCTCGAGGTCCTTTTCCGATCGTCGTCTCCAAATAAAGGCACAAAAAGCCCATAAATATGACTTTAAAACAAAACGTGCATATCTTTTTTTATAAATATTTTAGTACACTAGGAAAAGCTAACAGACATGTAGCTATGGGTGTAATTTTGATATGAAGAGTCTGTTCGTCTCTTCTAGGTGGACTTTGGCTTCGCTAAAAAGATTGGATTTGGGAAAAAAACATGGACTTTCTGTGGAACGCCGGAGTATGTAGCCCCAGAGATCATCCTTAATAAAGGCCATGACATCTCAGCAGACTACTGGTCATTGGGAATTCTTATGTATGAGCTCTTGACTGGAAGGTAGTCATGTTTCCTGTCATTGTGTTTGAAAACTTGTTTGTCTTTTCTAGTTAAGCTAAAATGTTTTCAGTTTCTGGGTTTAAGATGTTTGTGTCTCTTGTTCAGCCCACCATTCTCAGGACCAGATCCGATGAAGACATATAATATCATTTTAAGAGGAATCGACATGATAGAATTTCCAAAGAAGATCACCAAAAATGCAGGCAATCTAATTAAAAAACTATGCAGGTGGGTACATTTGAAAATAAATCGGGTTCAGTCTGATTTATTGACAATTATTCACTCTTTCTTTCAGTTTTAAATTAACTTTAAATCTTCTGCTGTTTCAAAGCTATTAACCTTTAGCACACATTTATACCTCAAGGTTAAAACAAATCGTTAGTTGGAAATTATAGTGCATTATTCAGCAAAATTAGATCCATAAATTAATCTCTTTTTTCCCCCCCAAATATGTTGTTTCCCCCAGGGACAATCCGTCTGAGAGGCTAGGAAACTTGAAAAATGGAGTCAAAGATATCCAAAAGCACAAGTGAGTAATACAATGCCCCTATTATTTGGGAATTTTAAAATTGTGTTTTTTTAGGCCTGGGAACATTAACATTAAAGTCAAGGAATTGATATATATATTGCCATTATATATAAACCAATATATTTTGTCTTATTATGCTGTGCATGAGGTCAACATTTGACATTTAAACCTGAATCTATTCTATTTTTAATAGAATAAAGACATAACTTTCAAAGACACAAAATGTTCATTATTACAATATATACAATATTGACATATTTATAGCACTAAAACATAAAAAAAAAATCCCTTTTATCTTTATGTAAGATCCTTAAAACCCAAGACTTCACACTTAAACATTCCCATTTTATACAGAATGTTAAAATAATAATGCATAATGGACAGGAATGTGGAGGAAAAGGACAATTTTATTAAAAAAATATAACATTAAAACGATATTTTGAGCCACTAATCCTACACCTACCCATAACCATGTGAATTGTGAATTTGTTGTGTTTTGGTGTGTTGCACAGGAGTGCACAAACAAACGAAATATTACAAAATGGTTAGACAATTGCAGAAATTTTATTCATACAACATTAATCAGAAACATGTCTGTCCAATCAGCATGAGTGGAGACCTAAATATCGACGCAGTCGACTCACCTATGTTTTTTGACAGTTTTCCATCACCCCGTCTCCTCACACTTGCCTGGTTACTTCCTAAACCAGAATACGGGGGGAGTACTCTGGGTTCGGGCCAAATACCGAGCTCTGAGCCCTCTCCTTGGACAGCGTGCCAAATATGCATACTAATTACTGATTATTTGTAAGTGTGAACTTGTGAATTTACTTCTTTTTTTTTACTTCACATTTTTGTGTGTATGAAAACATGTACGTGTGATAGAACCACACTTTACATAAAAATACACACGTATTCTCATGAGATCACGCTGGACATACAACTGGAAATACCACCCTCCACAGGATCTTAATTCTATTTTTCCATTATAGATGGTTTGAAGGCTTTAACTGGGAAGGACTGCGCAAAGGAACTCTCACACCTCCAATTATTCCTGATGTGAGTACTCCACATCCACTTCTCCAGAGGGCTAGGCAAAAAGCGGAAAAAGTTAGAAAGCTCCTTTTTAATTCATAAGTGTAAACTACTTGTTAAATTACTTGTTTGTAGGGCTGCAATCTGGCCAAAACTATGATGATAATCATAATATTTTAATTTATTATTTTTATTATTATTATTATTATAATTAAAAATAAGTAATATTATTTATTACTTATTAAGTAATTATATATATATATATATATATATATATATATATATATATATATATATATATATATATATATACTTAAGATACTTAAAGTTTTTTCTGGCCAAAAATATGATGATAATCATAATATTATAATTTATTATTATTATTATTATTATTAAAAATAAATAATAATATTACTTTTATTCTATTTCACTGTAAAAAAAACTTTAAGTATTTTAAGTGTATATGTATATATATATATATATATATACCACCCTACATATATATATACTTAAAATACTTTAAGTGTTTTTTTTTACAGTGAAATAGAATATATATATATATATGTATGTTAATGTACAAAATATATAAATAATATAAATATATAAATAATAATAATAATTTTATTGTACAGCCTCCTTATTGTAAATTTACTGTAATTAATAAATTTGTATGAATTACATACTAATGTATATCAGTTGATATTTTAGACATTGAACTATGCAGCACTTTTACAGTTGTGTGCTGTGCATCTAACATCCCATTTCCTTTAGGTTGCAAGCCCAACTGACACCAGTAACTTTGATAGCTTTCCTGAGGACAACGAGGACCCTCCCCCAGATGACAATTCTGGCTGGGACACTGATTTCTAAAACCGAAACTCGTAACATGCCCCACTTTGGAGTGTCCTGTATGGTGCGTCAGCCTGAGGGTGCGATCGAAGAGGAGAATGGAAGACGTCTAGCCCAGCTCTGTGACACCAAGTTGCCTTTGCCCATGCTTCTGTCCTGCGGTGCCACTGGGGGCGTCCCAGCTCCCCGCCCCACCCCATGACTCCCACATCTGTCCTCTTAATAAAGACTTGAGTTCATATTTGACCTCAGATATGGACTCGTTCTGGCACTAATGTTTCAAATATGAGCCCTTCATCATTTTTTCTGTGCTGATTTATGTTTGATTGATTGCACAAGCAGCATTTTGTGTCTGGGGTCTTAAAATAGAATCAGTAGAGACAGGACTGTGATCTGGGCAGAGTATTGATAATGTTAAGATGCATTTTAAGAAGGTTTTACTTTGCGGTTACTTTTAATTGAATGACGTAGTTGTGTGTAAAATACATTTGGAACAGAAGCACACTAATGTCACATCCTTAAAAAAGATTCTGTAGTGGATATTGATTGATTGATTGATTGATTTTAGATATGATTCAATTTATTTCCATGTTGTCCTTTTTTATATATACTCCTTTTAAAGGGATAGTCCACCCCAAAATAAAAACCTCTGTCACACTTATGTCATTCCAAACCTGTATGTTTTTCTGCAGAAAACACAGAAGAAGATATTTTGAAGAATGTTGGAAAGGAAACAGTTTCGGATCCCATTGGCTTCATTTATATGGAGGAAAAAAAATATAATGGAAGTGTATGAAAACAAAACCAACAGTCTTCAGAATTTCTTCTTTTGAGTTCCACGAAATACTGGTTCGGAATGACATGGGGGAGAGTAAATAAGAAAGAATTTTCATTTATGGGTGGACTATCCATTTAAATGTTTATTCAGAATCTTCTAAACGGTTTCTAGGATATTTTTCATTTGTAGTATGGGAAACTGAATGTTCTTGAAGGTTCTGAATGTTGCTTTGGGTAACACTTCCATCTTTAATGAATAAAAACACAGAAACAAACGAGTAATGAAAATGTTGTGACTCAATCCATCATTCTAAAGGAATTACTCATTTGGAACAGTATATAAAGTGAAAATCATGCTAACTTTCCAGTAACTTTCTAGGTTTGTATAAGGTTTTGGATAGTAATAACTCAAGTGTCCTTCTGAAGGAATTCCTGGCCATTACAGCATTCTAAAGTGAAGATCATGGTAATCCATCGGAAAGGAATTACTATCCAAAACCTTACGAAAAAAAACCCTCAAAAGTTTACAATGATTTCAGTCATTACTAGAGCGTTATCATGCTTTTCACTTTAGAACACTGTTATAAATAATTAGTAATACCTTTATAAGTATGTAATAACACTTGAGTCACTACTAGTGGGATACTATGAGCTTCACTTTAGAATTAATTATACATTCTGCATTATTAACATCAATTATGAATCTGTAGTTCTTAGTAGTCCTCTAATAGTAGTTATCGATTAGCTAATAGTGAACTACCTCATTCACCCGAGCACTACTAATTCACTAATTCGAGTATTTTTGTTAGTTACAAGAATGTTAATTTTGTGCCACTCATTTGTTTCTGTGTAGTAATTGATTAACGACGGAAAAGTATTATAATGTGGTGTTGTTGTTCAAATCTACTCAAATATTGACTCAGACTCAATACAGCTTGTGCACCACCAGAGGGCAGGCTTTTTACTGAAATACACACTGTACTTCTCTAGTGGAAGGGCTGTCAAGTCACAGCTTCCCAGATAAAATGTGGGTAAGATCGGGATTGTTTATAATCAGCACTATTATTGATACCAGACATGCATTTCTTCCGTCATTTTCTCCAATCATATTCATGACTCTACCTGTCTCATTTAAACAATGATGAGAAGACTGCCTGTGGTCTGTAATATCTTGAACACAAAGTGCTGTGCTGGAAAACCAATTATGTAATCTTATTTATTGTAGGACCAGGGGTGAATATTTATGTATATATATATATGTATACATATACATATATACAGTGGTAATATTTTTGTGATATTTGTAGAGATTTATTGTCAGAGTAAAATCAGTCCTATATCGCTTGGGATTTATTTTAGCTGTTTTAATTGTCCTATGTTATCTTTACTTTTCAAGATGGATATTCTGTGCTCACCATATAGCTTTTGGCATTATTGAAAGTGCCTTAAAACAATGGCATTCAGAATTCACCCTGCTTGTTTTGATGCTGCACGGCTAGGTCAAACACCTCAAATGTTCTTCTTAATCAGTTGTGGCTTTTTTTTTTCTTTGCTTTTTTTAAGGTTCAGAGATTTATATCCCCTTTTCTTACAATAAAAGCATCTTTCAAAGTAATACTTCTGCATACAGCTGCTGTTTTCATTGCATGTTATGTTCAGAATGTCCTACAAGCAAGATTTAGCTTGAGGTGTTAGTATTATGAAGGGTCTGACTCATATCAGCTGGTGATAATGCTCTGTAAACATCTGCCCTCCCCTCTTCCCAACAGATAACACATGAGCATGGTAACTTTTCTTTGCCAGCACTGTGGCCCATAGACATCAAAAGATGTTCACCCAGGGGGTAGAAAATACATCTTTGACCTGCAGTTCACAGCTAAAGCCATCAGTCAATGGCATATCTGGGTCATTTTACCGTTTGGTGGATTTTGGAAAGGGAAGGTTTTTTGAAAACATCTTTAAAATTCTATTATGATTTAGTCTTGTCAGAGGGAGAAATATTAAAACACACTGGTTAAGCTCAGGCTCTTGCAACCTATTAGTTCTGACCAACTATTTCAACATTCACATTCTGTGGCGTTTGTCCGCCCTGTTACATGACACGTTTACAAACCAATGTGTAACAGGGTGGACGTTTTAAGCTAATAAAGTCCATTACTAGCTGGGAAAGAACACGATGCTGTAGCAAAAGACTAAAAATTTGAATAGATGTATAAAATTTTTCACGTCCAGTAAAAATTGACACAACAGGGTGGACATTGTTTTACACTATAAGTGACCTAATAATAGGGAAAATGAGAAAATTGTATGACGAATTGCTTTGCCACTTCTTGATTTAGAGCATACGCTTAACATTTTAAAGGGAAAATCGCACCAATGTAACAGGGTGGACTGAAGTTTGAGGACGTAAGCTAATTTAATGGTTTTACACACACACACAAATGTGAATTAGAATAAATTGTACTTTTATGTGAAAGAGAATAAGTTAATGTGTACTAATACTTTAAATTGATCATTCAGAAATACATATGTACCCTTTATTTGAAAGTTATTTTTTATGTTTTTTTATTATTATTATTATTATTAATATTCTTGGTTGAGTTAATTGAGGTACATCTTGGCAAAGCATATGCGATTAATGTTGATTAACATTTTCTGTAAAATATGCAGTGTCGACCCATCTACTAATAATTGGTGATTTAAACCTATATAAAGCTATATTGGTTACACAATATAGAAATCGACACAATATTCTTACAAAAGACATGGACAGGCCTATGTCATTGAGTTATGGACATTTAGAGCTAATAAGAATACCTGAGAGAGATTGTGAAGACATCTATTTTTACTATTTATTTATCTTTCAAAATATAATCCGTTTTGGGCCATTTACTTACAGTAAATTATTTACCCAGCTTCAAACATGAAGTCCAACAAAGCATCAACAAAGAAACAAGTTTGTTTTAGGGAGTCATCAGAGGACACACAATCACCCCCCGCTTAGATACTGTCACACCAAAGGAGGACAGGACAGCAACCTACACAAATAAACGACGTACCTTTGCATTCCATCTGTGGAATGAATAACACGCCATTACCACGAGAGGGAATGTCTGACTCCCGCACGATCATCTGAAACTTTGACAAATCTAATTAACACTTTCAAATTGTCATTGCAACAGTGCTTTTTTACGGAGCTCCCGCACAACATGCAAGAAGAAAAAAAAATCGTGCATACAACATTTTACTATATTTGATCTGTTTATATTTTATCAAATGTAATTGTATTAAAACAAAAACTTCAAGAGTTGAAAATGGACTTTGGTGAATGATTTAAATGCACAGCATGGTAACGTTTTCATAACCTGAATTATGTTGCAATAAAATGAGCTCAACCGGGACGCAGTAAAAATCTTATAGGCCTAATAAAACATTAGCTAATTAAAAAAAACGTAAACAATATGCCTCTTCATAGTATTCAAACATGTTAGAACATCATCAGGGTGTCAAATGACGGCGTTACCTCACACAGCAAAAGAATTCGCTGTTGTAAAAGGGCACGCTTAATATTCATGGGCCAAATTTAGCTGCACTCTAGCTCAAAAATCCAGAGAGTTACAACGCCGAAGCAAAAAGTGTTACAACCCGTTACATCGCGTTACACGACTTTTATTTCAATTGCTTTTTTATTGCTGAATAATAGCCAGGAGTCAAAAGGGAGCCCTGACCTGAACGGGTTGTCATCAGGAATTTTAAAACAGGTTAACCTGGCATCCCACTAAATGAATTTGCTAAGTACAATGGTCTACAAAAGCCGCTAAAAGCCGAGCAAATGGACTGTTTGCGAAAATGCCATCGCTGTGGAAGTCTGATTAAGACACGGGCTTCAGTCCTTTTTGATCTAAGCTCATCAAAGGGTCCTTCATTTTACACCACTGTAGGCTTTGGATGTACAATTAAAACAAAGCCAATAGACAAAGGGATGGGGATGAACCCTGCCAATTCACGTTTAATGAAGTGTATTGAGCGTTTGTCCTGTGGTCGTCTATTAGAAGTGACCCGGCCCTGTCAACGACATCAAAGACATTGATTTGGGAGTTATCCCGGAGTATTGGGCAGGCAGACACTTTGATTTTGCTAAATCATTTGCGCAGTTTATGTCCACCAAAGTGTCATATTACAATGATTTAATTATTATTAATGGTTACTATAATTTAAGAGCAATCTATTCATGCTGCAACAGATCTCATTTTAACACCGTTTCAAATACAGTAAAGTCACCTCACTCAACAGACAAACTGTAAATACTATATGTTTGATATTTAGAGATTCACATTGGCTGATCAATTCATTTGCATGATATTAATATTTAAGAAAGCGAGATGAATTCTTTGATTAAAATGTAGAGTCGTTATCAGATAGATGAACCACGCCACGTTCTTATCTCAGTTTGCTAATCACGCACTATTTGTGTAAAAGCGCAGACTGGATGATAATTAATTCGGCAAACTTCTCACTTCTTCTTATTTACATATTCACTTTGATCTTTTGCACTTGTTTAATGAAACGCATTTCAAAGAGCGCCCGTCACAGTTATGACTCAATTTCTGCGAAACCTGTCACTGCGTTTCTAAAATGAAATATACAAACTCTACTGTGGAAAAACTGTGGGAAAATATTCAGCTGATGACATCCTTTTGAATAATGGAATAATCAGACTGCATGCAATAGAAATTGTAATAAAATGATAAAATTGAATTTTATTATAATTATTGAAATAATGTCCCAGTTCTAAAATCCATATATATATATATATATATATATATATATATATATATATATATATATATATATATATATGGATTTTAGAAATGGGACATTATTTCAATAATTATACGTGGATAAATGGATATATATATATATATATATATATATATATATATATATATATATATATATATATATATATATATATATATATAGATTCAAACCGGTAACTCTACTGTTAAAAAAAATTCTCGTTTTCTTTATTAGCAGTTAAATTCAAAGAAATGAACTTATGCTTTATATAAAAGCAGTTTTGTAAATGGGTAAATCTACAATATTGCACAGCAGGGTCATATAATGGTCTATATAGCAATTTTTCATGAAACTTCATTATTTCTCTCAGCTAATGACTGATTTCTCCATGAATGTGAATTAAATAAGCAGTATTACTGAGGTGGATGTCGGATGGGAGCTCATGAAGACGTGCATACAAACACACTGATAGACAGACAGCTCATGAGTCATGACACAACGCTTTGAAATTTCATCCAGCTCTTTGTTACTCTCAGCGAGGGGCGGGAGCGCAAACAACCCCGCGCGCGTATAAATGAAGCGTCTTGCGCTCATGAGGAACCACAGAAGAGCTCTGCTCACCTCGGGAATACATCCTCCATCCAAGGAATAGCAGACTTAACAATGCTGCACATTGCCATGCTCTCTACCGCATGCCTCATTCTTGTGGGCTGCATCGAAGTGGCATCCGCTGGTTCTGCGGTGCACAACTCGAACGCTATTAAGGTCGGCTCAGGTGTGTCGAGCCCCAGTCTCCCGGTAAGCCCGAGTCCGGATGACTCACCTGCGGACAGCAGCAGTCTGAACCTCGCCATTGATGCACCACAGGTAAGAATATAAACGAGCGCATGTTATTTCAAACAGCTGCTTTTAGTCTAATAGTGCATTTCTAAACTCCTGCAGCCTTTAATCTGCGAGAGTGATGAGGAATGCGGTGGCGAGGAGTTCTGTTTCCTGTCTCGCGGTGTCTGTCTCCAGTGCAAGAAGCGCAGGAAGCGCTGCATCCGGGATGCGATGTGCTGCCCTGGCAACCACTGCAGCAATGGTGAGACCAAACTTACAAAACACGACACATTGTATCGTTATGTAGCTTAATAGGCTAACAATGAACCTCTTCCTATTAGGAGTTTGTATTCCAAGTGATCCTGACATGGTTCAGCAGATTGCAGTGGAAGAGGTTGTGTCAATCTCCCATGAGAACTCTACGGTTGTGCTGCCACCAAAAGTTGCAACTCAAGGTTTACCACAAAACCAAATGCTGAAAGGTAAATAACGATTCAAATAGTTTGATTAACTACCATGGCTTTATATGCTTGGGTAGAATAGCTTCAGATCATTTGCAGACCTAACCGCAACTCTGTTAGCGGATATTTTAACCCTCTCACAAACTTTTCAGGAATGTGCGCGGTGTTAAACAATAGATGTAAAAGCAAAAGACATTTAGAACTTTTGTTGCATGTTGAAATGTGTTTAGTGCTTATAAAGTAACACGTCTCGTCCACCTGATCCTCAATGTGACACATTTTGGTACATGTCAGTTGCGCATGATATTCATGGACGTTATTTTGTTAATAAAGGTCTGGAGGGAGAAAACTGTCTGAGATCATCGGATTGTGCGGAGGGACTCTGCTGCGCTCGCCACTTTTGGTCCAAAATCTGCAAGCCCGTGCTAAAAGAAGGCCAGGTCTGCACCAAGCACAAGAGGAAAGGCAACCACGGCTTAGAGATATTCCAGCGTTGCGATTGTGGGGACGGTCTGTCCTGCAGAACGCAAAGAGGAGACGGCGGCAAGTCGTCACGGAGTCTGCACACCTGCCAGAGACACTGAATGAACACTCGAGGAATTTTCTTTCGCGAGCTCAAGAGAGAAGCGAAAAAAACAGACTTGAGCGACGACGGAAGCAGGACTTGGAATGGGATACTCTGTTTTTCAACTGGTTTCCTCCATTTTCTTGTGTCAACATTGCAGAGTAGATTTAATTGTTTCTCAACGGAACTTAAATTTTGCAGTAAATTACTGTTTTATACTGTAAATAATATAAGGCAGTTGGCACTTAATTCAGATATTTTTGTCAACCCTGTTTTGAAAGAAGGTGCTTCAGTCTTTTGCTAGTCTATCTTAAATGTGTATACTTCTGGTTTTTACAGTCATATAGAGCTGATTGAAATGTCTATTTTATTCTAAATAAAGAGTGTAAAGATGATATTCAGTATACAGTGTTTTAAGTCACTGCATGTAAGGGATACACAGAATGTTAAGTTAGGTGTGGTCAGCACTGAGGGGGTGTTATGTATTCCCCTGTAGAACTTTAATTAAGGTATTTAATAAGGTGTGTCTATACTTAATAAGCCATAAGAGACCTTTCCACCACTGGGGAGAAAAAAAAAAGAAATTCAAAATCTATTTAATTGCATCCGGAAGGCTATTTTAGTTTTTATTACTTTGAAGTCATTTTGTGTTATACATGTTGAAGCAAACATACAAGGAGATCAAAATGATCTATTATTTAAAAAGCACTTTTTTGAAGCGTATGATATAAAAAGCTGCAAGCGAAACATGAAAGACCAATGTGACAACGATAAAGAAAACAAAATAGCAGTAACGTAAACTGACCCATCTTGAAACGGAGATTAAAAGCCATCCATGTCTGATTGATCCGATGCTTTCAAAAGCATTTATATAGACAGGTCACACATTACAAACAAGCATCTGTTTGAGGTCTGCTTGTGAATTCTGTCTGTCTCTCTCTTTGAAGGGTGAGAGGCTTTAATATGGTCTAGCACGTGGAGACTGACTACAGCCACCTTCTCTTTAAAGTTCAAGGATGCTCATTGATAGTGGCAGCGTTTAATGGCTCTGTCTGCTCACAGCCTGAGCTTGGGAGCTACATACATACCTTCCAGTGAATCATAGCAGCACATACATGAATTTATTGGTTTTATACGCCGTTAAATGATTACCGTCGACCTCTTTTGTGTTTTAACGTTGGTCGTTTTAACAGAATAGCATATTCAAACAGAGCACAATGCTGCAAAAGAGCTTCTTAAAACACGCCCTCATTCAGAAAGTTCGTTTTGCGGGTATTGCTTCCTTTTGCATTTCTCCCAGCTGTAACTGGAAACTTCAAGTCTTTTACCTGGAGCTGTCAAGAGAGACAAAGCAGTGGGGTAAGCATTTCAAAGCACAGGATATACAGTTTGCAATTGTCCCTTTCCCATCCATGTGCCTCGGCTGGCATTGGAGAGGCTTTCTCCCAGCTTTTGTCAATACCGTCAACAGCTTGAAGACCACAAACATCTGTGGATGGAATCCCGAGCTGCACAATGGTGCAAAAGAAACCCAAACCTCCGCAGTCTGCATACAGTAAAGCAGTTAAGTCTTTGATGGCAAAAGAGTTCCGCAACAGGTCAAGGCCATTTGATCTGCTACACTAAGAGGAATCAAGAGTCCATAAAGGATGTTTCTAGTGTTCACGCCGAAATAATCTGCAAACATGAGAGTGAAAAGGTGGATTTCCTTCTTTTTTCAAACTAGGTACAATAAAGCAGCAATACTGGGGCTTCTGAACATTGCAGTGTGAATGTTTGCGAACTGCCCCTAAAGCCTGGCTCACTTTGAAGTTGAGATCAGTCAACACTTCATGGCACATACTATTTTTCAACAAATAGTTAAGTAACTGGGACTCACACGCAGAGTTACTTAAAAAGAACCCAAACACATTAGCGTGAATTGAGCATTTACCCTCGAAAGTATGTGCCGGTGAGGGTAGTCTGGCTGTTTCATTGACATTTGGCTAGATGAATGAGACACAATGGCTGTATGTGTCATAAGATTTGATCCAATTTCATTTTTTTTATTTTTTATTATTTGATTGACAATTGAAGTTAATTGAAGTGGAGAAACTATGAAGAAATTAAAGAAGCATATAGTGATACTTTTTGATATTCCCTCATTAAAATAAAGCTTCCAAAAGAGGTTAAGACGTCATTGTAGTAAAAGCTTAGGTCTCTTCATGTTAATTAGCCTTAAGCAGGTGGAAGTGAGATGAGAGGATACAATTAAGACAACATTTTGAACATTTCGTGCGGTAAAAGGTGTTTTTCACACCTCGGTATTATAATGGCAGATGCGCTGCATAAATGAATGACATTTGCGTGGTTGTCTTTAATTTAAAGGTTGTGTGTAATTACTAGTATGATTTTACCTACCTACTAGTCACTGTTAGATGTTTTCATCAAAGGGGTGAAAATATTGATGTGGTGATTAAATCAGCAGATCATGGAATATTATGAAAATAATTAAGCAGCATTACTTTTTCAATTTGTGGAAGGATAATTTGCATTCGGAGCTATTTTGGAGTATTTTATTCGATTGACTCGCACAGGAATTATATACCCAAGTCTAAGCAATGTGCATAAATACAGAGATGTCTCGTCTGTGTCACACAGAGTAGAGGTTTGTGGGTCAGCGTTGGCTGTAGAATGGCTTGGAATGACCCTGTGCTGTTTTACTAGCTGACTGACTGCCATGCTTGCAAATTACAGACAGCGAGATCCGACTGTAATGATGGCAGGCGTCACAGATATGAGCTCTTTAAGATGCATGGTTTGCAGCAGCAGACAGCAGCCTGACGGAGTCCAAACACAGAGTTAGAGAACAGAACTGTTTATCTCAAGTCAAGGGACCTGGATTTAAAGAGGGCAAGAAAGTTATCTTATGTCAACAGCTATAGGTGAATTTTATGATATGGCATTATCGTTTATTCAGAATTGTTGCCCTTCATAACTGAGGTACCATCACGAGGTATCTCAAGATGACAAACAAACCACTTAAAATGGCCTTCTTTTCAACGCTTTTGACATTTTTGGCCATAATTGTTGACATACACTAAGGGTATAGAACTATAAAATGAGTAATGGTAGAATAGCTCAGATAACTTTGATGGGAAATGTTGGAATTTGTATTGAGATCTTGAATAATCTAATCCGATCACTTTAAATCGTCTCTTTTGAAACTCTAGATCAGATGTTTTTACGTGTTTTAAATAAACCGCAGCCACATGTGCAGAAGTGATGGTTTGGTTTGGATGCTTGGCATAAAATTAATGCAACACTTGGTGTAGTTAAATGGTGTTCAATGTGTTGGTTTTCTAAGACATAATTTTGACACATTATCTAGTGTTTATAACATCATTAAACTAAAAAGGGCATGTTATGTCATGGAACATCTGAGAATGGTCTGAACACTCACTCTTGTTCCACGCAGCTTTACAATGTGATTTATGGACATCTTGGTGACTAAGGCCTGTCGGCATAATTACCAAAATTACATGATAAATATTTGGCATGTTTTGATGTCTTCTGGAAAAGTGATTTTCATTTGTGTTGACGATTGACTGGTTCAGCATTATGACTTCAAACACTGGTGGAGAATATGATGTGAGAATATAGACAAACAGCCTCTTGTCTTTCACTCAAGTAGCAGATTCTGGAATGGCTATATGAAGCTTTATGGCAAACAACACTTGTGCACCTGTCATACAGAAATGTGCTGCAAATACTCATAACGCAACCAAATACAGAAACACACTGCAAATACTCATAACACAACCAAATACAGAAATGCATTGCAAATACTGACAATGCATGCAAATACAGAAACACGCTTCAAATACAATGGAAGCAAATACAGAAACATGCTGCAAATAATCACAATGCAACCAAATACAAAAACATGCTGCAGATACTCACAACCCAAACAAATACAGAAACATTCTGCAAATACTCACAACGCAACCAAATACAGAAAAGTTCTGCAAATACTCATAACACAGCCAAATACAGAAACGTTCTGCAAATACTCACAATGAAACCAAATACAGAAAACGCAGCAAATACTCACAATACAACCAAACACAGAAACATGCTTCAAATACTCACATCGCAACCAAACACAGAAACATGCTTCAAATACAATGCAACCAAATACAGAAACGTGCTGCAAATACTCACAACGCAACCAAATACAGAAATGTATTGCAAATACTGACAATGCATGCAAATACAGAAACACGCTGCAAATACCAAATTGTATACGCATTTCTGTATTTGGTTGCATTGTGAGTATTTGTAGCACATGTGTTTTCGAATATTTGCAAGTGTTCAGATGCAGTGCGTTGAGCACTGTCAGCCATCATGCATGTGAGATTAGGGCGTTTTCCTCTGGAAGTAAGGATGCATGATATGTCAGTACACATCAGTCACCCACAGAACACATACAACTAGGAATTATAGACTTGGCTTTGTGCACTGTAGAGAATTGGTGTGAAACATGTTAGCATTATATCAACCTCAGAATGAACCGTGAAAAAATGAAAAAGTGCGAAACTGAACGAGATTTACTGTTAAATATCCTATAGCATTCCTGAGATGATGATGTGGCTGCATATGTTTGTGTCATGTGGAAGACAGAGGCAGCTTCTTTGCTGTCACCATGGTGCTGGGTGTCATCCACACCCACTCATAAAAAGTCTCTATTGAGTATCAATGCATTAGCAGAGGGGCAAAGGGAACATCCTGGACTCCGCTGTGTTCTAAAAGAAATAGCTCACCCAGAAAGTATAGTATAGAAGTTTCGTCCTAAATCTCAATTTTATTATTATTGAAAATATGTTTTGTGAGCAACAACTTAAGCATATGTTCTTGACATATGTTTTGATCCTTCAGAATTTCTAAAAAAAAAAAAAAAAAAAAAAAATGCACACAGATTTGGAACTGCATGAGCCTGTGCAAACAATGACAGACTTCTCAGTTCAGTGTAAACCATCTCTTTAAGACTAAATATAGCAACTAAACATTTTAAGGTGTTCCGCATGTGCTGCCCTTCCTCGTAAGGCTGGATCTGCGATTCCCCGAAGCGCAAACGCCGAAGACATCTTCTTCTTTGAGGTTTGCAGGTCACCCAGAGTTGAAGACAGATAACCCTGCAAACCTCAGCAGAGATTTACACAATCGCTTTGGAAAAGAAAGGCATATCTCCTGTCTCCCTCTGAAAAGAGACAATGTCATTCCACAGGAGCGCTCAGACCGCTGATCTTCATCATTAAAGACAATTATGTCACATTCACTTCTCCTCTCCCTGCTCTGAAGGGAAGTAGCCAAAGCCAATTTAATGTTCTTCAATTGTCTCCTTTGTACTGCGTACAGTTTACTGGGGCTTAATAGGGCAGGCCGCTTCCCTTTGATATTACCTCTTCCTCCGCCAAACCCATAATGCCCCCATTTGTTCTACACAAAAGCCCAACTTAAACTACACAAAGAGGTGGTTACACAGAACCTCATTTGCCTAAGTGATTGCATCCACAAAAAAGGCTCGAATCTTTGATCTCAGTGAGGTGCAAATGTGTTGGCTTTGCTCGGACCGCAGGCCGTTGTGTGGCAGCGTGAGGCGCTGACCGAAACAATGGAGCCCCTAATTCGAGCTATTACCCGCACATTACTATCTGCGTGTTTGCTCATTTGCACAAGGGTTTAGGAGAAAAGAATATGTGTCGATGGGTGGACAGATGCAGTGAGTCTGTCAAGTTTATCTGTGTCATCCGAGAGGACCAGCGGGCAGGCTTAATTTGGAGGGGCCACTTCAAAAAGAGCAGCTTTGGCCGCTGTCGAAAGGCAAACAACATTTAGCACCTCAGCGCCTAGTGCTAATGACAAACAAGCTGCTCGGATCCACATGAAAGAGGGACATCCTTGGGTCTCCATCAATGACCTTTTCAAATACACTTCCTCCACACACAAAAGAGCACACCATCCATCTCCTCGGAGGAGCAACCGCGCTACGCGGGCCCATTCACCAGCCCTCACTCTAAATATGAATGCAAGGACGGGGGAAAAGTTTTTCTTCTCAACTACACTTGAAACAAATACCATAAATAAGTCAAAGAGAAGGAGGGAGGGGTAGGTGTACATTACATGACTTCAAAGGCTCGCTCTCTTCCCCCATAGAGCCCAGGCAGTGTGCTTATTTTCAAGGTGCTTATTCATGTGTGCAGACTTGGGGCTACATCACTCAGCATTACCCGAGGGACACTTAACAGTTTCCTCCAAAATAAAAAAGGGAGGGGGTCCAAACAGATCCCGGAGAACTTGAAACTGACAGAGAGGATATTTCCGAGACGACGGCGGTGACCTCGCGTCACCCCCACGGGCTATGTCAATTAACCTCCCATTTTACAGTTGGCTGCCTCGTGAGAAAATACACACCAGCACAAAGGCTAAGTATCATCAATTATATCATAAAAACAACAGAGTGGCCTCACATAAAAGGAAGATAAGCTGACCAATATTACTTTATTTGACTCGTAAAGACTTTTTATCTCACGTCATTTCAAGATGACAGACGGTGACATTTATATCGAGTCACACATCAGAGCCTTAAAGGATTAGTTCACTTCAGAATTACAGTTTCTGGATAATTTACTCACCCCCGTGTCATCCGAAATGTTTATGTCTTTGTTTATTCAGTCAAAAAAAGGATTTTGAGGGAAAACATTCCGGGATTTTTCTCCATAAACTTCAACAGCTACTAACGGGTTGAATGTCCGAATTGCAGTTTCAGTGCAGCTTCAAAGGGTTCTACACGGTCCCAGAGGAATAAGGGTCTTATCTAGCGAAACAATTGGTCATTTTCCAAAAAAAAATATATATATATACCTTTTAACCACAAATGCTCGTCTTGCACTGCTCTGGAAAATCTCCATCTCGTTTTTCTCTCCAACTTCAAAATCGTCTGACATCGTTTTATTTTTATTTTTGACTTAGTCTTTGCATGTTCGCTTTGCAAACACTTGTGTGGTACTTTCTCCTACGTCATGCGTGATTATGCAATGCATGGCGCATCGCAGAGCAGTGCAAGATGAGCATTTGTGGTTAAAAATATATTTTTTTAGAAAATGACCAATTGTTTCACTAGATAAGACTCTTTGTCCTCGTCTGGGATCATGTAGAGCCCTTTGAAGCTGCACTGAAACTGCAATTTGGACCTGCAACTTGTTGAAGTTCACTAAATGGAGTAAAACCCTGGAATGTTTTCCTCAAAAACCTAAATTTCTTTTTCGACTGAAGAAACAAAGACATAAACATCTTGGATGACATGGAGGTGAGTAAATTATCAACATAACCTGGTCGTCGCTGACGTCACGTTTTCTTGCATTACATATTTTCGGTTGTATGTTCAATTAGAGTTTCCGAATGTTTTATTTTGTCTTTATCCTCACAGACACATCAGTAAGGGGTAAACAAATTTGAAATATCCTTTACAAGCCATTCTTGTCGTGCACAATTCATATGTGCATATATATACTCATGCGAACATCTGGATCATCTCTTCTTGGGCATCAAAGGTTTCATTTACTGACTGCATTAATGGAACAGGAAAGATGATCTTCTGTAGCGAAAAGAGTTTTTCAGTTCAATTCTCTTGTTGTTATTCTAATCTCTGATCCTGTATTGATTATGGCATCTGCAAGACTGTCTCTGTTTTCACAGGAAATGCGTTTGGCTCTCATCCCAATTTTTTTTAAGTCCCATTAAGGTGTAAAGTAATAAAATTTGTCGTGTAAATGAACAGCCAAAACTCATAAAACCTTTTCAGTTTTTAGTTATAGATTGTGTTGTGTAAATGGCCCCTTATGATGAAGTCAGTTCAGAATCTCAAATTCCCAGGTGTAGCTCATCACATGAACTATGAACAACCAGTCTGTTTTTTCCAACCAACTCAACAGCATCCATTTATTTTAGTGTATGGAAAAGAGCAGCATGAACAACATTATTCCTGTTTCACTGAAGACTGAAGAAAACAATACTGATTTGGAACAGCCTGAAGGTGAGTAAATGATGACAGAACTTTTTGGGGTGAACTATTCCAACTTTACTGTCATTGCTTGAGAGGACTTTGAAACAGACTACAGATAATCTCATTATCAGTCAAAAACAGTCCTCCATGCTGAGAGACGCTCCTAATCTCATCTAGAAGAACAGGTGTTTCCCATCCAAACAAATGTGTTTAGAGTAAGTGGAGACTTAAAAGCAACAATTGACTTTAAGCTGAATGTAATTCCATTCTAAACATAGACTGAGATGGTAAAAATAACTTAGCACAGTTAACAAACTTGACAAGCTAATGTAAATTGATTAGTAAACAATGATATTATGTGCAGTGTACACTGGCAGTCTAAACTGCGCTCAGATTAGACAAATAGCAATAAATATGCATGCATCCATTTTCATCCATTTTCTACCGCTTATCCGGTATAAGCTGTCCTGTATGACCGGAGCAGGAGCTTGGTTCGCATTGCCGGCAGTAAGTCAGACCTGTTCCCGGTGCGTGTTGGACTCCGGCAGGGCTGCCCTTTATCACCGATACTGTTCATAGTCTTTATGGACAGGATTTCTAGGCGCAGTCAGGGGCCGGAGGGAGTCTGGTTTGGGGACCACAGGATCTCATCCCTGCTTTTTGCGGATGATGTTGTCCTGTTGGCTCCATCGGGCCAGGACCTCCAGTGTGCACTGGGACGGTTTGCAGCCGAGTTTGAGGCGGCTGGGATGAGGATCAGCACCTCTAAGTCTGAGACCATGGTTCTCAGTCGGAAAAGGGTGGCTTGTCCTCTTCAGGTTGGTGGAGCTCCTGCCTCAAGTGGAGGAGTTCAAGTATCTTGGGGTTTTGTTCACAAGTGAGGGAAGGAAGGAGCGTGAGGTTGACAGCCGGATCGGTGCAGTGATGTGGTTGATGTACCGGTCTGTCGTGGTGAAGAAGGGGCTGAGCTGCAAGGCGAAGCTCTCGATTTACCGGCCAATCTACGTTCCTACTCTCACCTATGGTCATTTAATCATTTGTGGCATTATTGTTAATTCATTAAATTTTAAGAGATGATAATTAAGTGGATGATTTAAAAATATATTCGTTTATCATCTGTAGCGTAACGTAATCATAACGGTCGCCTGAGGGCGCGCAACGACTACGTCATCGATGAGCGTGAGAGTTTCTACCAAGCTAAAAACTTTTTCAAAAATAATAAATACATGAAATAATGCACACTTGTTTATTTTTGTTCACATTTTTTTAATAGTATTTAATGGTTATGAACACATTAATCATGACGAACCAATTATACAATTGATGAAACTACAAAACGGAGGTGTGTATGATTACAAAATAAAGTCATTATTGTGATTAACATTATTTTATAACGTAAGTAACATGTAGGATAAAAGTAATTGTATCACGTGTCGAGCCGTTTTCGCGTCTAAAAGGGATACAGCTACGGCTGGAAGTGAGGCAAAACCTTAGGATAAATAACAGTAAATCAAATGTGCTACTACCTAAATTGTGTTTTATTAACATCTACACTTACCCCAACCCTAAACCTACCCTTACAATACCTTAAATTAAATAAAATAAATAAATATTAAATGACGCAATATTGAAGTGCGCATGCCCAGTGGCCGTAGCTAGATCCCTTCTAGTCTTTACCAGTCAGCGTCCGAATTCACTCACTTCATTTCGTTCACTCTCTTCAGATATAGTGCACTCAAATGTCGTACACTATACAGGAATTAGTGAACGAGTGAGCGGTTTCAGAAGGGATCTAGCTACCATCACTGGGCATGCGCACATCAATATTGCGTCATTCAATATTTATTTATTTAATTTAATAACCGTATTTGCAGTACTGTAAGGGTGGGTTTAAGGATTGGGTAGGTGTACATGTTAGTAAAACACAATTTGATAAATAGCACTTTTAATTTACGATTTATCCTGAGATTTTGACTCACTTCCGGTAGTAGCTGTATCTCTTCCTTTACTGAAATGACAGTTTGCTCGCAAAGGTGTCGAAGCTTCTCGAAGCTACAGTCGTGTGTTAAAGAAAAAGAAAAGAAGCGGAGGAGAGGAGAGTCTGCTGTCAGAAGAACGCGACAGAGCTCGTAATAAAACGAGAATCAACTTTGGCTTGCATTTTCGGAGATAGCAAGAACTGAGGGATTTGAAAGGCTGTAAAAGCGACGTGGAGACGATGGCGTTGTTTCTCAACAGGTGAGGAAGGCGTTTTGTTGAACAGGTAAATTGCCGTTGCTCTCTAACATGGGTCATTATCTGTTGTCAGGGTTGGGGAGTAACGAAATGCAAGTAACTTAGTTACATATTTAAAATACAAAATTTGAGTAACTGTATTTTATTAGTTACATTTTAAATGGGTGGTAATCAGATTACAGTTACATCTGAAAAGTATTTTAAGTTTCATCAACATTTTAATACTTTTAAGAGGGATCATAAAAATGTTGTTATGTTTATGTAGTACTGTCCTGAACATGACAAAATTGCTGAATTCATACATATAAAACAAATTGAACAACTGTCAACTTCACTGTCCTGTCATGACCTGATGATCCACGACTGTTTTCATGTTTTGTGAGTCATTTTATAATTCACTCGTCACTGCAAATTTTTCTCACTATTTGTTTTTTTATGTAGTTTGCATTTCACAATTATGACTTCTTTTTCTCAGAATTGCGAGATTTAAACTCACAATTTCAAGTTATAAAGTCAGAATGAATATAAACTTGCAATACTGACTTTTTTTCTTGCAATTGTGAATTTAGTATGTGAGTTTATATCTCATAATTCTGACTTTTCTCAATATTGTCAGTTTAAATATCATAATTCTGACTTAATATTGCAAGTTTATATCTTAAAATAATGACTTTTCTCAATATTGTCAGTTTATATCTCATAATTTTGACTTCTCATTATTATGATTTTATCATCATTTTGTTTTCTCAGTATTTTCAGTTTATATTTCATAATTTAGAATGTTCTCATTGTGATTTTATCATAATTCTGACTTCTCTCAATATTGTCAGTTTATATCATAATTTTGACTTTTCTCAATATTGTGAGTTTATATCTCATAATTGTGACTTTATAACTCGCAATTGCAACTTTATATCACACAATTCAAAGTCAGAATTGTGAGATAAAAAATTGCAATGACCTTTTTTGTGTTTGTTCCACACTTATTAGTATTCTAAAGTATTCTAAAGTATTTAGATTAAGTTACTAAACTTGAGTAATGTAACGAAATACGTTACAAATGACTTTTTAAAGCATGTATTTTGTAATCTGTAGTAAAATACATTTTAAAAGTAACCTACCAAGTCCTGTCTATTGTGAAAGGTCATTTCATTTTTGTGCTAATGTTTTGAGTATTATTAAACGCCAGAAAATTCAGAATGAATTTTTTTATTTTTGTTAAATGGTGACACTAGTGACACGATTTCAGGGGACCACTACTTTCGTTATATATTTTATAATATATACAGCAATATTTAATGTCATTTACATCATATTTTTGATAGTAATGTATACATTATTGTATTTTAAATGGTAGAAATATCAATATTTTTACCTCAAAATAAAGCACTTTGCCTCTGTACATGACTGTGGGGACATGTTATAATTAATTGATAAATATTAATGAACAAATATTGCCACATTGATAGCCCAAGGACGTGTAATTATGCAAATAAGAGTTTCATTTTAAAATAAAAAAGAAATTGTAATTCTAAGTGTTTTTCAAGCGTAATATTTCTATAAAAAGTGAACGTTTCCGTAGAATGACCCATTTTCATCAGCAAGTGTTTTAGGATCGTAGGCAGTCTGATGTTGAACAACACTATAAATGATTTATCCATGTTGCTACAATAGTGTAAAATATTTTTGTTCACCAGAATGCAGTGTGTTATACGTAATAATAATCCTTATTTATGACACTGCTCTTATTTGGTCACTTTCTGAGTTGTATCCTAAACCTGCTCATTTGTCATCGCTGTGCCTAAAACGGTAAGCCATGTTAAAGTTTGCATTCAGACAGATTTTTCCATAGTTTTGTGTCGTAGGCTCGGAATGTGGCACTAGTGCCGCCCGAGAGCATGTCTGTGGCAAGCCAGCTGTTAAACGCTTGTAATGGGTCATTATGAATTTGATTTATGATGCGCTTTATGCACTTAAAGATTCCATCATCAGCTGATCACACATTGCACATTCTCCAGAGTCTCGGCCGCAACCATGCCGCCTCATCGTCACCTCGCAGGCTGTACACCGGACAGTCCTCTAGACTAGATTGACAAACTACTTAAGAGGCAATTAGAGGGTAATCATGATGTTTGAGAGGGTGGCAAGGGATAATTGCCAAAACCACAGTGGAGAGACTGTCAACTCTCCACATAGTTTCTCCAGTCTCCAAAGTAGTGAAATCAAGACTGGTCTCTAGTTCAGTGTGCTCAAAGGCATGTGTGTGGAATGTGAGGCACTGTTGAGGACCCGCTTTTCTATTCCGTGAAGTAGGCTTGGGCGGTATCCAAATTTTGATACCGTCAAACCTCCTCCCTATTTTACCTCGGTATACGGTATTACCGTGAATAATTAAAAAATTATGACTTAAGGCTCAGACAGCGTCATCAAACTGTTGGCTTGTGCCTAAACCGTTCAGAAACTGAATACCAAGCACTAATACTGAAACAATAACAAAATAACATGCACAACAATATTAAGTTAACAACTTTTATTAGCAACAAATGGCAGTTTATAAAAAAGTGCAAAGACAACAGTCAAATAGAATTAAATGAACATAAACAACCAGAAGTTTTCGCTCACAGATCAATTAAATTAAATCACACCGCCCGAACAACTTTTAATAACAAAGCAATAGGCCTAAATAAAAACTTATTCTTTCCAGTATTGTTTTTAACGAAAACCAAATAAAAATACCTGAATCAATTAAATAAATAAAAATAAGCACAGTGCGAATAGGAACGAATGGCAAGTGGCATCAAATCGAGTCAAGATTTTTCGCTAAAAAAAACAGCATGTTTACTTTGTCCGGCTTTAACAGGGCACGTTGTGGACCGACAACTTTACCTGGGGTGCTGAAAACCCGCTCCGATGGTGTGCTTGTGGCACAGGTACTTTCGTGCCACTCGTGACATCTGGGGAAAACGCCCGGCAGCATTTTTCCACCAGAGAAGTGGGTCCTTGTCTCCTTGAATAACTGACTCCAAACAGTAGGCTGTTACTTCAGCTCCGACTCGGTCCTCTACGGTGCCGATGCCGAGTGGACCTGCCATTGCATCGGCGTTTTTTTGAACCACATACATATTACACTTTTTCGAGACCAGGTCACTCGGTGCGCGACTCGCCATCCTTCCCACTCACTCTCTCTCTTTCTCCTCCACGCTGTCACGTGAAAACAACCACGCATATGCATTTTTACGCATTAATTAAATTCTATTTAATAATTTATCATTGTCTCCTATATATTGTTGGATTGTTTTTTGTTTTTTTATGACAGTATTGAAACTGATACCGTTGCTATTTTTAGGTCCCGCGGTATACCATATTACCGTGAAGTCTCTACTGGTGTTTCTCTTCTAGAACAGCGGATTTAACAATCAGATTTTACATTGAGCATCAAGTGGCAAATCAACACCATACCAACAATCTCCATTTCCACTTGTCCTATGTGGGGGGGTTGCAGGGATACTTTTTTTTTGTGTCATAGGCAGGGAAGCGCCTTACATCAGCAGTGTCAAACTCAGTTCATGGAGGGCCACAGTCCTACAGTTTAGTTACTCGAATGCACATACCTGGCCTGTAGTTTTCAAATAAGCCTAAAGGACATGATGTATCTGGTGCGTTTAATTAAGGTTAAAGCTAAACTCTGCAGATCTGTGGCCTTAAAGGAACTGAGAGCCTTCGATGCATGGTCGGTCAATAGCAGGGCTAACACAAACTCACCTGTATGTAATTTATTGGCTCTGAAAAACCCATACTGTGTGTATTTGTGTAGGAAACCAGAGCACCCAGAGCCGGGACTTAAACAACGTACATACTAGGATCTCAGGTCAGTTTTACTGTAGTGCATGATTTGTAAACTATTGCATTCTGAAGCTTGCATCACATAACCAGCTCCATGTCTATGGCTTTTCTGATGTAGTAAATGATTTCGATCGCTCACCTGGTATAGCGCTTTGGTACTAGAGAGCTGTTACTATATTGTTTATATACTCAGAACCCTTTTAGGGGTGTAATATACACACATGACGGTTCAGTATTTACCTCTGTTTTCAAGTCATGGTTTGGTACGGCAGGGGAGAGAAAAATAAACAAAAAATTGCTTTTTTATTAATAAATATTTTTTATTAATTCATTTTTATTAATACAAATGTGGCTCTGTTTAAATAAATTCAATTTAACCCCTACGTTGATGCTGTAATCTATATAGGGAGCCCTTAATTACACATTATTATACTATTAAAGGTTACAATTAACAACAGACCCCAAATGAAGAAACTTAGTTGCTATTTATTTTAGATATAATAATCAACACTACAAAAAACATGTAAATATGCATAATGAATGCAATGCAGGTTTTATATTAACTTCTAAGTCCAATTGTAAAATTAATTTTATACTCCAATTTCTATTTTTGAAAGATAACCGTTCACACAGTTACTGTCATAACTGGTCATAACCTCTTCTGGATTGGAGTATGGATCGCCTGTAACTGACTGTATTCATTGTGTGACTGCATGATTCGAACCGTGACATCTGTTCCGTACGGTTTGGGACAAATACATATAATTAGAATATCATCAAAAAGTTGATTTATTTCACTAATTCCATTCAAAAAGTGATATTTGTATATTCATTCATTACACTCAGACTGATATGTTTCAAATATTTATTTCTTTTCATTTTGATGATTTTAACTGACAACTAAGGAAAATCCCAAATTCAGTTGGTTTCACTTTTTGAATGGAGTTAGTGAAATAAATCAACTTTTTGATGATATTCTAATGATATGACCAGCACCTGTGTGTGTGTGTATGTGTGTGTATATATATATATATATATATATATATATACACACACACATCATTTAAAAAATTCAATGATAACATTTCTCTATAGTTGCATAATTTCAGGTGAACTCTGCTGACTTTTTTTTTACATTTTACCGGAAAGTCTTTCATATTCACCACATGACAACATACTTAACTTTGATTATTGACTACATGTGATCAATAATCAAATTTGAGTATGTTGTCAAATTCTCATGTACAGGTGAGGTTGACGGAGTATATTTCTCAAGCAGTGTTTTCTTTCTTCCCAGGGGCCTGTTGGACACGGACAGGCTTTAATGGGGCTCTCGGGGCTAAAAAAAACATTGTAGCATAAATAAACAGCTGTGGTCCTGACCTGTTACATATACTCCTGTGTGGAGATATTTCAGACCTACACTTGGGGTTACCGTTTGAAGCAGTAACTGTGCTGTTTAGACGAAGACAAGAAGCCTAATCTTCTAAATTAAAGATGTGAAGTGCAATATAAGTACAATCATCTGTAATAAGAGAGGACACAAGAGCCATCATAAACCATAACCATGTCATCTCACACCAGTTGAACCATAAACATGGCCATGCTTCAATTTTTTTCTTATGAATCTTCATTTTGAAATTGTAACCTAAGAATTCCTTTGATCGAGGCGGCATGCGTCAAGTCTGAGTCAAATGAATGTAGGTATATAGCGCTTTTCACAATACACAGTTTCACAGCAGATAAATGTAGATTGGAGCTGAGCGATAATAGACCTTAGTCAGGGTGGCGGCATATTTAATTTTGGACAGGAAAGAAAATGAGGCTGTGAGGGTTTTTGTTGTTAAAGGGTTAGTTCACCCAAAAATGAAAATTACTCGCCCTCATGTCGTTCCAAACCTGTAAGACCTTCGTTCATATTTGGAACACAAATTAAGATATTTTTGATGAAATCCAAGATGTTTTTTTCTATGATAGAAGGCAATGAATCACCACATTTAAGGTTCGGAAAGGTACTAAAGGCATCGTTAAAATAGTCAACGTGACTACAGTGGTTCAACCTTAACGTTAAGAAGCGTCAAGAATAGTTTTTGTGTGCAAAAACAAAACAAAAATAACCATTTTATTCAACAGTTTTTACTCGGCAGAAGATTGGCAGGGAGTTGGCGCAGTGCAGAGCTTCCGTGTTTACGTCCGAATGCTGGCTCAGTATTGGCCGACGATGTTCACGTGAGTGCTACATGCATGTGATGCTGACGCAGGAGCCAGCCAACACGTTCTGACGTAGAACATGGAAGCTCTGCACTGCGTTCACTGCATTAACTGCGTGCAAGACTGAAAGGGAGAGGAAAATGTCTTGAATAAAGTCATTATTTTTGTTTTGTTCTACTTCTCTGGACTTTGAATGTGGTCATTTCGTTGCTTTCTATGGGAGAAAAAGATCTTATGTGTGTGAAGGAGAGATTCCACAGGTCTTTTCTTCCTGCTGCAGTCAGACTTCACAATGAACACTGCTAACATACTCTTTTTACTGTGCAATATTTATACAAGAAATATGCCATCTCACTGTTCTCTTTTTGAAACATGCAATGGCGTTAGCATAATTTTCAACCCACTTATGTATAGTTGATTTTAGTTTATTTATTTTAGGTTCTCTAATGTATGTGATACTGCTATTCTGTCACTGTACTCCTGCTGTTGCTGAATGCAAATAAAGGCTTTGCTTACTTACTTACTTCATTTGGGGTCTGAAGATGAAAGAAGGTCTTCTGGGTTTGGAACGACATGAGGGTCAGTAAACAACTCCATAAAACAGTTATGAAAATTATGTGATCTAGGCTTTATACAGTGCGTGGCATCATAAAGACTGTACGTCTATTCCTCAGACTTGTTTTCATCTGCTTTAAATTCAAAATGGTCTATCATGACTAAGTTCTATATAGTCTACATTTGGCAATGAGATTTGCATATAGTATATAAACACTCAAGTATATCGTGTATGCATACTTGTCTATCAAAGTTTATATGAAGAGCTGGGCAACAATGGAGTTATATTTTGCAACAAAAACAAAAAAATACAGCTCTTCTCATATTTCAGTTTCAATGAAATTAGCTAAAATGTTTTATTCTGTTTACCAAGAGGTTGCAACTCTGGACATGGGATCTCCATAGAGGACCTATTTTGCCTTATTCGCACCTCTCTTCCCACTCTGTCAGTTATGCTTTTACCTCTATGAAGCCCTGCCTTCCGAAAAGCTCAATGTGCTCTTATTGGTCGGTTGGAACCTTGTGTTGTGTTTGGTCAACCACTTTGAACGTGTCATTTGGACATGGCAGCAACTTTTACAGGCCATGCCACCTTTATTTTGCCTGTGCTGTGGGCGACAACTAATTAAATGAGGAATATCGTGACATACATGTTCCTGGAATAACTCCATTTGGAGTGACTTTATAACATTGTAGACCTTTTTTCATGATCAACATTAACATTACAAACTAGCTAAAGAAATTTTAAAACTTAAAAAATAAAACTATAATAGGTCTTCTCTAACATGGTGAAGCCCTGAAACACATAAGTAGTTTTCCTTTCAGGCTTTGCTGACTAAGAAGCACTGCCACTAAATCCCTAATTTCACACTTAAAACTTTGGCAGCAGAGCCATGTAGGGAAAGGAGAAGAGAACAACCACACAGAATTTGAGGAGGGCAATTATTTTAGAATAACTAGCTGGTGTTTGTCAGCCAAGAGCCATTTGAAAATGATCATTCAGTATAAATAAGCATCAAAGTAAACAAGGCGAGCTATTTTGAGGTGATGCAACATATTATTAGCTAAATATAGCATGAGTTGATCTGAAGAGCACTCTTCTCAGAATACGTTTAATTCTCTTTCAACTGGACGTTCTTTGATGATTTGGAATGTCTGATGTTCTTCCTGGATTCAGCTGGCGAGAGACAACTGGATTCACTAATTGTATATAAAAAAACCTTGTTTGAAAGATAACACTGAGAACGCCTGATAGCCTGGACAATCTGCCATACTTAAAAGACATTGAAGCAGGATGATAATGGGCAACTCAGCGGCGAAGTTCCCGACACACAGACCGCAATGCTAATGATAATTGATGTCACATGTTCTCCATGCTCTTCCCAGAGACAGAAGCTTAAAGAGGAAAGCCAGATATGTGTCCTGTCCTCAAGTCTCCCACTTTCCTTCCGCCTTGGTGCCTTCATCTAATTTGTAGGTTGAATCATGAAAGCATTGTGATAAATGGGGGATTATGGTGGATGGACTGGGCATTAATGAAGTATCAGGAGGATTAGTGGTGACGTAAAGCTTTGCGTTTGGGAGGGCTCGTGGAGGAGCCCTGGTTCTCCTTAGAGGAGCCCATTGAGGGGTCAAGAGGAGTGTGAGTGAATTAATTGGAGAAATGCAAGGCGTGGTCCTCCTTTAATCCTCTCAACGTCTCATGCCTGGCTCCAGTCCACACCCTCATATGATGCCTAATCAGCCTGACTCACTGCTGAAGCAATGGAACGAAGTAAACCTGAGTTTCTCTAATGTAGTAATAACAGAGTTTGACAGATCTTATCATCATGCCAAAAGGTGACTGTTGATGTCTGAGAGGGGGCTGGAAGACAATGCTTGCGGAAAAGGGCTTCCGGAAGAGAGTTCTTCAACATCAAAAGACTGGCCGTGCACTTAGACGTCTTCTGTTGAGTCATTTGTTGATCTATAACTCACTCTGAACATGCTCAGTGGGGGACAAGGCAGTGTGGAGCCAGGGAGACATTATAAAGTGTTGAAGAAGACAAGATTGAGATTCATGGATAAATAATGACATGGTCCAGGTCAAGAGATTTAGAGCCTGTCTGAAACACATCAACGTAGAAGGGGAAAACACATTTTTGAAGTCACTGCAAAAATAAAAAATAAATAAATAAATAAATAAATAAAATAATAAATTAATAAATTGGTAAATTATTATTATTAATAATAATAATAAGAATCTTATTTTAAAATAATTCAATTAAAAATCATTGTAAAATATTTAAATTAAAACTAAAATAATTAAAAAAAGAAATTAAATTTAAAAAGTTTATTTAATAAAATAAATTCAAGTGAAATGTCAAAAGGAGGCTACTATAAAATATCTATATATTAATACATTCATATATAATACCATGAAATAAACATAATTTTATTAACAAGTTGTAAAAATATGAAATATTGATTTAATTTTTTCAAACTCCAAAACCCCAAATCAACAACACACACAAATTGTTTAGCTAATTTCTAAATTATAATTATATAAAGCATGTTCAAATGCAACATTATTTACAATACAAAATAAATGTTGTTATTATTATTAATAAATAGTTCAAATATAAATTACATTTTTCAAATGTCAAATTTTAAACGCTAAAATTGACAAAACATACTGATTATATTTAAGTTACAATTTCTTCAAAATTAAGAATACAAAACAGACATGAAAATTATGATGATTATAATTTGATAGAATGAAAAGAAAGTATTGCAAAAAATAACAAATAATTACAGCAACAAAAAGTTAAAAATCTAATAAGTAATGGAAAATAATATAAATGTCATAATATGATGATATATTTTTAATTTTTAGTATTTTTTACTATCTATTATGAAATTGTCGTCTCATTAACTTGTTCTACTTTTCTCACAAGAGACTAATAAAACCATGCATGCAACCACACCATCCTCTCCAAACCTAAAAACAATTAATTGAAAAGGCCTTTTCTTACTCTGCTGGAAGTGAGATTCATATTGATCATTGTAGATGGTCCAGACTCATATTACCCAGGCCAGACTTTCTCATACGGGGTTGAAACCTGATCCGGAGCCAGCGTGCACTCGATGGCAGACCTCCTGGCACCAGAGCAGAGAGGGCCCGAACGCACAGTGCTGCAGGGAAGGCCTGTCATTAGAGGAGCTGACTCCAGATCAGTGCCGTGATTAATTATCCAGCTCGAGAGACACACCTTCAGTCGAGCGCCTGTTAGGGTCGACAATCTCGCTGGTCCTCATTATATCGCTGCTTGGCTTGTAATTTACTGTCTTTTCCGTCAATCGCTGTCGAAGAACCTCCAGACAAACCTGTAGGTGTCTCCGCCATGAATGGAATTCGGACAGAATTTTTGGGATACCTTTAGAAGGACGCTGGTGGAGATTTATGTGTCCTGCTGGGTTTCAGAAAAAAAAAAAAAAAAGAAAGATTGCTTTAACTTAAATGTTTTTTTTTTTTAGTGAAACTTCAAGTGTTGTTAAAAAAAGCTTCTAGTTCATTCTTTTGATATGTTCACTGTTTACACATTCATACAACAAAATGAAAAAATTGTGACGGATCAAAAATGCAGGCACAGTCTAGAGACTTAAATAATACTCTGGTGGGAAAATCAAGCAGTCTACCACCGTATAAATGGCACAGCAAAGTCTCTAACGCGCAAAACAAAAGCAATTATGCAACCGTTTTGACAGCGTGGAGTCAGAGTTCTTTCCCGTAAGGCGAGTGACTTCAGCAGGTCTCTGCGGGTGTGAATGTGTGTGTTTGTGTAATGATAAGGTTTCCTGCGGCAGATGTACAGGCCGTGCCCGGGAGTGACAGCAGGAGCGTCTTGTCATTGGCGTCGCTCCTCTGTGGACCATCCGTGCAATTTCTCTTATTACAAGGCTAGACGGGGCACAACAACCACAAAAATAAGCAATTACATTTAATTAGACAACAACAACCGAAAGACGTCTCGGACACCGCGCTAGCAAATAAAAGGAAACTCGAGGCAACCGATGAGAGTATAATGAATGATACATCAAAGTCCAAAGCTAAATGACTCTTTCATTAGTTTCATGATTTCTTCAAAGCAGAGAGAGCAGAGATGAGTAAGATAAAGGGGAGTGGAAAGAGGGAGACAGACAGAGACAGGACAGGAAAGTGAATGATCCTTGGCCCGGTTTACACCTGGTATTAAGATGCGGTTTGGTTGATCGGGTCACAAGTAGACCAGGGAGAAACATACCTGTCTTTTTTGTCCACTTTCAACCACTTATCTCCTGATTTCTTCGAGGGGTGTGTTTATGGGCCGGTAAATGTATGTTTTTTTTTTTTTTTCTTCAGATCTTTCGATCTAACAGACTAAATAAGTTTGCGCAATTTACATATGAACACACCTGGAAACGACGGTAAAACAGAGAGCATCAGCTTTCGTGTCTGCTCTGACAGCCAAAAGACAATGCCGAATGCTGTGTGTGTTAGAAATGAGAAAACATTGTGCTTGAATGAACATGAGGCCTCTATTGACAGCAAGGTAATTAACACTTTCAGATGCCCAGAGAGGTATTTAAAACAGTTCATGTGAGAACAGTGGTTCAACCTTAATATTATAGCGACGAGAAACTGGTGAAAAACAAAACAACTTTTCAACAATATCTAGTGATAGCCGATTTCAAATCACTGATTCGAAGCTTTATGAATCTTTTGTTTCGAGTCAGTGGTTTGGTTCACGTATCAAACTGCCGAAGTCACAAAGCTTTGTTTCCTGAAATCACGTGACTTTGGCACGCCGAACCACTGATTCGAAACAAAAAGTTCATAACACTTCGAAGCAGTGATTTGAAATCAGCCATCACTAGATATTGTGGAAAAGTTTTGTTTTTTTGGCACAAACAAAGCATTCCCGTCGCTATAATATTAAGGTTGAACCACTGTTTTCACATGAACTGTTTTAAATATGTTTTAGCACTATTCTGGGCATCTGAAAATGTTAATTATCTTTCTGGCATTAGAGACCCATTGATCCATCAGACTTCATCAAAAATATCTTAATTTGTGTTCCGAAGATGAACAAAGTTCTTACGGGTGTAGAACGACAAGAGGGTGAGTTCTAATATATATTTTCATTTTTGTGTGTACTAACCCTTGAAATATGAGCCTCTTATTCATCCACTGGGGGAAAAACTCCTCCTTAATAAACTCTCTACTTCAGGGCTTTTAATCCATAACTGTGCTCATTTCAAATTTCTTTAGAGAGGATTATTAGTGTTGTTATTTTCATCCAAATTGGGGTATTGAGCATTATAGAGCATTAAGTGGCCAGTGGGGCAGTTGTGGCCTAATGGTTAGAGAGTCGGACTTGTAACCTGAAGGTCGTAAAAGTACAGGCAGGAAATGTAGGTGAAGGGAGTGAATGAACGGCACTCTATTCCACTCTCATTACTTACAACCGAGGTGCTTTTGAGCAAGCTACCTAACCCCCAATCACTTCCCAGGCACCGCTGCAAAAATGGCTGCCCACTGCTCCGGGTGTGTGTTCACTGCTGTGTGTGCACTTGGAAGGGTGAAATGTACAGCACAAATTATGTATGGAACACCATACTTGGCTACACGTCACGTCACTTTCACTTTAAACACACTCGTATAAAGTGTTATTTGCATTCTGGAAGCTAGAGGGCACTATCGTGCAGAAAATCCACAAGTGGACTTGGAGAAGTAAAACTTATGACGGACAGAGGCATCAAGCTTTTGTTGCCGCTCAGTAACATGGTGTATAGAAACGTTTTGAGCAGAGTTGCGACAATATATGGTTAATTTGTATTCCTCAACCATCTCAGATATTTTCATAAGAATAAACTGTATAATTTGCATAGACTTTATTATTGTATAGAATACTGTAAATGAATATTTTTTTTCATCATTCTGTAAGACGCCACATCAGATCACAGTAAAGTTATTGTAAACATTTGGCTCACGTTATATTTTATATATACTGGAATGTTTCTTGTTTAGAAGGTAATTTGATACAAATGCAAAGAGTGTGAAGTTAGAAGTTTAATCAAAGAAACAAGGCATTTTTATTCACACTGTTTTAATCGGACAGCTGCGTAACAGCTAGCGGCGCGCTGCTGTTTTTGATCAAACATTATGGACCATGGCAAGCAAACTTTAGGACAAAAGGAGAAATAATATAAGGATGGATATCTGCGTGGAGAGAGCTTTGCGATAAACTTTGACTTGACAGAGACGGCGCTCTTGCACGTTATTAGACGAGGTAATCAATTGTAGGCTACATAAGACTAAACAGTGTTATATAGCTCAACACGACGAAGTGTTCGAATATCATCTGTGTGATAATCTAATGTTGATCTAGCTCACTGTTAGTCTCATACAGACGACAAACTAATACTAAACATTACAACTTTCAACACACTCAAATACAGTTTAGTATGATAGTGTAACACGTTAGACTGCGTTATCTCACAGTTTTAATTCGTCAAATAAACTGACCTGTAAGAGTAGTATTTCAGCACTTATAAGTACTTTGGTAGTCTCGTTTCTTTATATCCCCGGGACTCCCGTGTGCCACTGATATCTGTCTCTCATTAGCAATCGCGCCCGTGATTCTCGGCCACGGCCTGCTTCATACCACAGTCATGTTAAAAACATGCATTCACTCATCCATAAACATTATTTCTCCTTAAATATTATTACATCGATTGGAATGGCAACAAGTTCCATGATTCCATATTCACTGCGTCATCAATCTACGCCTTTATTGTTTTGAATTGTTTAGCGCTCCCTAGTGGACCACAAAAACCACAAAAAACGACAGTGTACCTTTAATTATAAATAAAGCGTGTCATGCCACATCACATACAGCAGTCATCTTACATTAGATGACCAAATAAAGCTTTGGCGTGGCAAAAATTCATTGTGGCGGCCATCAAAATATTTGTAGTGCAGTAAAAACCTTGACAAAGTACATAAAAGTCACCAAACCTCTGCTGATTCCATAACTGAAGAATTTCAAACTTTCACTGGCATTAATATCAGCACAAAATCAAAACAAAAGTTTTTTTTTCAGGGGTTGGGATAGCCCCCTTACTACTTTAATTCCTCATGCTTCAGCATACCAAGACATTTTGGACTATGCTATGCTTCCAACTTGTGGGAACAGTTTGGAGAAGGGCCTTTTCTATTCCAGCATGACGCCACACCAGTTCACAAAGGAAAGTCCATAAAGTCTATGATGAGTTTGGTGTGAAGAATATGACTGGCTTGCACAGAGCCCTGACCTCAACCCCACTGAACACCTTTGGGGTGAACTAGATTGGAGAGTGTGAGCCAGGCCTTCTCATATCCAGCATCAGTGCCTGACCTCACAGATGCTCTGTCGGATGAATGGGCAAAAACACTCACATATGAATTACTCTCTATATGATTGTCAATGCATTGAGAGTACAGTGCCATTACAGTCCCCCTGTTGGTGTAACGGTGTAATACTGTAAACATGCATACATGGCAGTTCTTCCAAATCTTTCACACTGTGGACCATCTTTATTGTTGACCTCTGTATTAAAGAAATGAAAGCTTGAAGCGCCATCATTCATACAGATAACCACAGTTGTGATTTTTCTTTTACAGCGGTGCATGGATAAATGCTCAACTCTGTTTTATCCCTAGAAGAGAAACTGTTCACCACTAGTTGGCACAGTTGAAAACCACAGTCCTCTTCTTCTGTCGTTGTTATTGCTGCTGACTCTTAGCACACTGTCTCTGCCACTCTGCGTAATGCATTTGCCTGGCTTGCTCCTAATTTCTCATCACTGTCAGGGAGTTCCTGTTTGATCTGGGAGACACCCTCTCCCTCTCTCTCTCTCTCTCTCTCTCCCTCTCCCTCTCCCTCTCTCTCTCTGCAGCCTGGGAAAAGCCGCAGCGACACGGCAAACTGTCGCTGCCTGATGGGGGGAGCGGGTGCAGAGGCGCGCTCTGAGAACATGAAAGACAAACAGCCGCGGTCTGCCGCTGCACCCCTGTCGCCAGGCCTGCCCGTCTGTCTGTGGCAATAGGCGGTCGGGAGCTGGTGCTGCTGCTGCAGTGGGAGGCCAATTTCTGGGTGATCTGAGTTGCGCTGTTTGGTTTAGCCTGACCATCAGGTCTGGGAACCGCCTGACTGCTGTCTTCACCGGTAAATAAACTGCTATCCCAGCAGGCTTTTAGAGAGGTTTTGAGCAGCTTTCAAATCTTCTTAAACCTGCTTAAACCAAGAAACAAGCAGCGTTGGCCCAACAACATGCACACATATTAATACAACATTGACAAAATCGTCAGTTTTGCTTTCTAACTGTATGAGAATCAGCAGAGCAAAGGCAAGCTGATGGGTTTGTTTCCCAGTTAATGCATGTTCTGGTAGAATATGTACCTTAAATGCAACATAAATACCCTGATATACTCAAAACAAAGTTTTTTTTTTCGCCTTCTCTCATGGGTAAAAATAAAATGATACCGGAGCATAAAATACCATAATAAAATTCCTGACGCCACCTGCACTGCTGAAAGTGGGGTTTAGATGAATATGTAAATATGGGCTGTGCGCATTCCTCTCAATAACTAAAATATGACAAACTTTATTTTGGCCTGATTTTAAAAAAATGAGGTATTGCTTGAGGTATATATCAGGGCCTTGTCACTTTGGATAAAAGCATCTGCCAAAATCTCTCGATGGACGATGCTCTTGGCAGTCAGTGATTGTTTAGTTTGTTGCAAATGAACCTCTATTTAATGCAGTCTGGGTCTTATTTTCTTTTACCTTGCAAATGTATGACCCAAAACAAGCAGAAAACAGCTGCAGAAACCGTATTAAGGCATGGCCACATTAGTGGACTGTAGCGGACTTCTGCTCATACAGAAGTCACTTTCAAACCAAGCAGCTTTCCTTCAGTCAACATGGTGAATTCAGGTGACGTGAACAAAATCTGCGAGGTGAACTCCCCATCACTGAAATTCTTTTTGCAATGACTGGATTTTGTCTGTGAATTTTTGCAGAGCAATGATAAACGTACCTTTATAAACCACATAGCGTTTGCATAAAAAAACCCATTTGTTTCCCAGCCTGGCCCAGAGCAGTGAACTGCTCATCTCCGGCAGGACTTTAGTAGCTTGTTTATCACATTTTGACAATAACTGGAAAGCAGTCATCCCTCTTTCCGCACCACTCCTTACTCTCAGACATACCATTTATCTGCCGTAGAGCCCCTTTCAGAGCCAGAACCCTCTTTCACTGTACATCTCACTGAACCAAAACACTGACATTGTATGAGATTAACTCCTTCGTGATCTTGAAAATGACTCGATAGTTTAAAGCTGAAGTTAAAATTTAAATTTCAGTAAATTTGCGCGATTGATTATGTATAGAACGTCAGATGTTCTTGTTAAGATGATCTTTGGACCGTCTAGTTTTTGGGAAAATGGTGAAATAAAATTAAACTAATGTTATTTTATATTAGAGTATTAAAGAAGCATTTTCAATAGTGGCTTTAAGCTGCAGGAGATATTTTAGGTAACACTTTAGTATAATGGTCCGTCATTAATAGGTAACTATGCAGGAAGTTACGTAGGACGATTGTTTAGTACTTCATTAACACTTCAGCTACTACTATTAACTAATATGAATACAAACTAAGCTAATCAGTAACATTTTTCGCTTTAAAAGTAGGCTCCAGATCACGAGTAGCTCTTAAAGAGTAACACTTGGTCATGAAATGCATCTCGGACATATATTAATGTTGTGATTAGTAATTCATTGGTTATTCTTTATAATTTGTCTTAGTTTTAGGTTCTTAATGCATCAAATCTCCTTCAGTAATTATTGATTACCGAATAAGGAACGGTCTCAGTCATAAATTTACTCACAAAAAAAAAATTTCAACATTTTTTTCTTTTGTCGAATCAACATTAGTTATTAATGTCGTTCAGCTAACATGATATTTTGAGTTTGTTGATTAAACCAGTTGCCTTCAGATTCTTTTTCAATGAGCTCAAAATTAAGGCAACAAGGTAACTTAGTTTGTCCAACCAACAATTCTCTTTTACAATGTACCCACTGATTTAATTAATTTAGTTTTCATATTCCATATAATAATTGTTAATTGTAGCACCTGAAGTTCAGTACATTTGTCCTTCATTTCTTCCTGCAGTTACCAATTAATGACAGACCATTATTCTGAAATGCTACTCAATTTTCTCTCCTCTGTTGGCCGGTTCACCAATGTACTCACCCTGCCAATATTTTCACTGGCCCCACTGCAAGAATTACATTAGCAACATATAATTTAATGTTGGGCATTACAATATGAAAATACAATATAATACAAATAAATAAAAAAAGTCAAAAAGCTATTCTCACAATTCTGACAAAACATCACCCATGTTAGAAAGGAATAACGCAACTGAATCGCTCTCACACTGGCGTCAGGCCATCGAGTCCTACCACTAAATCTAAGAATTGCACTAGCATTAAAAGCAATCCATACCTTGTTTTCATGCGTGTCAAAAAGAGAAGAATGAGGGGTGCTTAGTTGTGAGGTAAACTTAAATTTACACATTTCTGCTGTCTCAAACCACAAGCATAACGGCATGCTCTTTAAAATGTCTGGCATTCACTTGAGCTTTCTTCATCTGAGCTTTTTAATTATCTGAATAAATGATGGCGTTTCAAGCACAGTCATCGTTTGAATGGTTTACACAAACCGTTGTTATCTTTCTACAGCCGAGTCATGTCTCCCGGTAGTGCCGTCTGCGTGTTTTGCAAGAGTGAGCAGGCGTCAGCGTAAGTGACTGGAGCTCGGACGACCAGCATACCAAACACAGCTGTGCTTATGCAGGAGGAAATGCCACAAACATCCTATTGCTGCAGTCTCCATCCACACACACTGTCTGTCAAAAGCTCACGACGGAAACGAGGACTGTTTACTGGGAGGGCTGAGATGACAATATCACGATTGTGTTATTGAAGCAGGGCTTTACAGCAGAAAATGTGTTGAAGTTGACACAATAACACACCAAACATATCATTAGAGATCCATTTGAGACTTTTGAAGCTACAAACCAATTCAAACCCAAAGCATGATGTAAAGGAGGATAAGAAATCTTTGACAGATGCCATGGGTAATTCATAAAAATTCAGGAAATAAATCAACGCTACAAGCTGTTGTTTTGGGGTTTATCTGTCAGGAAAAATTGCTTTCTTTTTTCTTTTCAAGAGACTTGCACCTTTGCTGAATACATTTTTACTAAAAATTCCACTATTATTTGAATATGCACAAATAATTTTAAAACAAAATCATAATTTTATTTATTTATAAAATGAATGATTTGAACCATAAGAAGGGTTCATATGCCAAATGTCTTTCTCGATTGTTTTTTGAAAGTATCGCCCATGTCTCAGATAAAATTCTGAGAAGAAAGGGCATAATAGTTGACATACTTCAAGAAAAATAGAGCTTATTCTGAACAAACTAGGAGATATTTCTTCTGAGCACAATCCTGAAAAAAAAACCAGGGGAAATAGACAAACATTTGGTTGGTCTCCACTGATTTTTATTGCTGTTATGGCAAAACAATTGATATATAAAGCAGATATAAAGGAGTTTTTTGTGCTTTTCTCTTATGAATATTGGAAGCAAACTAATCAGTAGGTTTGTATTGAATGCTATCCAACAAAATGTGCATGAATTCATGATTTTTATTATAAAAGCTGAAAAACCAAGTTGAGTTTGAATTACATTGTAAGACAGTGTTATGCTTAAATGTTGTAAGAGATGCTGCTAACATAATGGCATGTTTAACAAATGATCAAGTTTTGCAATGAATAATATCTATTAAGAAGCTTCTGAGCGTTTTTGCAACTATGCCAATAAGTCAAGTCACTTGAAGACGTTCACTAAAGCCAACTCTTTCACAGGTCGCTCTTCTCACAAGATGAAAGTACTGGATCAGTTAAGCTGTCACAAATGAAGACTGACCACCAAAAGGAGAAAGCAGAAAATTGCCAGGTAATGACTGTTCAACCTTTATTAAGAGAGCGCATTAGAAAACTACACAAGCACTGCAGTCTGCTATCATGTCATTTAGCTGAGCAAAATATATAATTAAACATTTTAGTTATTAATAGAGACCTCAGAGATATAGCACTACGGTAAATGTAAGACTTGAGACGAAAACCAGCACCCTTAACTCTAATGGGCTGCTTCTTTATAATTAACCTGGGAAAGGTCACAAATCAAAGAGTCTCATACAGCACTGGCGCCACAAACTCTTCTCTTTGACCACTAATGACTCCAGAGAGAGTACAAGTCAACAATTCTTAGCCTCTATTTTATCATTCATAATGCTAAATGGTATTATTATCCTAACATTCGTAATAAACATAATTAACATTAAGGTGTCTATATAATTGCCTAATCGATTGAAATTCCTTGTACAATTGACCCATAAAGCATTTAAGCCACGTTTGTAAATATATCAATGACACTGCATTAAAATATCAAAGATGTTAGTGCTTTTCCCAGGGCCAGCTTCACTTTCCGAGCCATTTTTTGGATACAAAGCCAGTTCTCAAGTTCACACAGGTGTACTACAGTATTAGAGGAACCACAAACTATCAACACTAACTGTGTTTGACAACCACAAATGGTCACAGTCTTTAAATTAAAGGGTTAGTTCACCCCAAAATTAAAATTCTGTGATCATTTACTCAGCATAATTTAGGTTCTGTTTACACCTGGTATTAACATTTTGGTTGATCGGATCACAAGTGGACGACACTAAATACAAGTGTAAACGGCGTCTAAAACGTGTTGAGCTTGTCCACTTTTGACCACTTCCAGAAGTGGTCGAAAACGCATTTGACCGCATGAATGTACGAAAGCAATCCGGTCAAATACGTTCAAACGGCCACAAAAGACCGCCTACTCTCCTCTGCCTACTGACCTAATGGGTAAACATGGGAAGCGCGCCAGCCAGACGGGATTTAAACTTTGTCAGCTGAAGACCCAGTTTTCCAATGTTCTCTCACCACTCTTGATTTCCAACATGCACTCATCGCTTTCGGCGGTGTCTTGCAGCTATCAGAGCAGAAATCAGAAAGCTGCTGCTCTTTATGTTTTTCCGTCGTCTCCGGGTGAGTTCAAGGTTATTTTGTCCATTAGATTGAAAGACAAAAAGGGAAAAAACACATTTACCCACTCATAGACCCTCCCATCAAAGAAATCAGGACAGAAGTGGTTAAAATTTGTCAAGAGACCAAACACCAGGTGTAAATGGGAATGTCTAACTCATCCACTTGCTCTCTGATTTATCAAAACTCATCTTAATATCACGGCAACGATGTACTAAAAACGGAAAAGTTTTTTTCTTTGTACAGATGACAACATTATCAAAACACACGGATACACATTCTTTACAGAGCACTCGCTTCACACGTGTCTTATCACCTTATTTTTTAGAGTTAACTACATGATCCACGATATTATTTTCATTATTTCACTAAATCGGAAGTCTCGCACATTCATGATAACGGTATCGTTTTCAAAAACTTCTACTTTGAAACCTGTTTTTCAAATGTTTGCATGCCACCAACACACCGCTGCCAAAACGCATAAGTTTTCTGCTTTTAGTTGAAAATCGTGTCATTTAAACAACCCCTTAGTTTCAAACCAGTAAAACTTTCATTAAAACACAAATGGAGATTTTTTTTTTTTAATGAAACCTGTCCCTCCATTCTACCACCATTCCAGTGTGTTTGACACTTGAACTTACAAAATTTTTGAAGCCTCAAAGTTTCGGTGGAATGAATTTTTAAACCTCTCATTTGCCAATTAAAAATGTTTCAATACTGTTTTGAAGATGGAAGTCTTGTGGGTTTGGAGCGACGCTAGCTTGAGTGATGACAATTTTTGTTTTTGGGTGAGCTATACATTTAATTGTCAACAGTTGAGTCTTGTAAGCGCAACACACTTGCATCATTAAGAAATTTCATTAGCATTGTTTTGGTCAATCGATAAGACTAAACCTGTGGAAGTTTGACATGTATATCTTGACCAATAATGTTTGTATGTTATATTGGCTAATTCTAAGACTGATAATGTTTCTTCTGCCATATCTAGTTGGTCACTTTGCAAGCGTACAGTAAGTTACAGAACAATAATCAGTACCCAACATTTAAAGATGACAGATGCTCACCAGGAGCCCATTTGTTGAGTCATTTGAGACTGTGGAATGATGTTCGAGGTGCTTAAATATGTACTGGGGAGAGTGGGTTTGGCCGTACTGACTGATAGCCTCATTAGCATTACAGAGAGATCAAAACAGACCCGATGACGGACAGAACAACCCACTATTGTTTTCCTATCACTGCACTGATGGATGGACGCAGTGCTGCCTGAGGATGTGAACCACTTTCTGCTGATTGTAGGCCAGTATGCGGTAAAGTGTTGCATGTTGCCTTTTGACTGCAATCCAAAAAAGGGCATTTAAACCACGTAAAAGGAAAGTTCACCTAAAAAAAAGAAAATTCTCATTTACTCACCCTCATGTCTTTCAAACCTGTTTGACTTTCCTCTGTGGAACATATATATTTTTTTATTTTTTTGTCAAATGGCTACATAAACGGTTTCTTTCCACAGTGTTCTGCAGAAGAACGAAAGTTATACAGGTTTGGAACAGCATGAGGGTTAAATTATGACAGTGATTTTTGGGTGAACTGTGCCTTTAAAAACTGTATTAATGCCACTGCAAAAATGATGTGGACGCTCCCTTCTCATGCCATACAGAGGAGCTGGTGACATTTAGATATTTTTAAGCATGTCTTAAGTGCTAAATACTTCAATAAGACTATTAAGACTACTCACTTCCAGTATAAAGAACCCATAACAATCACAAAGCTTTCCAAACACTTCTATAAAGACAGAGGCTAACACATCATTGCACAAATCAATTGGACACGTGACGTTTCTCATGGTAAGAAATCTCAGTACAAATCTCTTTTCTTTGATCGTACGTTACAGACACAAACAAGTCAGCTGCCCAAAACTAGAGTTCAAACCTCAGAACGGGGATGTTAACGTCATTTAACCAATGTCATTTTAAAAGGCGGCAACGGCGCCAGGCTCCGCACTGCCATGATAAACGGAGAATAAAGCGTAGAGCTGCAGCGGGACACATGCTCTGAATCCCGCCGCAGTCGACCGCAGCTCTGAGCACTCCGTGTTTAACTGGTGTTGCATAGTTCAGGATCACCGCACTGAGCTGGCAAACGCTGCCCTTCACTGTCCAAGGACCATGTTTTCCTGTGGCATCAGATAAAATGACTCCATAAAACAACAAACTCAAACTCTAGCGATTAACTGAAGCTCAGCTCTAGTAAAACTGTCGAGGCAAGTGGCTACTGTCGAGAGGGTTAAAGGTCAGGGTCATTTATGGTGTGTGCCATTTATGATTCATGGTTCATCGGGTTACATAATCTAGAATTGCAAAACATTATTGCTTATTAAATGTAAACTTCTGGTCAGTTGAACACTTCCTTTCATTTTTTCCAAAGGCTTTTCCAAAATGTTTTCAAAAAGATTGGAAAATAAATTGTCATCTCATGATTTTTTTGAAGCAAATTATAAGAATAAAAACATTTTTAAATGCAAAAACCAGACAAAGGAAGTCAACTTAAAGAGATGGTTCACCCCAAAATGAAAATTGTCATCATTTACTCATCTTTTGAAGAACTAATAAATTGTTTGTCCATATCCGTGTTATTTTAGTGTCATTGGTATATATTAGTTTTTTTTTTTAATATTTTGAATTAATTTTATTTTTCACTGTAATCAAATTAATTTTCAAATGTTAGTAATGTTGTGCATTTTTGTCATTTTTGTTTATTTAGTTTATTTTAGTTCAAGTTAAATTAAACACAAATGAGGAATGTTGCCTTGGGAATTACCTGAAATTAAAATAAGTTTTTTTTTTTTTAAATTTATTTATTTTAGTTTTAGTCAACGATAATAGCCCTGGTTGATACAAGGCAGATCAATGATGTTCAAAACATTTTTTTTTTTTTTTTTTTTTTCTAAATATCTTGGAAATGTTTTAATTAGATTGACATGATTCTGCTTTCCGTTTTGTCTGATTGGTAGATTTCACTTCAGGATTATGGGTATTTAACCAGGACTTTGACAACTACTACAGAAGCATATACTATCACATACCAACCGTACAGTCATGGTATGTCTTTCTTAGCTTAAACACATTCGCTATATTTCTCAATAATGAAAATAAATGAGATTTTTACTTTTGAATTGTTGCGTTCTATAGTGTGTTGGCTTGAATAACTAGCATCGGGGGAAAAAAAATCGAAGTTAATAGGCTATATTCCAGTCAAAATCAACCTAAATACAATATTTTACCAACCAAACTATTTTTTATAGATTAAATCACATAGAAACAGCTCTTTAAGTTAAAAATGGCAGGTTTTTACTGTGTGAATTAAGCTAAACTTGCAGGGCATATAGGTTTAATGCCTTATTTGTCTCATTGCCACTCTGAAAATTGGGGTGGTAGTGGTGAAGGACAAATGGGGTAACTACTTGATGACATACAACTAAATTCTGTTCGGGTAAGCAAGAAAAAACACAGAGAAGCAAATCAACACCCACAGAGGCCTGGCGAACACACAGCACTTCTGTTTGCTTTCAGCGAGCAAGCAGCGAAAGAGACGCCGCGGTTTCTCTCTCGCGCTCGGCCCTCACTGAGGCTTTTATGAGAGCAGATAGTCAAATTCTCATTTCAAGATCTGCGTTTAACCTCAGTCCAGCAGGCGCTTGTACCGCAGAGCTCCTAACTCCTCTCATCTCATTTCTCTTTAACTAGAGGCCCCGCTGATGCCACAGTGCACATTAATACTCGCAGGCCGCTGGCCAAGCACCGCTGTGTCGAGCTCCATGGCTGATTCATTGCAGAGAACACCCAGTAGCTAAAGCACTCTGGAGGGATGGGGCGTCACTCCAGGAATTAGATTTGCAGCTTTTGTACTACGATAAAACCATAAGTACGAGAAAAAAGGCATAAACATACATTCGTGTCATTTCTGTGAAATTTGGCCCTGTCGGCTGTACTCAGCCAAAATGAATCTTAATAAAACAGGAACATGATGAATTGGTGCGTTTAAAGTGCATCTACAACATTTTATGTACTGTGTAATAGCCATGTTTAATCCTTAAGGCACTGTTTTTTTTATTTCAGAGTGAAATAAACATTATTTTATCACATTTTTGTTTTATGTCAAAATGCTTAAACGTTGCTCTACGCTGTTGGCTCCAAGCAGCATGGCCAAATGTAGTCTCGTGAAAACAAAATACGACATCAAGCCCGTTTTTCAATATCAACTAATAGAAATGCAATACAAAAGGGGGTAGTTCACCCAAAAATGAAAATTTGAAGCTTTTGTCATTTACTCACCCTCAAGTTGTTTTAAACCTGTATACATTTCTTTGTTCTGCTGTGCACAAAGGAAGATATTTGGAAGAATGTTTGTAACCGAGCAGATCTTGCCGCAAAGGGTTTCTCTGGTTAGCATGGCAACTTGATATAAGCTTGAAATAAGTTTGATTTTTGTGTTATTAGGGCTGTGCGATTAATCAAACGATATTAGCAAGTGTGATTTCTAAACTGCAGAAAGCACGATTTTCACTTGCCCCCTCAGTGTCGATCGGAATTCGGCGTGCCTTAACCTAGCGCAGGGACACAACACAGTGGGTTTACCCTTACGACATGGAAGAAACCACAGAAACGGGGAAGGTGAATTGTTTTTTTGGGACTATTTTGGATACAGGAAAGATGATCAGAATGCGGCAAAACGGTTTTGGGGCATTTTTGCGGTTAAAATCCAGAAGACGCAGGTCTAGAGATGCATTTTTAAAAGTTTTTAATAAAGCAATAAGAAGTTATATAGTTTATAGTATAGTTATAGTTTATAACGGTTAAGGGGCGTTGTTAGCCGCGAAGCAGAGCGGAGTGCCGAAAACCGCTTTAGCTGTTATACATTCACTGTAAACCACGGCTTCACAGGGCTTATTGCTTTTATGAAACGGTTAGTGCAGAATACAAATATTAAAACCAAAAAATAGGTATCAGTGCAACTTTCAAGAAGTAAAATCATTAAAAGCGACTAAACAAATAACGGAGAAAACAACAAACATAAACAAAAACAACATTAAAAAAAAAAAAAAACGTAAAAAGTTTAGCAAGTGTGGGTATGTTTACAGCATGTCATCTCCACTCAAATGTGACACAAAACGGGAATTCTGACAAGCGTGCAGGTACAAACAGCACGCATGACGGCAAATGAAGGACCATTTCTATAGTCCTGTGACATGCTATATTACTGGTTACGATGGCACGATGGCCAAGGCATATCTTCAAATGTCTGCACTGGAGCCGTGCCTGATCAACCCCTTCATTACGAGAGCCAGACTGCCAAACTTATATTTTTCTATATGCCTTGCCTTTCAGAAATAATAAAATGCTTGGGTGGGATGCCATCAATTTTTTTTTTTTTCCCTCTCCTAGAGTATGCGGCGTATTCGCAAGTGCAGCAGCGTGTGTTTGATTTTTTTTTTTTTCTTTTTCGCCAGGATGATCACAAACATCTTTCAAATACTAACTTTCTCTGTATGGATATAAATTACACAGGAAGAGGAACACTTAGCATATAGTTTAGGAAACCAAAAACTAGCCAAAAAATTGCTCCAAATATACACAGTTCACAAAAATAGTTGCTATGTCTGGTTTCACATTGCAGGTCTCATGAATTAGCCTGCTACACTAGGCCTTTGGGCCAGTCAAAATCTTTGTTCTCATCTGAAGAAAGAGTCATATACTGTACATATATTGGACGGGATGATTGTATTTTGATCCTGATATTATCTGAGATTCTTCCAATGTCATTTGTCCATTGTTTTTTTCCAGTTGTGTTGAATTTATGAAATTAAAAAACAAGGTATTCTAAAAAGTGAATAATGTACTGTATGTAAAAACCAAGTTGATGTAACATGGCTAAGTTGGACTTTCAGTGAAAATAGATTTAATAGGTTTAAGATAATATAGCTAAGCCAATGTAGCCAATGTTTGGGATCATTCTGATAGAAATGATTAATGTAATAATTTTGTGTGGAAATTTGCCGCACGATTAAAATACATTCAACTGATGAGGTATTTATACGTTTGTTGTCAGGAAGACGGGGCTTTTATTGTCATTGGACATCAGCAACAAAGACATCAAAACTTAATTGCTACAATCAAAGGGATCTTCGTCTTGACACTGACACTGTAAGGTATGTTCTTCATATTCAGTTCATTTAAAACATGACCACAAACCCATTAATCACTGAGGCCAAACTGGCGGCTGGGAGCTTTTGGATGGCAGCCAGTGGAGTAAAGGTAAAAAAAAAAAAAAAGTGTGTTTATGTATTTAGTCCTTTTTAAAGACACGCTCACACACCCTGACACTTTACATTGGCTCCAGGATGTGCAGTTTGATACTTTGAAACGCTCTCTCTGTCTCTCATCTGATGGTTAATTATAGAATTTTAAATATCCATGACGCGTGGGCAGGTACCCGTAATAACATATATGCCAGCTTGTAATTATTGACTTTATTTACTTTTCGGATGTTTGTCTGAAATAATGCACTGCTGGTATAGTGATCTGAAGATCAAAGTGCGGAGGACGTTATTAACCTGCGCTCATCAGGCAAGGATAATCATTTAAAGTGTAATTACTTCGCCACGCCCAGGATAATCGTGTTTTGTTTTTTTTTTCCTTTGCTCTTGGCATTTTTAATAATATGATTCATAAGTTAGTGTGTTCCCTAAGGGCTGTGAAATGGAAGAGAATAGATGTCCATATCTATTCATGACTTTTGGGTTGATGAGTTTCCAGGCATATGATGTTACATCAGGGTTTTAGTGAGTTAGCTCACTGACGGGTTTGAACGTGTTTTTTTAAATCAAAGACAATAGTTTAAAATGACTGAGACCCATAGACCTATAGCCTATCAATGTCAAAAGATTTACTAGCACAAATATAAGAGTCTCGTGACACCTAGTGGAGAAGCCTTTGCCTGCAACAGAGGCCATTAAATTCTTGTTTGATTTCCAACAAATGGACACTTATGCCAACTAGTGGCGAAATTGAGAACAATACGTGCTCTGAAACATGGACAAGTTTCTGCTGTTTTTTTTTTTTTTTGTGGCAGAAAAGATACCATTCAAACATTTGTAGTGAGATTAAAAAAAGAGAGAGAAATTAAGGATACAGTAAATTGACATCAAAAGTGAGTGAAGAGAATATTACGTGCATTTCTATTTAATAAATGCTTCAATGAATGCAATTGAAAATTCATTTCCACAAAAATATTAAGCAGTACAACTGTTTTCAACATTGATATTAATAAGAAATGTTTCCCTAGCACCAAATTGGCATATTCGATTGATTTCTGAAGGATCATGTGATACTGAAGACTGCAGTTATGATGCTAAAAATTCAGCTTTGAATCACAGGAATAAATTAGATTTTCAAATAAATTCAAATAGAAAACAGTTCTTTTAATTCATAGTAATATTTCACAATTTTGCTGTTTTTACTGTTAATGTTTCCAGACTTTTGACAGGTACTGTGTAGAGAAGGAACAATTTTATAACCAGCCTGTTCTTTTTAAGGCTGCGCACTCGTTCCTCTGACACTTCAGGATGGATTATGATAGCCTTGGGGTCGGGGTTGTTTTTAAGGCATCATCTTATGAAACTAATTTGACAGGAAATTGAAGAGAGGGGATCGCTGGTTAAGGTCACAGTGGTTGCCGAGGCAATTTTAAAGATGGGCTTAAAGTGTGTCCATGGGGAAATAGTCTTTGTCCCCCTCTCCCATGACCTCTGAACATTCAAGCTTTGGCGTTTCTTCATCACTATTTGAAGGTGAAGCGTGTCGTCATCTGTGCCACTAACACGACTAAACAGAATTGCAGTGTTTGTTTGAGTGATCTGACTAGGTTTGCTATAGTTCGGCAGATGTGTAAATCCTGACTACAAGAATAACTTCATCCGGTGGAGATAACGATTACAGCATAGATGTAGTCTGTGAAATAGGAAGGCGTCCATGTGCCATTTTTACCAAGGAAAGTCATATTTACAATAATTCCGAGAGCATGTGAAGGCAGCATTAATCTTGACAGTTTTGGAGATTTTGGACTTCTCCTATTCTAGTGGACAGAGTGAGGCGCAGTATTATATACACTAAGCTACATTATGGGCAAACAACGATGACGTTTTTTTTTTTTTTATGGGCATACCTGGTTGCAGAAAATGATCGTTCTGCAGTAGCAGTCTATGGAAGTCACGGAATAAAAGATTGAAAAAGGTCATTTCGAGTTTATAGCTCACAATTCTGACTTTCTTTCCTCGCAAATCCCGAGCTTACATCTTACATTTCTTAGAAGGACAAACAGAATTGAGATATACTCATTATTCTGTCTACTTTCCTCAGAACTGCAAGTTTATATACCACAATTATGACTTTCCCCCCGTCAGAATTGTGATATAAACTCACAGTTGCGATTTATAAAGTCCATAGATATAAACACACAAATGCAAGAAAAGTCTGAATTTTGAAATAAAGTTGTAGGCTATGTTTAAAAGTTGTAAATGTTATAGGTTTAAAAATGATTTCGTGCTGTAACTGTCCCCTGTGAACTGCATGTCTTTGAATATAATGTAGACTTGCTTTTTACATCAAATTTATGCTTTAATAGTAGATAAATCATTGCAGGTTTCATCAGTCCAGCAACATAAACGTCTGTGTTTATCTTCGCCTTCAATGACAGTATTTTATAAAAAATGAAGTCTATATTTTTTCCATTCCGATTCTGACATCCAAAGACACAACAAAACATTTTCCTCTTATTCTGAGGATTTTGCAAATTTTCCTAGACTTGCTACCGCTATTTTTCTGCCACCACTTTGCGCACGCAGCTGCAAGTGACGTAACTGGGACATGTGCTCTTAATTGCTCTATACTTACTCTTGTAGTCCACTTGAAATGCATCGTATGTGACAGAAAGTAAGTGTCCAAGACTTTTTCTGGTCTTTAAAAGTGCCAAAGCTCGGTGCTCTTAAAGGGATAGTTCACCAAAAAAATGAAAACTAATCATTTACTCACCTGAAGTTGTTCCAAACCTATATGAGTTTCTATGTTCTGTTGACCAATGTCGGTAACCAGATGGTTGGTGGTAGCCATTGAATTCAGTTTTTTTTTTCTTGTTGTGGAAGTCAATGGTTACCGTCAACTGTCTGTATGCCAACATTCTTCAAAATACTTACTTGTTCAGATGACATGTCGTCTATAGGATTCTCTAACTATCTACGATGTTTCTACTAAGATCTGCTCTGATATGGTGATCACTATAACCAAATAAACCTCAAACAGGATATACAAATGCTGGCCCCAGCACCTCCCGCACATTTAATATTATTATTACATGTTTTGTTACTTATAAATGCACGTTTGACAGCAGTAGCCTGAGCTATTTTCATTTGTAAAATCATTAACACTGTCAGAAAAACATAAAATGTGATCATTTAGTTCCAGTCTGGAGCCCTGCTCAAACATCATCAGATTCATCCACGTAAAACAGCAGTGCTCAAGCACACCTGATGAAAAAATGTTCCTGTTGCTTGCACAGACGTCGATAAAGATCATTTCATAATGTACCTTTAAGCAGTAAACAAATGATGTGCTGCCTATTTGTTTCATTATATCGATGAAAATAAGGATAAATGGAAAGCCGTAGTTTTATCAGGAATGTTTTATTTGATGTGCCCGCTTCTCTGCTTTGTAGAAACAGCCAGATTTTATCAAAGTCTGCACAACGAGAGCAGTTTCTGCATTGCTTTCTCATATATATATATATATATATATATATATATATATATATATACCAGCCTGCCAAAAACAAAAAGTTAAATGAAATAAAATAAAAATAAAACAACAACAACAAAAGTTGTTCTCTTCAGTTTGGCAAGTGTCTGTAACAGAATGTGACCATATACTGAATAATTCTGTTTTGATATAACTCGGTATAAAAAAGCACAAAAATATAGCACTTTGAACTCTGGTGCAAGTCCATTCAAATAACTGTGGCATCAAGCAAATGTACGGCACACGAGTGCACCTTAGATTCATCACAATTATTTTCATTGACTATTTACCAAAAATACGCTTCAATTCTTTTTGCTCTTTAAACTGTAAAAGCACAATAATGTATTTATGAAAGCATACAATACATTGATAACAAATTCCAAATAATAGTAATTAAAAAGAAATACCGATGAGCAACAATCAATGGGCAAAAAACAACTGTTTGATTTTTAAGGTACTTACGAATGCAACAATCACTGAGAAGCTCATTGTTCAGGGACATGAAAAAGCAAATATAATACTGAATTGAAGTGCAATTTTATCATTTTATGCTGGAAATTCAGTTTATTTCCCTTACGTTCTTTAAGACAATAGAGCATCTGATTTGTAAGTCACAGTTTTGTCATTGGTATGTGCAGGTTATTCCAAGGACCCATCCAGAGCTCCTCTTCATCTGACTGGGTGCGGTCACTATGTGATCCTAAAGGGTCCCTCACCTCCTGATTGTCCACTGTGGACTCTTGTTCATCCACATTTTGTGTTCTTTCACCCCCACCATTCACCACGTTTGATTTTGAAGCTATGCTCTCTGGGCCTGTGGTGCTGGAGGCCAGGGACCCACTGGAGGGCCTGGTCGTGAGGTTCTGTTCACCTGCTGAGGCGCCTGTGATTATGGGGCTGTTTAAAGGAATTCGCTCTTCGTGCGTAACAGCAAGTTTGTCCAGTTTCTTAAAGTGCTTTCCCAGTCGTACTGGAGAGTTGAGCTTGATGTTGTTGGTGTGTGTGACCCGTCGCGTCCGGATTATTGAGCCGTTCTGGGCCAAGTATATGCTCCCATTAATGTTGCTGTGGCTGTTCACATTAGATAGGCGGTTCCTGTGCGATTCAGGTGCACTTTCTTCTCCAGTTGAACTGGTCTCGTATTCACGGTCTACAATTAGCTTGATCCTCTTTTTTTTACCGTACTGAAAAAAGAAAACAGGAGTGTAAGATGACTACAGAATAATAAAAAGGTTTTTTTTTTTTTCTTTTTTTTTCTCCACATCACACAGCAGTGGTGTTCTGTTCGAGGCAGCCATTTCAAAAATGCACAACTAAAGCTATAATATTAACTGTTTTAATTGATTTACCACTAGTGTGCAAAAAATGCAAAAGATTTTTGCATAAGATGCAAAAAAAAAATTATATATATATATTTTTTTTTCACGCGTGATACACTTATTGCCATTTGTATGATGAATAGGGCTCTCCTTTCATTCATATGTGTTTGTAGATGGCTCTCTGTGATATTTACTGGTAATCTGTAAAATTGCTATGACATGTTAATTGACCCTTCGCAAAGACCCGCCCCCTTTAGGTACTTTTGATTTGTCTGACGAGACATGCACTCTCATGCAACACATCATGTTTTCACAAAGTGAAAAATGCATCCCGGAGCAAAGAGGACACTAACAACATGTTGACAGATATATGAAACAGTTTCTACTAACTCTCCCGACTGCTTTGTTATACAAAATGATGGATTCAGGGTTATGATTGGTCAGATCGCCTGTCAGTCAAACTGTTTGCGAAGGGTCAATTATCAAGACAATTTCAACAAAATACTACAATGAAAGCAGGTTTGATGAATATTAAATTTACACATCAGCTTCCCCTGAAAATGCCATCCCAGAACACCACTGCATTAAAAAGCAAATCAACCAAACACACACACACACACACTTCATGTCCTTTCTTGAGCTTATTAAAAGTAATGTGCTCAATGACCAAATGCCATTGGATTGCAGGCAACTTCAACAACAAAAAACAACCTAATTTTGATCTGAACATTAATTGCTGACTTAAACTTTTGAAGGGTGACCTGTAAAGGTAAGACTACATAGAAAGGAGCATGCATGTTATTCAGAAAAGGTTAAGGAGAAATGCCAAGTTGTGCTCCGAGAGAGGAAGACGAGAAGAACAACTTCAAGCAGATGAGGGCATTCAAAAGGCCAATAAAAAGTTCAACACAAGAAATGAATTCAATGGCTAGTCTTACTGAACATATTGGAATATAATTCAGGAGGCACCGACAGTCTCAACTGCATCTGAATCAGAATCCTCATCCTCCCCATCTACTTTACTGATTCTTGCTCCATCTGAAGCGCTTGAACTGTCACCAGGGCTTCCACCTCTCTCTGGAGTCATTTCCCCTTCTTCGTTTTCATCTATTGGAGAAAGTTTGTCGATCTCTATAGCCCTTGCTACACTATTGCTTGCCATTGAGAAGCTGCTCATGCTGTGGAAGCTCGAATCTCGTTTACTTTCCGGAGAATGGCTGCTTTTAGACATAGAGGATTTTGGATCCTTATTTTGGCCCTCAGAGTCATCCTCTTTTAACTGCACTCTGCCTTTCTTATCTTCATCCTCCTTCAGGATGGTCTCTTCTAATGCTCTTGTGTGGTTGAAAGTAGTTGCAGGCTCTTGAGATGATCTGCTGCTCTCTTGCATGTTGGTTGCTGATCTCTGGCTACCATTGCCGTGAAAACCAGCTCTGAACTTGATGCTTTCAGAAGCTGTGCTGCTGTGTCTGGACTTGGAAGACCTTACGGATGACACTGTTCCTCTGTCCTCTGATCTGACACTCTCTTTTCCACTGCTACCTTCCTCCGAGCTTGACTCCTTTGCAGCCTCCTGTCCAGATTCAGATTCATTTTCTGTCTCGGATGTTCTCTCTGTGTCTGACTCTTGTTCTGTCTCAATCTCTGTGTCTTGATCTGAGTCTGATTCAGTCCTTGACTCTATTTCGCTGTCATCTAGCGGAGTTTTTATTTGGCTCTCCCTGTCTGAATCAACAGGACTCTGGTCTTGATCATCATCTGAGTCTAAACTACTCATATGTGCTCCTTCTTGGAGTCTGTATGGATGGTAAGGTGTGAATGACATGGCACTTCCAGTGTAAGACTGTTGAATGATGTCTTCCCTGTTTCTACTTCTCTCTTGTTCACTTTCAACAATATCACCGGGGATTCTCTGTGATTCCCTCTCTGACTCGTTGAGTACCCAAGAGATTGGGACATTCCTATTATTTTCATGATCTACAGTCCCACTAATGCTGCTCAGAGTGTTCTTTTGAGCCTGCAATGTTTTAAAGATGTTCATCTGACTCAAAACTTTGCCAAGTCTTGTCTTTGCTGAAGGCATTGCTTCTTTAGTCTGAAAATAGCTGCCATCAATGACCATGCCATTGTCTACACTGTTTGAATGTTGCATTCTTGTTGGTTTGGGGTAATCCGTACTTGCTGTTTTCTCCTCAGGAACTACAATTGGAAGTATTTTGTTGTTCTTCCACGGACGGTGGAATGGAGCTGGAGCTGGGCCGGACCTTCTGTCAAACATTTGGCTGAGTTGTATGGGTGCTTTGAGTGTAGTTTCAGCCTTTGAGCTGTAAGGCTGTGTGATGGCCTCAGCTGGTCCAGGCAGGTGTTTTTCAAGCCTTGGAGGTTGGTCTCCAAAAGCTAGTCTAGGGGGCCTCCGTGGTGGAGACATGCCTGGCGGTGGAGCCAGCTTTCTGCCTTGCCTCACAACCTATTACATTGATATTAGCCAAGATTTTTATCATTCAGAATATTTAGTCAACCATTCAGATCACTCATCATTTTTGTGACTTTGGTCATTTCACATGATTCACGTCGGCATTCCCCAATGCACTTTGGGGGAATGTCAAGGTAAAACGTCAGGATTACAAATGCTGCAACATGCATTCAAAAAATTTTAACTTTTTAACTAATTTCCATTGATTACTGGCCAATCAGCATGATCATTATATATAAATCATTACATGTGTGGTGCCAGCAAAACATGATAGAAGAGGGAATGATGCCCTCGATGAGGGATGGGCAATTTCTGTCCCGCAGAATTTAGCTTCATGGCTAATCAAACACACCTGCCTGTAATTTCCAATATAGGATGGAGCTAAAGGCCTTGTCCACACTAATGCATTTTAGTTTGAAAACATCTTTTTCTTTCCGTTTTTGGCCCTCTGTCCACACTGAGACTACATTTTTTGTCAAGCAAAACTGAGCTTTTTGAAAACGTAGGTTTCGCGTTGTAGTGTGGATGGTCAAAACGGAGGTATTCGAAAACAATGACGTATGTTTAGTCATGTGACCCATGTTGTACCCATAGATATCTATAGATATACCGGCATTGTTATGCCTACTAGTTGCATTAACAGTATTGCCCAAGATAAATGCTCCTTTGTAGAATCTTTATTACATTTCTGCAAAGATGACAGAGAAATTACTCACATTTGCTGTCATGTATGGCAAAATATGATGACGGTGGCATTTTAAACCTGGACGCAAAAATGAGTGATGCGATATTATACTAATAAAATGAATGTGCCAGAAGAATAGTGTAAAGACTTTATCTCTGCATCATCTCGTGAGCTTTAGTATTTTTTTAATGCATATGCAGTAAGGTGATGTGTTTTCAGATGTTTCGGTATGGATGAGCAACTTTTGGAAAACGCTTGAAACCGCTAGTGTAGATGAGGAAAACTCATGTAGACGTAGCCAAAATCTGCATACCAGTGAATCCTGAACCCTCCAAGACTGGAACTGCCCATCCCTTCCCTAGTTTTGCAAAACTCTGGGGACCACCCCAACCTTGTCATGTGTAATGGCCTTAAGTCAGAGGCAGGATAAATGCAACTTTATTAAAAAATACTGCACATTGCATTGTTTTAAACTAACAAAACAGAACAAATATAAATGTGATACCTCTCCCTCAGATTCGTGTGGGCTGTAGTAGTAGCTGCCGTCATCTTCCATAATCACCTCTCCATATTCATCATACATCCCAGTTGGAGAGATCAGCTTCCGTCGACTCCCATACTGAGGCAAGTCATAGCTAAAGAGCAGGTATACAGGATTAATGCATATAACTCAAACACACACACACCAATTCAAACATTCCTGAATAAATAAGCACAAACTTTGTCCCTACTATCCACTAAATCAAACCTAAAACTTTTATAAAACTTCTGGGACCGAGAAATGAAAGGCAAATCCAATAAGTAAGATTTAGTAGCAGAAGCTTCTCATAACACTGTATGGAAAAGGTCAAAGCAGGCCTTCATTAGGACTTTGAGTATTCCTGGGGAGCAGCAGGCTGTCTGAACCCAAATACATCTTAGTCAGCCCATTTAACAGGAAACAGGCTGAAATTCAGGATTATTATTGACCCTCACCAGCTAGTAGTCATGGAGGCCTTTCATTTGGATTTATTGAGGATAGAAGGATATATTGAAGACCAATGTGTGATACAGCTGGGAACTGCTGCCTAATTTGTATGACCTATATTTTATAACACGGTAAGAACTTGGATAGCATTTAATTCTGCTCAAATATCTTTTGATAGTCTGCAATTACCATCACTTCCCTCAGGAGGGCATTCATTTATAGCACCTATTTCTATTTTCTCCACCTCATTAGGATTCCATATGGACAGTTCAACCTTGCTCAAGCATCAGTAAATAATTATCTTTGCTATTACAGTCAAAAAGACTCAAATGGATACCCACAATGTTAAAGGAAAATGACAAAATTAATCATCAGGAACAAATAAAACAGTACTAAAATCACACAAACTGATTTATTAAAAGCAGCAGGTCTGGTAAATATCTGAAATATGTGATTTTGGCCAGCAGCACATTTCAACCGATGAATGCACACTCACCCATGGTCATAGTTATAGTAATCCTGTGTATAATAGTCTTGTCCTGGGTCAATGCCAGACTCCATAGAGAGTTCCTGTGAGCAGAGTAAAGAGTTATATTTCAAAGAGTTTAGGCGAAAAGTCGGATGAAAGTGCTGCCCATTTAAAAGTCGAGATTCTCTACCTCTGGTCTCAACAGAGAGGGACGAAGCAACTGCTGTTGCTGCGCAACATTCAGAAGAGAAACAGTGCAGAAACGAAAAGAGAGAAAAGGAGGAATATTACATTTATGAATCTATGTGAAAGTGAATCATAGAAGATAAATACAGTTGGATCCACAAGTCTGAGATTACACTGAAAATCAAAATCAAATCTGAATTTATAATTTAGTGTTTAAAAAAAGTGTAAAAAGAAACATCAAATCAGTATATTAGTTACATTTGAGAATGTCTTTGCGAATGGTCAGATTTACTCACTTTCAGATACTAAGACATTCTGAAATTTGTGTTTAGTTTTCACTTTTCACTCAAATTATGCTGTTTAATTTTAGCTATTGAATTGGAAAACCTGAAAATAGAAGCAGAGTGTTGTCAGACTTGAGGATCCCATTGAAAAATAAAGATGGTTAAAAGAAATCATTTTATCTTCTTACATGTGAAGTTTTAATATGAATGTTTTCCATGAAAAACATTACTAGAGAGTTTATAAAATTCTATAATGAAGCATTCAGAAACATTTAGAAAAGTTGTTATAAACATATTAAAGCGGATAGATGCTGGGTTTCAAATAAATGCATAGCTGTAAGTGCACATTTTATAATGTGTGCTTACATATAATAATATAGCCACAGTATTCTGTGAACTGTGTAAATGTAACTATTTATTTATCACATTGCTGTTGCTATTGTTTTATAAAAGCAATAAGCCATTCAAGTCTGCGCTGTATTTCTTTATTTAAATACTCTTTGGCATTCTTACCTCCTAACAACAAAACATTTGAGGAACGCTATCAGCAAGTCAAACTCCAGACTGACAGATCTAGCCGACAGCAATTTTAAAGATGAGATCTTGACAAATAGTTATTTCCTCTTTCATCAATGTCCCTATCAAACAGCATCAACTGATAAAAATGATGGCCAATAAAACGGTCTCCAGATGGGACATCAGTGAAACATAATGCAATTCCAAAGAATATAAACACGTACCTCTTGATGCCCGTAGCCTCTCCTGTGTGGATATAACAGTATGGAAATCAAGTCAGTAAGATTGTTATGATAAAACCTTTATTTAATGTCAAGAGAACGTTTTCTTTTTCTCATACTGGACAGTCTTTAAATGTTTAGCATTTTTAAATGCATTAAATTGAGACACCGTGTCCTTGAGATGAGGTTTCGAAGACAATGTCGATAAAGCTTTTGAATGGCTGTCTCGAAGTGATAAATGATGTATAACGGAAGAACTGAGCATATGTGTGTAGATTAATATGCAGTGATCGCATATAGGGGAAAAACTAACGGATGTCTTTACAATTTCCCATGATGATGTATCGGGATAGTTTTAGGTAACACTTTATTTTTATAGTCTGCTTCTGCTAACCATAAGTAACTTTGCCACTACGTGTCAACTACTAGTCATTAGAGTATTAGTAGGCTGTCTGCGTCATATCGGCTCGCACTTTATTTTGAAGCTCCCAACAGACTTTCTACTGACTAAAAGTAACTAACCCTAACCCAACAGTCTAATGAACGCTAATTGACATGTAGTTGCAAATTAACAGCAGTTAGACATGTAGTTTAAAAAGTACTTACCGTTAGTAGAATGTCTAAAAGGGACTATAAAAATTAAGTGTAACCTACTAATATAATCAATTTCCTTTTCAGCTACTGAAATGACTTTTTATGCATTGCATTATAATGATATTTTAGTCTAGGGAACATTAGTTTAGGGGTCAGTCAGTGTTGAATGACAACGAAGCTCACATGCCTCGTCGCATAATGAATGTGTTAACACCACTGATTCAAGTAGACAATTAGAGAATAACATGTCTATAGAGGAGAAAAGCTAGACACTGTTTGGCTGCAAGGACACGTGGCAGTGGCACACTGTTTGTTTATCAGTCAGATGAATGTTAACACCCTCAAGGCTCTTATGACATTAGACAATATCATCCGTGACAATGCTCGGCACGCAAAGACAGCCTAAAAAAAACATTTGATTACAGTTTATCAGGTGTGTTAGGGGTATACAGAGTGTACATGGAGACGGGCCAGCGTTTCCTAAGTGGCAGGGCCATTTCACTGAAAGCGTAGCAAATTAAAATTCTCTCCAGGCAGCAGATCAGCGAGAGCAAATTACAGCAATTCTTCCCTGATGTGGGCATAATGAGGGATTCAAATGAAGATTTATCTCTTAACGATAATATGCGACTTTCAAGAGACTTTTGTTTTGTTGACTTTTCTCTCTCTATGCGAGCGTGTTTGCAGGTGCAGTAATGTGCCAGCCCATGAATTAAACATGATGCATTACATGATATGTAATTATAATTAAAGTATATAATTATACACTGTGATTAAATACTAATCCTGTTATATTTCTAACAGGGTCAAGGTACAATTGCAGTGGCATTTCAATCTTTCATTTTTTTTTTTCTTTTCATATTTTTTTTTAAATTAAACCTACTGATTTATATTAATTATTTGATCTTTTTTTTCCTCAGTTCCCTCAAGGTTGCACTGAATCATTTTTGAATTAAAAATTATTTACCATTAGCTAGCCTACTTTTTTGTGGAGCTTGTTAATTAGAAGTAATGCGAATCTAAACCACCACTTTAAAGCACATAAAAGGTAAAAAGCAAAAAGGCTACCATAGATCTCAGCATCACATATTTCTAATAAATTTTAAAACGTTTTTGATTAATCACTAATCATAAATTAAATAACATGATGTCAAAAAGCCCTTTAAAGATGCATTTTATTTAAAAAAATGGATTTTCACCAAAGAAAATGCAGGAACTGATTTGTGATTACAAATATAAAGTTAGTTCTTACTATTATCAATAATATAAATAAGTACTATAGTATAAATATGCATATTAATTAAATGATCACAATGTATGCATATACATAGTACTTCTTTTTTATAATCAAACTGACTGAATTAAGACTAGTGTTGGCACTAGTTTTAAACATATTTGCTTTTTTACAGTTTGCCATCTGCTTTGAAATGTTGACTAAACAGACAATAGTGGTGACAGATGAATCTTGTTTGATCGTGCTAATTTTAACAGAGAGGTTTCCCTCCTCCCTCTGATTGCCATAAAGATGTTTGTTTGTTCTCTAACACTGTTAATATGTCATGATGGCAACTGTTAGTCCTAATGGAACATGGCGCTACAGATTAGATAAACAAATCATGATATGAGATGGGAAAGTATGGCGTGTCTGGGTTATCTGCAAAGAAATTTGAAAGAAATAACAGAGCTTGAATGATGGTAAAAGAAGTGTTTTATGTCAGTCTTTTCGAACCGTATTAACACAACTCATCATCTTTGCTCTGTAAAAGAACTCTAAATGGTTAAATATTTTCGAAAGAAAAGCGTCATCACTATTCACTGGGAAACGATATGACTTAACTCTTAAATTTCTTTACTCTTTACACAGACTAAAGCACACAAACAATAATGTGACCTACGAAACAAATTTTGAATGGAGTCTGTATTAAGGGGCTGAATTTATTGGAGACCTTTAATAGGGTCACATCAATACAGTGACTGCTCACTGTAAACAGAAGGTGCAATCAGTACAGAAACTGAACATTATCAGTTTTCATAAGGTCATGGAGACACTTCTGAATGTGCTACAGCACGAGAACAAAAACAATATGGTATAGTTGTTGCATACCTCTGCGAGTCAACAGTAATCGGATGTAATGGTGCAGGATCCATCCATTAGTATCATAACAATTAAAGCTGGGATTAGGAGGATGTTTGCTGAATTGAATGCAGCGTGTTTCCGTCTCAAAGAGTAAATGGAGGACATATCACCAATCACACAATATCTCGCTCACACACACACAAATGCACACAAAACGCACTAAATTGATTTAGCCGGTAATTACAACCAACTTGACGACTCAGTTGCCTCTCAAACCCCCTAATGTGTGCACAGTCACGTAACATAAAGCCATTTAACATTAAAACAAACTTGTCTCTCTTCTGTGCCCTTCTACCAGAGACTTGCACTGAGAGAAACACAATGTCCTCTATCATCTGTACCCGATAAATACATTGATCATAGTGTACATGATTATCCTGTTCCATATCTTGGTGAAAACTGGTAGACCGTTTAAATGTGGCCACAGAGGCTATGCTAACACAGTTAACAAAAGAGGGGAAAAAAGTAAGAAAAATGAGAGGTGAGAGCATGCAGTGTACCTCAGAGAAAAGCTTTATAAAGGTCATTTATCCCATCCAGTGACAGTAACTTATAGCCCAACATTAGAGCATATGGATAAGAGAATTTCTATGAGTGTTTTGTGTACTAAAAATCAAATAAATTGCCTGTATGAATGGTTTAACTCAACTAAATAACGAAACACACATAAACTCTTGCAAAACTGATTAAAAATATTATACAAAAACTGTAAAGCACAAATACTTGATTTTGTGTCATTGTAAGATGATACACAATGGTAAGACAAAAAGTAAAGATGACAAAAATGTAGTGATAGTCTAAGGGCCATTCACACAGGATATATTCTCTTGCTTTTTAATTATTAAATTGGTATTTTTGGTCTATGTATATGTGCGTCAGATGATCCTTTTCCTTTCCCCTCACCTTTTCCAGTGTCTTGAGTGCCATATTTTAATTATTTTGTATACAGTTTAGTGGTTCAATGTCAGGTTACAAACATGTTTCTGTGGGTTTGATAAACACATTTACATTTATGCTTTAAATGTGTACTTTCAATTAAACGTTGCAATGTAAGTCACTTTCAATTAATCAATTTATGCATTCTCTGGGAAGCATGGCATTGCTAGCACAATGCTTTACTGTTTGTGCTACAGGAATGCCTTGTCCATATCTACATATGAACATGACTTTTTTTCCGCTGCTCTAAAATGTTTGCTAGAATGCATCCTGTGTGAACTGTAGGGCTGGGACCACACATCGATTCTCGATTTGCGATACGATGAATCTGGATTTTTTTCTCAAATCAATTCTAAAATTAGTTTAAACAGCAGATGGAGCTCTAGGTTAGGTTTTAACTGCATACTCATATGCTTACGAAGACGACTGCTGCAGAGCTCTCGTGCATTCGGCTGAGTCATGTAAGTGGTTAAATACACTTGCACCAGAATGCTTTTATGACGTGAGATTAATGTAAACACAGGCCACTGCAAACACCTTTGTAATTTGCTTCAGTCTTTTCAAACTTTATGAATGATTATTTTAGGTTTATGTGGTGTGTAAAAAGGAACTGGAAGCAAACAGGTAACTTTACGTGTGTTTCTAAAGCATGTAGAGATGCCATCTGCTGTTAAAAACTAAGGTCAGAATTGATTACAGAAAGTATCGCGATACATTCGGAAAATACCAGAAACATTCCAGATTCACTGCATCTCCGATTGAATTGAATGAATAGTTCCAGCCCTAATAAACAGCCACTAAAAGAGTAATAGCAACATGGACAAAGAGTGTCACAGGATAGTGGACTGAGATGGAAAGCGTTTTTTTCCAGTTCTTCCACTAGCGAGTTCATGTTTGGATTGGGCTCTGGTGGTGTTGCTTCTTGTACAGGCTCCGCTTCTGACACGCCAGCCTCTGGTTCAACAGACACTTGTGGTTTGGGGACAATCTTTGGCGGGCACTGCTTTTTATTTATTTGACTGTACATGTTGGCAATGGATTTCTCTATATCTGCTATGTTCTGGATATTCTTAAGGATCCCCTTGAGTTCCCTCTTGGGAGGCTCCGGCTCGGACGGCAGTGGGGCTGGTGTGGGGCGTAAAGACACCGGTCGAAGTGATGGGATGGCGGTAAGAGGAGGAAGGACGAATGGAGAAGGAGGCACGGGGCGGGAAAAGGCTGGTGATAAGGGAGGGGGGAGAGGAGGAGGAGGTGGAGGGGTTGGATGGGGAGGAACAGGTGGGGATGGTGGGATAGGAACAGACCTGGGTGCGGGACTGGAGGGAGGTGGAGGACTGGAGGAAGAGGGAGGTGGTGGAGGGCTGGAGGAAGGGGGAGGTGGTGGAGAACTGGAGGGAGGTGGAGATGGTGGAGAACTGGAGGGAGGTGGAGGTGGAGCAGGTACATCTGGAGGGTCAGGGATGATCTCCACATTGACCTCATATGATTCCTCATCAGGATAGGTAGACAATCTGCTGTACTTCCGCAGCACTGGTGGAGTTGGCTTGTGACTGGGCGGAGGTGTTCCATCACTCTGGGTAATAATAATGGATGGGGGCCTGTTGTTATGTCCCATGAATGAAGATTGTGGGGTCTCAAAAACAGAGAGAATAATTTCGGAGGAGAGTGACCCACGAGAGTCCAGGCCTTGCTTCTGCCTCATGTCCTGCATGGCCTGCTGCTCAAACTGTCGTGCCTGCTCTTTTACTGACAATTTGGGCTCTGGATCTTCATCCACAAACCCATCAAACCCATCAAACCCATCAATCCCATCAATCATTTCTTTGTTGTTCTTAAGGCCAGACTTCAGAAGCTGTAGCTCCCACTGAACTGGGTCCATTACCACCCTCCTACTCCGTAGGGCTTCACTGGTCTCACATTTGTGCAACCTAGAAGGTAAAGTCCAGGAGTGTCCTGAGCCTGCAGATGGGAAGCGCAGGATGGACTTTCTCAGACCTCTCACGCTGGGTGAATACATGCCTAGGAGGTACCTTCGATTTTGGTGCTCAGGGCTACTGAGGGTTCCGTCATCATGGTACAGAGGGTTGGTTGTAGTAAGTGGGTTCTCATCTGAAAGAAAGGTAATGTTGCTTTCCGACTTAGGCAAGTTGTTCAGCATGATTCCATTAGCGGTGGACAGCTTGTGAGCTGCGATGGCACGGGTGGCAAATGAGCTAATTAGACGTTGCCGATCGCCATCTTGCAGAACACACCTCTTAGTCCTGCTTTCAGCATAACCGCAAAAAAAGAGACAAAGAACGACTTAAGAGTATGTGTGAACAGCAAGGTAGATAGGGAAGTAGGATGGAAACCAGCTACAAAAAGCACCTGCCTGGATTGTGCTAATTAAATCCTAGGCAAACACCTTCAACAAGGGCAATTCTTAGCTAATATCACTACTGATTAGGAGCAAGGCAACTGATCACAATGCTAGGCAACTAATTGGAATGAAAGACTGTTCAACAGCTTTCTGAGAAACGACCACAAATACAGCTCTACCTTAATTAAATGTTCTACATTTGGAAACACAGATGACTGCCTACTTACTTAGGTCTGATATCCAAGAAATGAGAACAAGAGATGAGGAGCAGAAGAAAAAAAATAGCAAGATGTTAAAAAAAAGTTTTGTAAAGAGTACGTGTAAGTGCTAGTCTTTTAAAGGGGGAAACTTGCCTAACACCAGACACAACCATTCTACAGAAATCAGTTCAAGTTTAAGGAGTTCAAAGATCAGGAGCACATTGAAGTTTAAATTTGGGCAGTCATATTTTAATGTTTAGAAACTAGACCTGTTCAGTCTAGTAGTAGCGGTGGAAAACCAGTCAGTACAGAAAGAAGGTAGAAAATGCTCACGTAAAGCTTAATTAGGTGATATGCACCGAAGCAGTCTAGAAATCAAAAATCAGCAAGCAATCAGTTGGTTTTCTGCTTATTCTTCCTTCAGACTAGGAGTATATAAGTCCTTGGAATGGTAAAAAAGTGAAATGAAATGAAATTTGGCATACTCATAGAAGACAAATTGCCTTTTATTGTGCCAACTTTGGGGTCAAAAGTTATTGAGCACTTTAAAAAAAATGACAACAAACACTGCTTGTAATACCGAAATTGTTGGCACGTAAACCACTCTTGAGTATGACAGTGAAAAATAAGAGAATTTTGAATCTTGGCAACAAAACTTGATAGTGGTCATGACTATTATGTGCCGCAGGGATAAACAAGAAATTTACCAGCCTGCCATCCTAAAAAGTCAGATGAGATACAGACCATTTCTGATAAAAGTGGATCTTTGGTATTCCAAAAAACTTTCCCTTAATATCCTATGAAATGACTATAAACACACCAAACAAGACTGGAAGCTGTGTATTGTCATATATACAACGCTATATTTTGTTAGATTTATAATTTAAACAAGATTTATTCTTGTTTAAAAATGGCTCTGTGGTTAGAAAAATAGATTTCATTTATTTTAATTTAAAGACAAGTATAAAGTTCTGAAGGTATAAAACTTACATGGTGCTGTCGCCGAGCTCTTCATACAGATTGTTGGTGGCAGCACCTCCGGATTTGCCAGTGGGAAGCGCCATTTGGATCCTGGCTGTTTTTGCACATTCTGCCTGCCGTCTTTACATAATAAGTTTTTAGTCAACAAGTTGAGCAAAATAAAAGCATTGGCTTATGTAATGAAAGATTGATACATTATGCATGGATACACAGATCAAAAATCTCACTCAGGATCTGATAACTTAAGGAACAAAAAGCTATTCTTTATAAGTTGCGTTCCAAGCTCTTCTGTTCTGGTCCTGGGAAATCAACAAGCCTTTATCTTTCCCTGGACATTTAGATATTTTTGAGCTTCTCAGATAAAATAGACCAGTGGTTCTCAGTGTGTGTATAGAATAGAATTGAAAGAAAAAAAATCCTCAGCATATAATCTTGACTAGTTAGGATTGAACAATAAAAAGAAAATTACATTTTTAAGAGGTGAAATGTCTCATTTTTTTTTTGTTGATGACAAAAGTTGTCAAATCAAATGGTATTTTGGCTAAAATGTATCTAAACTAGTCATATTTTGGCAAATGCCATCTCCTTCTTGGAAAACTAATAAAGCTATACAAAATACAAGAAAAATATGGGTTGCAATGAGGATAAGCATTTGTGCCAACATTGTATTTTGTGCAGTGAATTATGGGCCGTCGAGAGCATAAACATTCAAATTCAAGAGACGATCATAAACCAAACTCTAACTATAAAAACAAGTGTATTAGGTTTTTATGTTAATACATTTCACTGTTGTTGATTTCCGTTGTCGTATCATTGACTTTTGTTTGACAAGCTGTTTGGTTGCTATTTGGGTTTTGCTATTTTACATTCAATGTAATCTGGGTCTTGAAATAATACAATTTCAGAACCACTGAATTAAATAATGCTTGATAGAGGGAAATGGTTTGGATATATAACCAACATATCATTACACATGCATGTCTCCGTACAATACTTACTCTTTGAATCTGAAGTTGGTGCATTGTGAAAAGAAGAAAAAAGAAAGTATATTAGACAATGGCAATATATCAACATGAGCTTGCATAGCAGTAACAGCACTGCAAAAAAAGGTGGATTTCAGCCACAAAATTTATAAATCTTTGTTTCCTATAAGTATTAATTTCAAACTAAAGCTTCAATGATTCTAGAATGGTTCTCATATCTCTAGCTCAGATCGTGTCATTTCATTCCTGAATTCCCATCGTCAGGTCTGCCATATGGCACTGGATCAGCTGGCACCACATGTAAAACTCAGCCCTTAACCACAGACGGTTTCACATATTTACCTTTCATGGCCATAATTAATCTTCTTTCGCATAGAATAAACACAAGACCGGGGAGTTCTAAAAGGCACGTATAAATGTGCCACTGAAATCCCAGCTGCCTGCTTAAAGGGATAGTTCACCTAACCCATTTTGTCATTTACTCACCCTCATGATTCAAACATGTGTACCGTCAAAAGATGCGCCATCAATTGTCTTGTTACACACATTATTTAAATGATTGTGTTCAACAGAAGAAAGAAACTCATACAGATTTGGAACCACTTCAGGGTGAGTAAGTAATGACAGAATTTAGATTTTTTGGGTGAACTATCCCTTTAAGGTGCACTGGACTATGGTGGCGACACTCACTGTCGGTAGGTGATGATGACGATGAGAATGGCTGGGATACAGCACATGATGATGATGACGGCCAGGGCCAGCAGGGCTCCTTCGGTGTATCCGACGGACTGAACCGCCTTCTTCACGCTCTCCACCACATCCGGCGTGCGGATCTCCAGAATGCGTCCTCCACGACCTAGGTAGGGCTGGAACTCCTTATTGATGTCCAATAACTTCCCATCTAAAAACCTGTAGAAAACCATATGAACAGTCACATATATAATAAAGTTCTTAAGTGTAATTCTTATACTTACATACTTACTCTAAAAGCACAATTTATAAATACCATTCACATTGCAGACAGCTAAACAAAAGACTCTGACAAAAGTAGGAATGTTGTCTACATTTGAACTGAAGTGTTTTAAAGTGCATTCGACAGCCTACAATTCACGATTTGCCCATACGGCTGTTAGAAACAGTGCTGTCTGAGCAGGATAATTACGGTGACAAGACAGGCAATCTGGCTAAGAATTTAACCACAAGTCTCATTTTTATGAAAAATGAGAAAATGTCTAAACAAACACAAACATTCACTTAATCTGCTTTATTGTGCTGCTTGGATAAAAAAAAAAAAAAAAAAAAAGGGTAAACAAATACACACCGTTATTATGAAAAACAGCCTAACTAATGGATAGGGGTGGGTGGTTTCTTTAAGGGGTAGTTTGCCCAAAAATGAAAAATTATCTCATGATTTACTCATCCTCAAGCCATCCTATAGGTGTATATGACTTATCTTCTTTCAGACAAACACAATCAGAGCCTGAATTTTATAGTTTATATTATAGCTTGTAAAGTTTTAAATATGGATGTTTTTCTTACAAAACCTATCACTTTGCTTCAGAAGGCCTTTATTAACCCCTTCGAGCCGTATGGAGTACTTTTATGATGGATGGATTGACACACTTTTTTGAGCTTCAAAATATCACTTCCCCTTCATTACCATTATTAAGCTTGGAAGAGTCAGTATATATTTTAATATAACTATGATTGTGTTCGTCTGAAAGAAGATAGTCAAATACACCTAGGATGGCTTGAGGGTGGCTACTGTACTTTAAACAATTTTTTATTTATTGAGTTTAAGAGTAGAAAAATAGGCATTATTTTTATAATTATAGTATTGGATGAGTGACCACCAGACTCTCTCTCTCACACACACAATCCATCCATATATATATCTAAAATGGTGCCTTTGGAGGGCACTGAAGTGTTTAATCATTACAGTATCAACATATATTTTTAATAAAAGTAACTATAAATGAGTCCCAAATGATATTTATTTTTTGAGCCCCACACTTTTCAGCACTACAGAGCTCTAACATTGGATAGTTTGGACAAAAAGAAGTTATTTCTGATTTAAATGCAACTTTTTAGTTCTTACCAATCAATAAAATAAATGATTACGGACACACATACTGACTGTGAGAAGCGTGTTACAATACTGAGTTCTGATTGGTCATTCGCTGTTCTTTACAGTTTGGATGTTAAGGGGGATTGGTGGCTTACAGAGGGGACACTTCTTGTCATTTTTTTCCAACAACAGGGACTTAGTAAATTTTTTTTTCCAACCCCTGCATCCCTCCTCAAATCGAGCCCTGGATATCAGTGTAAACTGGTCCAAAATGAGCTGAAGAGAGCCACAACACACAAAATGCTTATTGTAGTTGGTACTTAATGCACGTAATGGCATTTTTCAGATGCTTAGCATTTCCACATTATGTGAATAAAAAAAACTGTCCTGTCCATTGACTGTACAGCCACACGGAGACATCTATGACAGTGAACTCTTAAAAATAAAGGTTCCAAAAGGTTTTCCACAGCAATGCCATAGAAGAACCATTTTTAGTTGCCCTGAGAACTTACAGCAAACAGTTCTTACAAGAACCTTTTTTATTAGTATGCAAAACATTGAAGAAAAAAAAAAAAAAAAAACCTAATAAAACTATAAAAGAAACTTTTGCACAATGGATTGATCCCATGGATGTTAAAGGTTCTTCACGGAAACCATCGACTGACAATAAAGAACCTTTATTTTTAAGAATGAACTGTAGATATATCTCAAATGGTTAGGTGCACAAGTGTTAGGGAAAAGTCAGGAGGTTAAGATGGGGAAAAGCACAGTAGAAAAGGAATTTGGACTTACTTGAAGAGCTCCTGTCTTGAAAGAGCTCTGTTGGTCAAAGGGTCGATTGCATAAACCATCAGGTCAGATTTGGAGTAGTCCTCCTGTTCATAACCCTCGCCAAAACGCCGGGGCCCGATTGACTCCACGACTACTTTAGCTCCGGGGATCTGGTCCTGAACGTAGCGCTCTAAAATCCTGAATTGAGAGAAAGGCAGAAAATGAGAGATCTAGAACAGAACTTCCGGACATACTAAAGTCAGGAAAAAAAAATTCCCTTTTTCACACGCGATGTGTTCTTGTGTTATGAAACAAAACAACCAAAGATGTTCAACTGGCACGTGTAAATACGCCAACAATTAAAAAAATACTGCATTTGAACTTCAAAAACATTGGTCTGGAAATGAGAACAAAAAGAATTGTTAATTTTGGTATGTATCTTTATATCAGAACACTGAATAAAACTCATTGTGGAAAGAAAAATTAGAGGGCTTGCGTCGAGTTGTTTGTGTGCTAATTTGAGAGCCTCTAAGCCATTAATTGGTGGGCATACATCAGAGAAAATAAACTGACAATCAACTTCCATACAATTTCAAACATGCACAACAAACACTAATTGCAGTAATTTCCGTAACTGGAGAAATGAAACAGGAAAAATTACACGAGCAACAATTACACTACCTAAATATAACACACATGCTGCAAACCCCTATCCCTGTTCAAAACAGCTCCCGTTTTGTGTAGCCTGAAACACATGGATATGTTTGTCAGGATACACTAAAAGGGAGCCGTTTTGAGCGCAGAGATGCATGGAGGACAAATACAAAGCAACGGCTAAAATGAGCTGTGTAAGACTGAGTTGCTTCAAAGCTGGCATCCTTGCCTCCCAGTAGGCGCCTTTATTACCCCTCAGCTCAGATCTCAGAGCAGCCAGCCCTCCTCAGCCAATTACCTGCAATGCCTCAGATATCACAGCTGCTGAGGTGAAATAAGAACATGGGACAAAAAAGAACAGAGGCTGGAATGATGACTCTACTAGGAAAAAAAAGGAACAAGGAGCAGGTTTGCTGAGGAAACAGCCCGACGAGATGATGAGGAGCTTTGGGCTGTGAGTTCTTTCACCAGAGGCAGAAAATACGCATTCATGTGTGTGAATAATATAAAGATGGGTTTATGTCATATTAGCACTGTAATATCTCAGCACTTTCCGGTCTATGTGAAAATGATTACTCTCATCTTGCTGTCATTCCAAAACCAAAAGAATTTCCTTCTTCTGTGAGTGGAGATATTCTGAAAAAAACGTTCATGCTGCTCTTTGCCATATGATGAACATACATGGAGATGGGTGCTGTTTACCACCAAAATGTCAAAACTATATATTTTAGGTCTTCTTAGGTCATAAATCATTGAATATTTAAGTTTAAGTGTATATTACTTGCCTTAATTCTACTTGTTTCTTTTTTCAAGATGTACAGTATATGAAGTGAAGTTTTTTTGTTTTCTCTTTCTCTCTGTTCTCTTGTGTGTATTTGCATGCAAGTACCCAAGTACTTCCAGATACCATACCAAATTCCTTGTGTTTGTGCACACTTGGCGAATTAAGTGCATTCCGATTCCAAATTTGTATGAGAAAGAGACTGAAATTGACGCTGTTATCTCATGGCTAACTGAAGATGGTAGGGTTTCTGGTTATTCTGCTCTTGACGCAGATGTTAAACAGTGTGGGTCCTACTTTCATCTGTGAGGGGTTGACAGAATCAAGCAGCCCACTGATTTATCCCCAACATAAACATCTGCACCCGCAGGAGTCTAGTACTCATGCATACATTACAGCTTCAATCACTCTGTGGCTTCTTGGAATGCTATATTGGGGAGCATGTCTGAAGAGTGTGTTTGTATAGAACGAGTTACCCAATCAGCTGATCCTTGTTCTGTTCAACTACAGTGGGTGGCACGTTGGATACGACCACCTGCATGTCCAGCTGGTTAACCACTGACACCTGGGAGATGGGACAAAAATAATCTCTAGTTATAAAAGGGAAAATTATGTTGTAGCATGAATGTTCTGAAATGTGTATCAAATACAGTTACAAAGTAACATCCACATGGATGGCAGGACCTAAGATTTCCATTGCCTCCTTAGGCTTGCGTTTTTCCCATAGTGCATCCTGGTGCCATGTGTTCCCTACGTCAGGGGTTCCCAAACTTTTTAGCCCGCGACCCCCATGATAAATGCGCTGCTGCTCCGCGACCCCCCACCTCAACAACCCCTCCCGTCGTGTGAAATGTACAGCAAATCGATTTTATGCCCGGTCTCAAAGCACACAAAGTTATATTTTATTGTTCTACGTGAAAAATCAGTGTTACAATTCTGCATGAGCCGCTCGATATCCACCTGTTCTCTCTTGGAAAGAAACTGTGCAACTATGTTGGGTTGAACATTGTTCTGCCATCAGGAACCAGTCGAGCAGGTCTGAGCGGCACACGTGGACGCGCTCATGCTAATCCGACGGTCAACGTGTCCGAAACACTAAGTACTCGGTAAAGCATTTCTGTGTCATGCTGAATAATTCTTCCTCATTTCTCTCAGTATCACACATATAATGCAATATCAATGTCAAATTTAATTTAAAAATATACATTATATATTTTTTTAATCAGACTTTTCTGCAAACACCATTTAATAAGTATTCAATTAAATTAACTGCAACAAAAATATATAGGGCCTATATATTTTTTCCACTTAAAAAAAAAAAAAAAATAGAAATCATCTCACGACCCCTGCGCTGGGGTCCCCGGACCCCCACTTTGGGAACCACTGGCCTAGGTAAGTGACGCACGCGCACCCGGCCTTCCACATGATGTGAAAGAAAACGTGATTCATCAGACCAGGCCACCTTCTTTCATTTCTCCGTGGTCCAGTTCTGATGCTCACGTGCCCACTGTTGGTGCTTCCGGCGGTGGACAGGGGTCAGCATGAGCACCCTGACTGGTCTCCAGCCCCATACAAACTGATGGACTGTGTGTTCGGACACCTTTCTATCAGAACCAGCATTATTTTCTTGAGCAATTTGAGCTATAGTAGCTCATCTGTTAGATTGGAGCCCACGGCCCACGTGGATCAGTGAGCTTCGGCCGCCTATGACTGTTGCCGGTTTACCACTGTTCCTTGCTTAGACCACTTTTGATAGATCCTGACCCCTGGAGTCCGGGAAAACCCTAGAAGAGCTACAGTTATGGAGATCCTTATTATTATTATTATTTCTTATTTTAACTTTTTTTTTTAGTTTATATCTTATTAATATCTAATCGTATTATCTTGAAGTGATTATTATACTTGAAATCTATTTTACCATATACCTTAGTGGCAAACATCCGCACTGGTGCATTGATTAAAGTCTGTTAGATCTGAGAAAAGAGCTACTATTTAGCAGATGGCAGTTGGTTTAATATTTTGAATGCAATGAAATTCAGACATTAAGTATAACTTGTAAGTGTGGCACCAAAAATAGAGTATTAATAGTGAACGATCTTCCTTAAAAGTACTACAAGAATCACGAATAGAATCGTTAAGGACTCATAACCTTTAAATTCCTCATGATTCCCATCCATTTTAGTCTGTATTTAAACCAAGCTGTAAACATCGAGCGGTCTAGCTGGCATCATCTAAATACCCTTATCTCTACATATTTATTTAACTCACAGACCAAGTGCAGGTTCAAGATACTGAGTGCTATTGAGAGATTGATTTATGGGTTTAAATACTGCTGGAGCCCCTCAGCACACACACACAAAAAAATCAATGCCTCTTCAGCATCAGCTTTAGATGTTCTTCAAGAAAGCTTACAGGGACTGTATTTTTCTAATCAAAATCAGCTAACGGAGTTGCCACTGCTGTAAAATCAGATGATGGATTGCATCTCAGGACAGATTACTGCTTTAAACTTTAATCAATCTGTTCAAACTGGCTTGGGATTGTGTATTTAAAGGCAAAGTGTATAATTCCTATCCTTCTTGCAACAGCAGAATTGCACCTCGTCTGCAATCGCCCTGATTCTGTTGACACTTAATGATTCTGGTTCCTTTACGATTCCATTTAACACTTTCCCCGCCAGTGACGAGAGTTTTCTTAATTTATGACAACGGTTTCCTCTCTATTGATGAGTTTTTCCAGCTGACCATGTTTTACGATAGGGGGCGGTATTACGCATCTTCTGAAAAAGTACAGCATCTCCGGATCTAAATACAAGCAAAGAATATGATCTGCGTAAAACAGAAGGAGCAGATAGAAGATCTAAGCTCTGGGGGTGTTTATGAACTCTGCCTACTCCATCTATATTTTGCTCATGGTTCTGAATCCAATAAAGTCTTTGACAACTTTGTTCGAAATGTTTTTAAATGAAATTTACCCACATTCAAGTGTTGATTAAAAAAAAAAAAATGAATCAATTGTTTGATTAAAAACAGAGGCTCTTTTCTTTCTTTTGATGTGTTGAATGTTAACATGTTCATACAACTGGCCACTTTTTTAGAAAATGCTGGCAGGGATAGAGTTAAAATATATGTTAAATATATGCTAAACAAAAACAGTTATATTTTTGGCAACATAATTTTCTTTTTGCTTTATCCAAGTACCATTTATTAAAACAAAACGCTTCTCTGGATGTCTATCTTTATCTACACGTTGCCATATGAACAACCAGCCAGTAATTAAACCGACAGCGAATGACATCTTCAGTCGAGAACATTCAGATTTAAGACTGATTTAATGAAAGTTTTTGAGTGATTCATTAAAAAGAAGTGGCTCGTTCGTTCTCAAATCTGAGTTTTGAATGGAAAATGACAAAAACTTTATGCATCCCGATCACATACGTACCACCACTTGAGCGCTGCTGCTGAGTCCCTTCCCGTAGTCGTCTGTAGCAACCACATCAAATTTGAAGTAGGAGCGCCGCATGTTTCTGTACATGATGGCTGTCTTAATTACGCCTGTGAAGGGCTCAATAACAAAGCCGTCTTTGCCGTCAGTAGTAGGGGGGATAATCAGCCTATACAGCATGCCACTGAAATTCCCTGTGTCCTTATCCAGAGCCTGTCAGAAACAATAGAGGAGACATGTCAAAGAGAGGAATAGCCACGAGCTACTTATCACCTACAACGCAGAGCTGCTCAACCTCTGCCGTCACCCGCCGTTCCACCTTCAGCCCATAGGGGGAGCTCCAAGCTCCGATTTACCAGCACCGACGTCACTTTGGCTCATCTCAGATGAACATTACAGCACTCCACTGCGGTGACAATGATTTATAATGGTTTTTTACAAGAGAGGGAAACAGGCGGCTCCACGGGCAGCGGGGTGCCCTGGACCAGGCAGAGTCATTAACACAAATGAGGCTTTTTCCAATATTCCTGGGAGACCAGTTTCAATAAATACAGTAAGGGTGTATTAAAGTCCCTTGCAAACAAAAGGTCTGTCTTTTAATTGGTTATTTAGTGAGGCCAAGTGTGCGAAACCTTTGATCGGCGTCGCGGAGTAGACCTTGAGCCGAAACAGTTTGAAATTGAATTTGCAGTTCCACAAAAGTCTCTTCTTCTTTTCTTGTTTTTTTTTTTTTTGCGTTTCAACCTCAGATTAAACCCGGGGAACAGCAGTAAGGCAGTGTTTTCTCAGGAGGTCGATAGATTGCTTAAGCTAATTATGAGATCAGGAGAGAACAATGAATGCAGGGAGAATCTGAAAAGGCGCTTCCACGACGCAAAGTAAAAGCATTTCAATCACCGATATACCTGTCCTTAGATTCCATTTTCTTGGCCTTTTGACCTCAAAACTATTTAAAGATGGATTTCAAAGTAGATTAAAGTAGTCTAATCTACAAGCCCCTGAGCTGTTTGAACTGAATTCCTGTGACACCTGAGAAATGGGCAAAAAGCATGACTGTATATCAAAGCTGCATACTTGACTTTTTACCCACTCAACTTCACATCTCAAATGTTTCTACAAGTAAACAAGACACTGACGATGGTAATCTGTATTCGCAGTGAATGTGACCCTATAAAACCCTGGACCTCTGCTGCGTGGCTTAACTCAGTCTGGGGTCTTGGCTAATAAGGTCTCCTTGAATGAACGCAGGACACACCGGTCACCTGATAGCATCACTGCTGCTCTCCTTATAGTCGGCACATGAACTTAAGGCAGGGTGAAGCCATATGAGGTGAAACCCAGCGCGAGTGTCGGCATGTGGCCTGCATGTCGGATTAGAGTAACACTGATGTAATTAAATGGACGACTTTTACAGGTTGTAGTTCTGAGGCCACAAATGGAAATGCTAGTTGAATTCACTGCAATTTTAATACTACAGTAATAACTGATATGCTATTAGAACTACCTAAATAAACCGTGCTTGTTTTCTTGGTATTTTACATCACTATCAAGTAAGTAAACAGTCAGAAATTGGAAAAAGTAATCAAATGGGAAATAAAATTATGCTTAGATTATTGGCAAAGTAGAAGCAGAGATGATTAAAATTGGTAATAAAGCCCCCTTAAAACATTCAAACATTTTCTATTTTATTTCTCAATTCCGTTGTTTGATTAATCTTTACGACATTAAATGTCAAAAAATGTCATAAAAATAAAAAATTGGCCTGTTGTCATATTCAGTTATGAATGTGCATATTTAAAATTCAGAATGGAGAAATTCCATAAAATAGTCACTGTGTGTTGGTGTGGGTCAAGTCAAGTCATCTTTATTTATATAGCGCTTTTTACAATGCAAATTGTGGCAAAACAGCTTTACAGGCAAATAATTTTGGCTGCACAGCAGCTCCCAAAGAAAATGGTGTCATTGTGCAGCTTGTTCTATACATTATTGATTCATTCTGTTGCAAATATCAGTAGTTATTAGTCTAGTTAATTTATGTATATCAGCACTGGAGAAAACAGTGACGTAACTGTCCGGCTCGGCTCAGTTCACATACAACGGTGCCAATGCAGGCATATCAAAAACACTGCTGAATATCAAGCAAGTGTCCCCAACTTAAGCAAGCCAAAGGCAACAGCGGCAAGGAACCAAAACTCCAACAAATGGAGAAAAAAAAAACCTTGGGAGAAACCAGGCTTAGTCTCCTCTGGCCAACAGTGAACACTTGTCCGATTTAGGATGAATTTTTGTACATTTGTTTCCGTTGTTTGGTTTATTGCACGAACTGTAGGAGCAACAACTTTTATGATTAGTACACGTTTTTTTCATCATGATAATCTTTACAAATGAACACAACTTTGAAGCCTAAATATATCAGAAAGAGTAAAAATCTACAAACAAACTACAATGTCACCACCATTAAGCTTCCGACAACTCTTTCAGTCTTTACTGAAAACAATTTCCCTGAACGTTTGCGATAGAATAGTTTGCAAGAGCATGATTATTAACACAACCAGGCTGTGAAAGCAGACGAGTTTGTTTGGCGTGAGGGTGTTTAAAGTCCATGACAACATCTGTAGTTCCATTTTTTCACTTATTAGCAACCGCCTTTTTCAAGACAAGTTAAAGCTTGAAAAAAAATCAACAGGGGGTATTACTATGATTACTGTATTTTATGTTGTAGAATAAAACTTGAAAATATCTTGAGCTTGTGTTAATAACAGATGTTATTTTAGCCATTCAAAAAAAAAAAAAAACATCGACTTCAGGATGATGGAACCAGAACTCATTTCTGGGTTTTGGCCTACAAAAATAGCCCTCTATTATTCTAGTAGTTAGTTAGTACTAACTACAGTTTAACTCACTTTAACAGAGAAAATTTTCCTCTGCCATGAAACGAAACATTTAAATTTTCAGCTTTTAGTCATTTAGCGGACGCTTTTATCCAAAGCGAATTACAAGTGAGGCAACTAGGGGTTAAGTGCCTTGCTCAAGGGCACCTTAGTCATGGAATTGAACAATGCCCCTGCTGGTGTGGGAATCGAACCAGCAACCTTCAGGATAAAAGCCCGACTCTCTTACCATTAGGCCACAACTACTGAAACTGATGAAGACATTGTATGCAAACATCTGCTGTAACCCCACGTTGCAACACTGATAATGACATCTGTGTATTATAAATCACATTTGCAAAAACATCGAGCTTGGAGAAACTATTTGCATGTATAGGGTAAATTTCAGGCTCATGGTTGACTTGTAGAATAAAGGCTTGAAAAACAGATTTGAGTGAGAAACGGTAAGTCACAGAAAACAGAAAGTCATTTCGAGAGAAAAGAACTTGCACTACAGAGAAAGAAAGTGGATGGAAAAGGACCGAGTCTGTGCTCTGAGAGAAAGCCTGGCTGGTTTATGAGGATCTTTGATTCATTTTCTTTTCCAGAGAATGCGGTGCCCTTGTCCACGCTATTGACAGTTGTGTTGAGATCTGTATCAGCGAGCCTCCGCAGCCGTGGCATTTTATAAGCTGTCTCAAGATGATCCAATCTTTCAGACCCCAGCTGGTCAGACTTAAGCTCCTCAGCTGAGACCAGCAATCTGACCAACCAGAGAACAACACCTCACGCAGACAAAGAACCACCGGCGCAGAGGAAAACTAGTGTGATACACTTCAGCAAAAACTAGCGTTTCAAGCTTTTTCGACAATGAATGCCCATGGCTTTTCCATAGGTTCATTAAAACGTATCCTAACCAGACGCAATGCGATGAGATTACAATGACAAGAAATCGGTTTGACCACACCACGACTCTCAAGACAAGACCAAATCAATTAAAAATAAAAAAAACAGCCAATCAGAAGAGGGTGTGGGTGGAGCTCTGTCTGTAAGTGCAAAAGTACATAACCAAACTGATAAATATTACACAATTTTAGCATCCCTTCTCACCTGTTGCGTATCGTCATTGTGGCTGGTTTGGACAAAAACTCTGATTAACGTGTTGCAGCGTATCCGTTTAGGACACCGTGTTACAGCAATTTAGGAATCAATCAATTCAGATCAATTCACTACTGAATCATTCAGGTGAATTTGAGAACCAGTTCAACCGATCCATTGAATATAACTGACTCAAAAGTATGATTTTCTCACACAAGAGCAATATCAAACCACTTTTAAAAAATGTATATTCACCACAGAAATATCCGTGACTTTTAAGATTTGATTAATATCCTTGACTTTTCCAAGCCAGGAAAGCACAATTTTAAAAGTCCCTGATATTTCCAGGTCTTCCATGACCATGAAAATGGGTGATTTCCTCCTGTTGAAGAACTGAGTTATTATTCATTGCTTTGCAGATTTGTTCTCTGAAATGCTTCCATTGGTGCTGGACTGACATCTTATTATGAATGCGTAACAGCCAGCCAATCAGATTACAATTGGAGATTTAGCGAGCTTTTGCCATTCTGATGCAATGCACATCAGTTAGTGAACGATTGTTGGCTCATCCGTGGAAGTGCTGCCGGCGTGATGCCTCGTGGATATGGTTACAATCCTGCGGGGAAGAGACACTTTACCTGGACCTGTAAAACAGAGGTGAAGGTCTTGGCATCCTCTGCAACCCCACCGAGGTAAAAGGGCTTGGTGAACTCCGGAGGATGGTCGTTCTCATCTTGCACATCAATGAAGACTTTTGCTGTGTTGCCTAAGAGAAAAAAAGAATAAATCACAAAATACAAATGATCAATAAAATAAAGTGAGGACGTATGAGGCATACAGAGCATGTTATAGCAAGGCGCTTTCCACGAAGAGAGAACAAACCAGAGCCGAAACTCTTTTGTTTTCAACAAATAGTTAATAAGAGTATAGGTGCTGGAACTTCAGAAAAAGTTGATTCTCTACCTCTGGTAATCAAACTAAATATTATTTATTTTCTGTACATTCACAACTGCCGCATTTAATTTGGTTGAATCGCACTAGAGTTGGTTGTGCTCCTTGGTGCGGTTCATTTGGGCAGGTGTGAATGCAGAAATCGCATTCGGGTCGCACCAAAAGTGTACCAAACAAGAAAAGAACTCTGGAGCGGTTCGCTTGAGATGTGAAAGCGATCCGACCCAACGAACCAACAAACAAAACGATATCATAATTCATAACGGGAAATGTGTTATATAAAAATCAGATCCCTTTCGAAAGGGAACTTCGAGTTGCGTCTCCCTAGCGCTATGACGCAACGTCTCGTTCCCTGTTCTCAGGGAACCATGGTTACATACGTAACCTGAGACGTTCCCTTTCGAAAGGGAACTTCGAGTTGCGTCATAGCGCTAGGGAGACGCAACGTCTCGTTCCCTGTTCTCAGGGAACTATGGTTACATACGTAACCTGACACGTTCCCTTTCGAAAGGGAACTTCGAGTTGCGTCATAGCGCTAGGGAGACGCAACGTCTCGTTCCCTGTTCTCAGGGAACTATGGTTACATACGTAACCTGACACGTTCCCTTTCGAAAGGGAACTTCGAGTTGCGTCATAGCGCTAGGGAGACGCAACGTCTCGTTCCCTGTTCTCAGGGAACTATGGTTACATACGTAACCTGAGACGTTCCCTTTCGAAAGGGAACTTCGAGTTGCGTCATAGCGCTAGGGAGACGCAACGTCTCGTTCCCTGTTCTCAGGGAACTATGGTTACATACGTAACCTGAGACGATTCTGTGCGTGAGCACATCCGTTACTGTAGTTGAAAACCAGAGTGCCTCTTCATCTTAAATGTTTTGTAATTGCGCTTCTCCGTGTTGTCCCGACGAAGCCTTGATTCCGGCTCTACTTACATTATAACATTCATATATGGTTTTGACACAGTACTAGACAGCGCTGGGAGATCCACAGAGAGCGCGTTTGAATTTGCCTCAGCATCAATACAAATGTAGCACATAATTTAACAGTGGGAATGACGGCTACATTCGTATAGTGTTTACGACAGTTACAAATAAAGCCACCATAAGCTCATGGAGCAAATCTGTCAATCGTTTTGATGAGTGACGCGGAGAAACCTCTGACCAATAAGAGGACAGTTGTACTCTCACGTAACTTTCATAAACACATTTTGGTACACTTTGAATTGTTGCCGTGTGAAAGCGAACCAAACCGAACCAAGAAGAAAATGCAAACTTGTAAGCAATTGCAATATCTGCAAACTTGCACCTAAAATATGAGTACGGTTTAAAATTTCTGTTTTTATATTTTTTATAGACATTTAATGAACATCAAAACAATATTTTCATTTAAAAAAAAAAAAAAAAAAAGGTTGCAATTTTGTGGGGAGACGAAATGGAGCATCTATGTTCAGGGTTGCCAGATCTCAGAACTATGTCCAGTCCAAAACTGTTTCAAAACCCACCCAAAGGGAATAAAGCCCTTTTTTCCCCACATCCAATCACGGTTCACAGCTGTGGGATTCCCATAAAAAAAAATAAACGTTAAAATAAACATTTTGATTTTATTTATTCTGTTTTGTCATCTTATTTGGATGATTTTAGCAATAATTTTTAGTTCTTATGGTATGAATTTATTTATTTAATCTGTATTTTATTCCTCTTCAGTTTAAATTTTGAGCACTTTAAAATGTGAACTATAAATATGAATAAGACTGTAAAATGCTGATAGAGCCACTCATAAAATGCTATGGCAGTTTTTGCCCTTGCCTATATTGTCCTCTTCCCCAATTAACTTTTTTCTTTAAAAACTTTTCCTGTGGCTCAGTCATTTTTCCCGCAACTGCATTTTCATTCATAGAAAATGCCTCAAAGCAATCACAATCAAATTCATCAAAACCCAGCTCACCACCCTCAGTTCTGCACATCTAAGCTGCTAAAGTACATTTCTATATCGAGCACAACATTTCTTCATCAAATCCTTCAAGACCATCATCTGTCACTTTTCAAAGTAAAAGGCAGAGCCATATTTTGTGGGGGCATGAGAACAACAACACAATTTATCATCTGACAGACTTCAGCGCTCATGCCAAGGGGTTTCTAGAGCCTTCTACTCGTTTCTGCACAGTCACTCGAGTGGAGCACTGAAGCGTCGCTGCACAGAGCAGAGTATCGCTGACCGCTGAAGAGCATTGAAAGCCAAAAGTGTAAAGCCTAAAGCCACATTTGCAAGGTGTTTGCCACAAACATGAAACATCTTTAAATTCTCTCTTTATCAGCAGTCATTGATCTATGGAATAATATGCATGATTACCACATCTAGATATTCATGAGACCCATGAGGTCTTACTTAAAACAAGGACCTGGCAGCTCGTTCTCGCACACTGACGAGAGATAATTAATTAAACCCTGATTTTAACAATCAATTATAACCACTAAGCTGACAGACTGACTGGACTCAACTAATCATTAGATTTTATCCTCCGGTTTGCATACTTGGAATATTAAACTGGTTAATCACATTCTGGTTAATCAGAAATGCATTTCTCAAAGAATGATTTTCTATAATCACCGCAACATGGAAGAAATGGACAAGGAGCACCCATCCCCCCCATGTTCACGGAACGCTAGATGACAGGAAGTCATTTATGATTATATCTTTATTATATCGAGGCACTCTGCACTGACACGCTGGAACGGAAGTGCTTTATTCACTCAAAAAATGAGTAACAACATCCTAAACAAGCTTTTAAGCCACATAAAATGTCCCGGGGTCAAAAGCAGACCCATACGGAATGTTCTTTATTTTGGATAATTTGACTGCTGACTAAAATTCTGTTTAGCACAATTGGGCATTTAAATCCACTATGAAGAAAGGACTGCATGTCAACTGCCATTTTAAATGCTTGTTTTCTTTTAAGCACAATGGATTCTCATAGGCTGTCAGTGATTTTAGCATTCCTTAGCTGGAAAACAAATTGTTCTGAAAGTGCATCTCTGGAAGTTTTAACTCTATTGTGTCTTCCATGCTATAGTTGTGCACTGTTAAAAAATTACTGTAAATTTTACAGTATAATACTGGCAGCATGTTTCCAGCCAGTTACTGTAAAATATACAGTAGTGTTACTGTAATTTAATTTACAGAATTTCCCTGTATTCTCTGATTACAGTAAATAACTGTATTTTTTAAATTACGAAGGGTCAATTTACAGCAATATTCTGTAAATTTGAGTCAAATCAACACATGACCCCAGAATGCATTGCAGTTTAAAGCAATATGCTGTATTATTAAAAACAGCCAGTGGCTGTAAAATAATGCTGTAATTTGTACAGTAATTCACTGTTAAAAAATTACTGTAAATTTTACAGTATAATACTGGCAGCAGGGTTGCCAGCCAGTTACTGTAAAATTTACAGTAGTGTTACTGTAATTTAATTTACAGAATTTCCCTGTATTATTATTAAAAAAACAGCCAGCGGCTATAAAATAATGCTGCAATTTTTACAGTAATTCACTGTTAAAAAATTACTGTAAATTTTACAGTATAATACTGGCAGCAGGGTTGCCAGCCAGTTACTGTAAAATTTACAGTAGTGTTACTGTAATTTAATTTACAGAATTTCCCTGTATTCTCTGATTACAGTAAATAACTGTATTTTTTAAATTACGAAGGGTCAATTTACAGCAATATTCTGTAAATTTGAGTCAAATCAACACATGACCCCAGAATGCATTGCAGTTTAAAGCAATATGCTGTATTATTAAAAAACAGCCAGTGGCTGTAAAATAATGCTGTAATTTACTGTAAATTTTACAGTATAATACTGGCAGCAGGGTTGCCAGCCAGTTACTGTAAAATTTACAGTAGTGTTACTGTAATTTAATATACAAAATTTCCCTGTATTATTATTAAAAAAACAGCCAGTGGCTATAAAATAATGCTGTAATTTTTACAGTAATTCATTACAGTGTGGTGTGAACTTCCCTATTCTCACAGAATTTGAACGATTATTAAAACTTTATAATTATCATTATAGGTGTGAACAGGAGCCTCACTTTTGGATGGGGCTCGTAGGTTGGACGACACCACCCTCATGGAGTCAGCTTCCACGCGGAGGACGTAACTGCTGTTGCTCTCGTAGTCCAGTGGCTTGGCAGTGCTGATAACTCCAGTGATGTTGTTTATGACGAATTCACCTGGGAGAGAAAACAGTAGGTATGTTTACATGCTATTATATAACAGCTTCACACTCACATTTTTAAAGTCAGAATTAAAGGCACGCTATGTAAATTAGAGGTCGCTTATTCGTAGAGTGATGACGCCTTGATTGCGAGGAATCATGGGAGGTATTGTCTTCACATCTACAGCTGGCGGAAAAGAATCGGGATGTGACTCGGGCAGAAATCATATTCATGGATGAGATTATTAATGTTACTCTAGAATGAACGGAACGAGGCCGCTGGAGCGATTGCTAATGAGAGACGAGCGCGACACACGGCTCGAGAGCAGCGGGACTTTTATTATGCCACGATCGCTGTTTCCGCTTCTTCCGGACAAGCGTATGTGGGGTAACGCAGCTCTGTTTGTGTTGAAAGTTGTTATAGTGCTCTGTGTTCGCGGCTACTATGAGACACGTGTCGCACACTGCAGTAAGTTAGATCCATGTTAGGCATGGTAAAACATGGTAATCGCAGTAAATCAAGAAAACGAGATTAAAACAATAAGACTTACTGTGTAGAGCTATATAACATGATTAGTTTTCTGTCAATGAATGTATCCAAATAGTTGCTCACCTGTCTAATAAAACATAATATATTAAAGTGTCTTCGGTGTTTCCATGGTTTCTACTAAATAAAAACGGAAACCGAAGGCTACGTGGATATGATGTCACTGATAGGCGACGCACGGACACAGTCCGTGTCCTGGTTGTGTGTTTCTCCTGTGATTATTTCTCTGGATTTAAATATTCTTGGAAACATTTGGGTTTCACTGTTCTAGTGGTTTTTGGATATTTTAATTAAAAAATCTTACATATTGGCCCTTTAAGCATTTTTAATCTCAGAAAGAAAAAAAAAAGCTAACACTTGTCTTAACACTAAGTCTTGATTTTGCTTTTGGGGTCTACTAGAATAAGTTTCGCTTGAATGTTAAAAAAACAAGCACTTTTTTGCATGTTTGGGAAATGTCACGCCCCTTACCATAACTGAGAACTTCTAATGCAACTCAATCAGGCCTCATCCTTTTATTTTGCATATTCCTCGTGGGGGAATTATTTAAATGAGGGAAATTATGACGTGCATGTTCCAGTTTTTTTTTTTTTTTTAAATGCAGTTTAGCTGCATAATGGCTGCTAAAAATACGAGGAGCGAATGTGGGCAGCCACGCCATCGTTTCCAATAGTAAATAGTTTTCAATAGTTTCAAACTAAAATGAACGTCTCCATTTTGAGGGTCGAAAAATGCTGGAATAGTGTAAACGACAGGGCAAAAGTGGCAAAAGTTAAACGTTTTAAAATGAAAATGCTCTAGTGTAAACAAGGCCTTAAGGAATGTTAATTCCAATATTTCCTGAAACGTTATTATTAAAATAAAAAGCTGTATCTATTAATATTAGTTAATGGACCTGAGCTAACATTAAACAGTTTATTTTTTATTAATTAATGTAACCAAAAATTAATAAATACTGTAGCAAATGTATCGCTCATTGTTAGTTCATACATTATCATATGCTAACTAATGACTGTAACTGTAATGCATTACCAAATAATCATTTGAGATGAAATACCTTTCATTTTTTAAGCTTTTACCCGATTTTTTTTCACCGGATTATCCAAAATAGGTTTGTTACCACATTATTTACTCTATAAACATTTTTTTTTTCATTTAATTTACAGGAAGAAAAAAAAAAAACCTCAATTGTTATTCATACCTTTACCATGATATGACATATATGACTCATACCATGATATAGTAATTCTAAGTCCAGTCTTACGACTCATCCTTTAACCGCCTCCGTGCACCGTATCGGTAATGCACTTAGCTATATTGGGATTTCAGGTCCAGAGTGCACTACCCTCCTCTTGAGTCTCATTAACATTCATAAAGGATTAGCTCTGATCTTGGTTGATGTCATCGCACTAAACGTCTCGGATCCAGGCAGTTTGAAGGGTGGGATGATTATCTTATTCTTCCTCGCTTTTTCTAGTTTGCGCTAATGAAAACAGCCCTTTGATTACCTATCTACGCTCCTTGATTCCGTCTAATGAGAATGTACCGAAACGATTTCCCCTTCGCTCTAAACCAGCGCCAGATGTATTCAAATGTGATTTTGGCTGTGAACATTGTCAACAGAGAGAGGATTTAATCACGCACACCTCCCTCTTCCTGCTCTTACACGCTCCGCGATGACACATGGCAACAGGAAGTACACTCCTTCAAACAAAACCTTCTCTCTCAGAGAGCTTTTGATAACTTGCAGCTGACAGCCACCTAAGAAATGGCATCTAGGAGTGTGTGGGCTGTCATTATCCCATACTTGATGTCTTACAAACTATAATTTATTACAATACAATAATATCCAACTCATAAAAGACCAGTGCGACATTTCCCGGAATCTTGTTTTTTTCACCGAGGTTTCTGATAAAGGAATAAACCATATTGTGGTTGAAGTATATACTTGAAGGGCCAGCATGTATGAGAACTGCCAGTGACGGTTTAATTGCATGCCCTTTCTGCATCGTTTTAGCACTTGATTCACTAAACAAATTATGCAAATCTGGTAAGTGCTCACCGCCTTCATTTCCTTCGATGATGGAGTAGACGATGGTCTGGTTTATGGCAGCCGCCAAGATGACTCCGGTGACCGTTCCCACGGGGGCATTCTCGCTGATCGGAGAGAACCTGCGCATACACGGTGCACTGCATTAATGATGAATCACAAATCATACATACAACGGCGGTTCTGGTGGGTCGTTCCACATTAGAATCAGTTTTAAATCTTACTGGGAATGTAAAAGTAAAATATAGTAAGTGCCAAATTATTCGAGAGGATCATTGCAGGTGGAGCTTGAAGTCCACCTCCCCCTCACTGGTAGTAATGGGTGGAGCTAGACAGTCCAACTACACCCTAACCCCATCGCTAAACATGACTTCACTCCACCCAGAGGTGGAGCTGGATTAAGCTCCACCCATAAGATCCATAGAGGTTGAGCTGGACTAGGTTAAGCCCCACCCATAATGTCCATAGAGGTGGAGCTGGACTAGGTTAAGCTCCACCCATTAGGTCCATAGAGGTGGAGCTGGACTAGGATAAGGTCCATAGAGGTTGAGCTGGACTAGGTTAAGCCCCACCCATAAGGTCCATTGAGGTGGAGCTTGACTAGGTTAAGCTCCACCCATTCGGTCTATAAAGGTGGAGCTGGACTAGGTTAAGCTCCACCCATAAGGTCCATTGAGGTGGAGCTGGACTAGGTTAAGCTCCACCCATTAGGTGTATAAAGGTGGAGCTGGACTAGGTTAAGCTCCACCCATTCGGTCTATAAAGGTGGAGCTGGACTAGGTTAAGCTCCACCCATAAGGTCCATAGAGGTGGGGCTGGACTAGGTTAAGCTCCACCCATAAGGTCCATAGAGGCAGGGCTGGACTAGGTTAAGCCCCACCCATAAGGTCCATAGAGGTAATACAATTTTACTCAGGTAAGATGCACTAACTTGAACAAAAGTGACAGTAAAGACATTGATAATTTCATTTTTAAATTAATTAAGATTCCTGGAAAAATGTATCACGGTTTCCGCAAAACTATTAAGCAAAATCAGTTTTCAACAATGGTAATGAGAAGAAATGTTTCTTGAGCAGCAAATCAGCATATTAAAATGATTTCTGAAGGAAAATCTGATAAAATGTTCAGTGTATAAATACATTAACTGTTTACATTAACATTTAAATGGTGTATAATTTAAAAAAATTAAATTAAAGGTTTATCAATCTTTTAGTATTTCCTTGGAATCAAACCCATGACCTTGGCATTATACTGTTTGAGCTACAGGCAATGTTTGAAGGTACAGAATAAAAGCCTGAGGCGAGGTTGGGAAATGGTCATTCAAAGCCGTGGCTTGCATTTCAAGAACTGCTGAAACTGCATTTTGAGGAATCTAATGACAATCGGACTGGTGCACTTTTGCTCCTTGATATAAATGCACTGTAGGCTAAGCAGCGCTATCAAACAGAATTAAATGGATCTGACAGATCATCAATTACCACATTTCACCAATTTCACATATTGAATCTAAGCAGACAGCATATTTCTGTTTTATTTTATAAAACAAACTCAATTCATTTGAGCTGTAATGGATTCCAGTCCACAATCGCCCAGACAAAATATTCACAGGTATTTAATCAATCAAGAAGTTAACCAGATCACAGTGTTAATTGGGCATTCTACACAGTTGCTAAATTAAGCAGACTAAAGAGTGTTAATGGAATGTGAGCGTGAGAGTGAACAGATCTTCACCTCAGTTAAACCCAACAGAAGAACTGATCCATTATGAAACATATGTTTGAAATCAGCTGTTGCCTCTCCAGAACAAACATACATTAGACTACCAAGTCCATACTATAGACAAAAGATTTAGGAATCAGACAGTGTGGCCCTGTTTACATCTGGTATTGACATTGGATTCATGCGATTCGATCACAAGTGGGCAGTGTTAAAGGTGATTTCTGAGAAACGCTGTTGAAAGTGGATCGGACCAAGCACCACAACACATCTGTAGCCAATCAGCAGTGGGGGGCGTGTCCACTCATGACGGGGGAGGAGAGAGAGAGAGCAAGAGGGAGATTTGAAGAAAGACTGTAGAAAGAGAGATGGCTGAGAGACATTACAAAAGAAGAAATATACCTGGAAAAAAGATTCCGCTTTAGGATACGAGTTAATATTAGAAAGCGTTCCAGGGATGGAGAGACCAAGCGGGAAGTGATCACAAATGCATCCTGATGCATCCCTAATGGATCATTTGTCCATTGCGTTAAAATGAGAGTTTGGGCTCAGCATAATTTGTCATTATTATTATTATTAATAAAAAAAAATTGGAAACACTTTACTATAAGGTTCATTAGTGTATTAACTAACATTTGTTACTGTATTTACTAATCTTCGCTAACGTTAGTTAATGAAAATACAGTTGTTCATTGTTTGTTCATGTTAGTTCATAGAGCATTAACTAATGTTAACAAGATTTTAATATTTCATTAGTAAATGTTGAAATTGACATGATCAAAGATTAATAAATGCTGTAGAAGTGCAGTTCATCATTTGTTCATGTTAACTAATGGACATTATTGAAAAGTGTTACCAAAGAATTAACACTTTTATTCAGCAAGGACACATTAAATTGATCAAAAGTGACATTATCAAATAAATTCTTTCTATTCAACAAAGAATCCTGAATAAAATGCATTACATTTTCCACAAAAATATTAAGCAATGCAGCCGTTTTCAACTATTTTCTGCTTTCAATAATAATAAGAAATGTCACATGAGAACCAAATCAGCATATTTGAATGTTTTCTGAAGGATCATGTGACGATGAAGACTGGAATAATAATGCTGAATTCAGCTTTGTATCACAGGAATAAGTTTCAAAACATAAATAAATTTTCCAATTTTCCAATAAATACAGCCCTCATGTTAATGTTCATTCTTAATTAGCCTATTAAAACTACTAAAGTTAACCAACCAAGGGAAGCGAGGGTTTTTATTCTTTTTCAAGTCAATATTGTTGTTAATATTCCTTAATTACCAATCTTGTATGTGTGTCCAATCCAAAAATCCTCTGGTGAATATAATTAGCAAATTGCGGCCTTTTGCTTTACCCCAATATTAGTTATTAAAGCAGCATAAATTAGATTTTGGACTCTATTAGCTCCAGAAAGGCACATGTTGGTGAATAATTGATAACAGTAACTGTACCTGCCTATTTTGGGCAAATATTGCGATGCATAATTTAAGAAGCATAATTTAGCCGCTCCCAGCTTCCATTCTCTGAAAACATAAAATATTGTTGACATACTCACGAGTCTCACAAGGACAAACATTCTGTAAATCTGACCTTCTGTTCTTAGACGCTTCACTGTTAAATGAAAATAAAGAACATTTATTTCGGTTGGCGTGTTGCTTGTTCAGTCTGTAGGTCAAACTGAAGAATGTCTCTTAAAGCTCACTGCCCTCAAACGGCAAGTTTGCAGTGTTTCAAAACCTATAACGAACAGTGAGGTGAAAAGCTCTGAGTCAGAACAGCAAGTGTTTTTTTTTTTGTTTTTTTTAAATCCAACAACACGGACCAAAAACCCCCGCCCAAGGACACTTTGAATACAAAAGCTAATAATCCTGTCATAGAATCGGCTGTTCCATGATTTTCACTTTCGTACATGTGCTTGGCTTGGCGACAAGGCAACCTTCATCCTCAGTTTGGAGTGCTTAGAGTTTGTTGTACACAGGCTTACAGGGCGATTTGTCTCCCTTGGGCTGCTGCGTGGAAGATACAACGGTTTTTGTTATTCAGAAAGATGACAGAGTACCCTCTATATAATCTCTCAAAACGCACATCGACATGTTCACGCTGTATGGCGGAGCCGTCTTGCCTGGTGTACGGTGTGCTGTGCTTGCAGATAATAGAGGGAAAAAAAATCCTTGTACATTCTCTGTTCTGACAGCGCTCTAATGGTCGCTTCGCACAAGCACATGCTCAAGTGTTCGACACTAATGAGGTCCACTGAGCCGGCAACCTTGCATCACCCCAACCTCCAATTCAATGTCATTATTTTATCGGACCGGTTCTTGAACCCGGGACGCTGCCCGTGGCATTCGGTGTTTAATCCGAAAGATGAGGATGGGTCACAGGGCAGCTTCTTACTAGTTTGAAGTTAGATTTTCTGTTTCTTAGATTAAGATGTGATATCAAAATAGCAATTCAGAACCTTTGGCCTCTTCCCATCGACACATAAATATCAAAGATTGTGTTAATCAACAATAGATCACAGGCTTTTTCATGTAGATTCTCTGTGTTTTACTTTGATGACGTGAGGCGCTGGAAACGGTCGGAGTCTAATCCCCGTATCATGTTCTTTGATCTCGGTCTTTTATAAAATGAGTAAAAACCACAAGCTTCCACTGGCAATACATCGCAGCTATCAGGAGTTATTTAATCCTGCTATTTAATAAAACATAAGATGCTTCTCATTCAAGGTATCTACATCAATCTCTTAAAAACTCAAACAAATTCATTGAGAAGGTAAAAGGGTTCTTTATGAACTCTCTTTAAAATCTCTGTATCAAATTCACAAACAGAGGAGATTTTAATTGCATGGCATTTTGGAACAACATATACACTTATCCGAATATAAATATCCTTGTTTACATATATGGCATGATTAAGAGTTTCATTTTGGAATGCCTCTGGATTCTCCAGGCTCTTTTTTTTTGGCCTACGATAAGACAACTACTGTATCGGCCTCTGATTATATCAATTTAGAAGGTTAACCACAACATCCCTAAAGCAACATGGCTTATAGATAAGCAAGAAATATGTCCATTATGAAAAGTGTGCATTCAAAACAAGGATATATCCTTTCATATTAACATGAAAGGCTCCGTGAAATAGAAAAAAAATATAAAAAAGGATACGTACTTTCTGTTAAGTTAACTTGTTAATTCAGCGCATAACACTGGGCGAAAACGAGCAGACATCATGACGCTGCAAAACCATCAGCCTCTCTTCAAAATGAAAGAGCCTTTCCACGGCTTTCAAAGGTTCTGACTGTGGATTAGCCACTGACCTTTTCAAACTATTTGCGATCAGTGCGTTTGGCAACCGCGTGACATACTGTGTCTGTCCTTTCTAAACAAGAGGCAAAGGGCACATTTCCTTCTGCTGAACTTAGGGTAGGGAGGTTTGCTCATCTTCCATCATTCAAAAACAACTTCCACTCCAGCAGAATACATGAATACTGAAAGAGCCGCGCATTACATGCGGAGCCAGTGTGCGACAAATGGGTTTGTTTGCTCTTGGATGGGTTGGCAAAGGGCAAATCTATGTTCCCCACGCAGCGTTTAATACTTCACTAAGGAAATCTACACACCCTCAGTAAGTCTAAATATGGATTAGGTATGTCAAACGTGGAGGTAATTTGGTCCCAAATAGCAGTGCAGCATTGGTAATACTGATAAAACAATATTTCTTTTAGATCCAAAACTGTGCCAATATTTATTTTTAGAGAATAATTATGGGGATAAGAGATATTGATTTGAGATGTTTTAATCTTAATGCCTGTTTGTTATTTTATAATCCATTATTGTGTGCAAAACAATCATCACAAAATGACTGCGTCTGAATTTGAATGAAAGAGAGTCTACCATACCGAATGACATAATTAAAAAACTCTACACAAATATTGATTTAAAAGCACCGATTTAATGTCAGTTACCCAGATGAGCCTGTGTTATCAGTTTTTACCGGTTGCCGGGCCAAAATCAGAATCAAATATTCCACAGTCATGTAATACAGTTTGATATAGTGATATTAAACTCATCTTTGATCACCAAAATGACATTTAATTTTTTTTTGTTCCTCTAAACAAATACTGGTTAAAATACTGGCGACTTTGGGTGCGTTCACACTTGTAGTTCGGTTGGTTTGGTTAATTTGGTCCGAACCAAAAAACAAAACCTACAGTCCTGGTCCGCTTAGCGTTCACACTGGCATTTTTAACAGAGAATCTAAAGTTACCGAACCAAAGGCGCAGGGATACGGTCACAACCTGATTGGTCGTTCAAAACAATGCTGTGTTCTGGATTAAACGCCATCATTTTATGCGTGTACACATATGTTTTATTTTTACCAGCTGAGAACTCATGAAGAGCTCATAAAATGTTCCAAACATTCAAAACAGCAGCAGGATTTCCTCCGTTGTAAACAGAAACTTTACCTCCTCGTTGCTCCACGTTTGTCCTCGACTCATTTTGGATACACCGATCTTTCCGCGTCGTCAAATCAGCTGACTTGTAGCATCGCATCTTGAGGCATCACGTCTTCTTTTTGGTTCGTTTACATGTCTTTGGTCCGTGTTTCGTTCATATATCAATCGAACCGCACCAAAGTTCGTTTGGAAGCGGACGAGACCCATCTTTTAGCGGTCTCGGTGCGCACCAGGGTTCGGATGTCAGCGTTCACATGTGTTCAAACGAACTGCATTAACTGAGCAATCGCACCAGGGTTCGTTTTAATCGAGCCGAACATGACACGTGTGAACACTCCCTTTGGTATGAAGTTGTACATGATTTTTCTTGAAGCATATTAAAAACACCACATATAAACAACATTAAAAACTTTTTTTTTTTTCTTGTTAACGCTTTGACGCGTACGATCACGCCGATCACATCACGTGATCAACTGCCAAATTCAAAAGTGCTTGCGCGCGCTCTCTGGCGCTGAGCCAGTGACAGACGCGCTCAGCCCTGTCAATATATCACAAATATGCCGTGTTTTCAACCACATAATGTTTATTTTAGGTTTCAGACATTTAAATGCACATAAGTACTAAAAAATCAATATATTTAGAGTTTGTAAAATACACACTGACGTCTATGGAAGCGGCAACAACAATCATTTCCATAATAATTAGACAGCACGTTTTATTCATATCAGATACACATTGTGTAAGTAACATTAAAGTTTACTCTAATCTTCTCTCAGTTCACGGCTTACTTACTTTCATGTATTTCGGGAGAAGGATGAATTCATGTGCCGTAAATCCAACAGACGCGAGTCTCTGTACTGCGGGGCAAACTAACATGGCGGCGCCAATCGCGCGTATATCTCAACTAACGCGATCTTTCTAAAGGTGTTTAAACTGCAAAACACATCCACTTGCACATATTTGACAATCGGAATATCATATATTTCATGCTATAGTCATCAAATTTGTTAATATTTTGAATAAACAGGAAAAATTAAATTAAAGCAGATCATCAGTCATTGAACGCTTTTGAGGTTGCCGTGTGTCACGTGACAAGCAATGACGTGTCACCATGGAAACAGTAACGGTCGCCTTGAAAAACTCACGCTGGGCGCTCAGCCATAATATTTTAAACTTACGTGCGAAAGGGTTAATATCATATATATTTGATATGATCAGTAAGCAACTAATATTATATTTATATAATTATTTTATAAATATTTACTTAATAAAATCAAAACACCAGAAATTCTCATCAAGTTCTCTCTTTAAAAAAAAAAAAAAAAAATTATATTTTCTGATTCAATTAATTTTAATAGGGGCTGCTGCCACCCTTACCTCATTTGAGAACACCTCTGATATATTAATATTTCATTTAAAGTGTGTGTTGAGTAGCATATTAGTTTTAGCAGTGGTATTAAAATTGGCTTTGGGAATCATGAAATTTCACTGCTATCGACTACTGAAATTTTAGCATCGTTACAACCTTAATAAGGATATTAGGCTTGAGGGTCAATGGCAAAAACTGACAGCGGTAGACATGAGAGGAGAATAATAATGAGGGATGGTGCTTCTACATGATGTGCAAATGACATAAAAGTTGGTGAAGGCAAAGAGAGATGAATAGCTCCACTTGAAAGCTTGAGTAGCTATAAACTCTCAGCCGGTCTCGTTGAAAATGTCGGCCTCATTTACATACATAGCACACTTTCAGAAGTTTACTAATCACATGCACGAGTGTCCTAAAACAAGATAAGGGTGTACGAGAGATAAATTATTGAAAAAGCTATGAATATTTGATGAGCGGCCCTGGTGAAAGACACAGACAAAAGAAAATTCGGTAAAGCATCTCGGTTTGATTGACCCGTTCTGGGGAGGGGGAAAAAAAAGTAACAAAAGCTCATTGAGATGATTAATGGGAAGCGGACCTCATAGCTGCCGTCTATTCTCTCTCAAACGGGTGACAGACAAACACAGCAAGCACTCTAAACTAGACTGCAACAAGACACAGTATAAAAAAAAGGAGATGAGATTAGCCCGAACACAACATCTTGAAGGGTCATATATTAAAGACATGAAACTGTTTTGTTTATATGATTTAAAGTGCTGCAAGGTCACAAAGTTTGGAGAGTCGATACAAATGCACCTTTAGGTTGTTTTATGGCCCTAATGGAATCATAACATTTAATTAAGGAGGTAGATTTAGTTAAGTATCACAGTGTGTGGATGCTGACTTTGAAAGGCAAACAGTTTTTTTTTTTTTGACAATAGGTGTCGATAATTTATATATCTGTACCAAACTTTAATTCGGGGAGATTGGTTGCACATTATAAACAAGGAGGTTTATACCAGCCAACTGCTGCAGAAACAAACCATTAGCATTCGTATTCATCCCAGCATGCATTTGTTTGCTGAAAAACATTGGGTTTATTTTACAGTGTGCTTGTTACACGTTACATTTAGTTACTGTAATAACAACTATAATTTATGCATAATGACATGCAACTAACCCTAACCCTATAGTTAATTATTACACGGTATTGCAATTTTCGGTTACACTTTATTTTAAGGTGTCAGTATTACAGTGTAATTATACCTTTAAGTACTGAGTAATGATAATTAACTACATGTACTTACTATAGGTTCAGGGTTGCATGTAATTATGCATAATTCCTAGTTATCACTACAGTAAATTCATGTAAAATGTATAACAGTGATACTGTAAAATAAAGCGTTACCCTTTTTTAGAAAAAAAAAAAAAACTGGCGATTCTCCGCTGGTTCCAAATTAGCGGCTCCTTGTCAACTTGATCGCGCTAACCCATCCCACTCCCGCACACGTCACGGCAGCCGGAGCAACTTTACTCTATTTACAGACATGATGAGACACACGGACGAGTGACGCAAGTATGCAAATTTGCGTGAAAAGCATCACGCTGGGTCTTAATTATAAACATTTATATCAGACAAAAACACGTTTTGGAAGAAGGATTGATGGTGTATTGACTCATTATTTGAATTGTGTTAATTTTGAACAAGTGTAGTGCACCTTTTAACTTAGAAGATGACTAGAAGAGCACATAAAAAAATGTGTATAGATAAATCCTTTATAATAAACAACAATATTCCATTAAAAAAAATGCCCTGTTTGATTTCATGGTAGGCTTATTTTCGTAATGAACAATTCTCACATTTAAGCATGGAAGTCTGAAAACCTGATGGCTAATGTTCCACATGTTATTTCATTACTTAAAGATTTAGTTCTGTAACTACTGTAACTTAAAGGTTTAGTTCACCCAAAAATGAGAATTACCCCATGATTTACTCACCCTCAAGCCATCCTAGGTATATATGACTTATCTTCTTTCAGCCAATCACAATATTAAAGACTCTTCCAAGCTTTATATTGTTTTGACTTTTGGAATCCCAAAATAATATCCATCCATCATAAAAGTACGGCTCCAGGGGGTTAATGAAGGCCTTTTGAAAGTGATACGCTTTTGTAAAAAAATATCCAGAATTATAACTTTACCTAGGATGTCTTGAGGGTGAGTAAATTATGGGATAATTTTCATTTTTGGGTGAACTATCCCTTTGAATGCATCATCCAGGTAACAAACCACAGTATTAAAGATCAAGCATTGAACAGGCTTTTATAAATTCAGCAGTAATTGAATCTTCTGGACGATACACTAGTAAGCATCTGATATGTGAAATGACTTATTCATGGAAATACTAAATGAGATGGAGATGCCAAGATTTCACTATAAAAGCAACGAATCCCTTTATTTGGTTGTTGGCCGGCATTAGCTAGCATAAGTTATAGCATACTCTATGTCAACAACACCTGACAGAAAGACAGCCAGGATTCACCAATGCACATATTGTATCCGCTAAACTAAAGCAACTCAAATCTCCCAAAAATCGAAATGAATGTTTTGGGATGATGATAGATAATCCGACACAACAACAACCAGATCTTCAAAGTCATTTTGCACAGTCCTAAATTACCTGTTTGTATACGTGTATGTTAACCACATCATAATGATATATCATCACACAATCACAAAATCTAAAAACATCTCAGTCACATTCATTATCAAGTCTAATGCCAGTACGCCAGTGTGGCGGTCTGAAACCGACAGCAGCGGCAGAGCTTTACATGTTAATAAGGAGCGCTGTGCTAATGGTGTGGTTGTTTGTCTGACCCTGAGCTGGTGGGACGGCACAAAGGGACCACCAGTGTCTGCATACTAATCCTGCAGGTGCAGCGGACTCTCACGCAGGCCAAGCGCTTCCATTACCTCCGCAAGACTGGAGGTGGAGACGACAGGGCATCAGAAAAGAACTCCACACGTGGCTAATTAGAGTCCCGACACAGCGATTCATGGCAGATTACATTCGGCAATGCGACGTTTCAGCTCACATGAAAGCGACACACTGTACAACGACCTGACAGCACTTCAGATCAAATGATGCAATCGTCAGCTGGCACTCCAAAATAAACCAGTCTCAAAACTTGACGTGATGACGCGCTCTCCACCTGCGAGCCGAGCGCTATTGTTCGTAAATCTTCGAAAAAATAAAAAAGATACTTCAAGAAGAATATCAAAGTCATGAGTTTCTGTCAAGAGAGGAGCTCTAGTGCCGTCTACATGACATTACTCACAGAAACTAATCATACTTTGGTTCAGCGGCGGCTCAAGTGCTGCTCGTTCACTCCAAATGAAGCTGCGTAAAGATCCCAATCTGCACTCCAGGATCGGTGCACACCGTATGATCGGCCGTCTCGTCACATATCCAGTGTATTCTTGCCACATAGAATGAGAAAAACTAGTGTACAGGAACCCGAACACTTGCAGAGGCCAAATAAATTCTGTATTTATAAATACATTTACACTGGAATCGCTTTTGTGGGAACGATTCATCACGCACTTGAAAACTGAACGTTGATTCTGCAGCACAGCAGGCAGAAATGAGTCAAAGTTTGTGGCGCACCAGATTCAAGTTTTATAAATGACACAAAAACAGTAATAGGCAAAATAATTCACCCCAAAATGAAAATTCTGTCAACGTCACTCTGACGTTCTTTCATTCATCGTTGAATTGCTAATGAAGATATTTTTATTGCAATCTTGAGAGATTTCTGTCCCTGGATGGAAAGTCTATTCACCCAAAACTTTGATGATTAACAATGTTCAAAAAAGGGATTGTGATTAAGGGTGCTTTCACACCTGGTTCCATTGGCTGGTCTGAACCCAACTTCGATTGCCCCCCTGACTGTGTTCCTGAACTGCGGTGCGTTTGCGTCATTAACGCAGCAGTTGTTTACTCTTTGCTTGGTAATGACGGCGCAGGAGAAGGCGGCATAATGCATAGCGTTGTTCAGCTCACTTTTATATATTTGTTTTTGGAACGATGGATTTGTTACCAAAGCTTCACTACGTATCAGCACTCGCGGGTCCATCTGCCGAGAATGTACAGCAAATGCTATAAAGAACGGTGAAGGCAAGCAGAATTGGAATGTACAGCTCTCCGCTTGCAATACGCCAGTCACGTTCTTCATGAAAGAGTTCATTTTTATCAAATCATATGTCATTATTAGTGGTTCAACTTCCATGATTTGTCCATGGGTTGTCCGAGGGAGTCGGGCTTGTAACCTGAAGGTTGCTGGTTCGATTCCCACGCCTTGAGCAAAGCAGGAAACCCCTAATTGCTCCCCTTGTAAGTCACTTTGGATAAAAGCGTCTGCCAAATGAGTAAAATGTCAATGTAAAATGTAATGATTTAGTATGATTGCATATCAGCAGCGAACCGTACTGGAGTTCACATGAACCGTACCTCAGACCACCCTTCTTAAGTGGCCTTTGGGTTCAGTTAGTGCGTGCACACCCGAGTTCGGAAGACAGAACCGAAGATAAACGAATCTGATGTCAATCGAAAACCAAAGTGCACCAAAAGTGTTAGTGTGAAAGCACTCGTAAATCTATATGAATTGAGTGGTTTAGTCGTCTGAAGAGACATGATTTAATTTAGGCTCTTATTCCGTTTTTTCTGAAATTTGAATACGGAAGGCGGTCTGGCGGAAGCTAGATATTTTACTTCATAAATTGTTAAATATGGATTTTTTTTTTTTTTTTTTTTACTCAAATGCATCACTTCATTTCAGAAGGCCTTTATTAACCCTGCAAAGCCATTTGGAATATGTTTATGTTGGATGGATGTGGATGGAGGCACTTTCTTTAGCTCATACTTGTTTGGGAGTGCATTACTGCCATTATAAAGCTTGGATGCGTCAGGATATTTATTAATATTTCTCTGAATGTCTTCGTCAGAAACAAGACAGTCATATACACCTAGGATGACTTTAGGGTGAGTAAAGCTTGGGGTAATTTACATTTGAAGGTGAACTAATCCTTTAACATGAAAAATGCTTACCGTGGCTTAATGTTCTAAGACTGTGATTTTAAACAATCAAATTCAGTATAGACCTTACCGATGACGCATGATATGAATGAAATGCGCTAATTTGTATGGCAAGCATTTTCTTTACAATGATGTTTTGTATACATTTGGTCCTCCGATATTGATGTCTTAATGCATTAAGCCACATTAAGCATTTTCTTTATAGTGGTTTTCTTTACAAAAAGTATGTTTTGTATAAATTTGGTCCTCCGATATCGATGTCTTAATGCATTAAGCCACATTAAGCATTTCTTTATAATGGGTTTCTATGGGAAAACACCAAATGTGAAACACGTTGTGTTCATATTCTAGGTTCATCTGCTTGGGCGTTCCTAAAATTGAATTGGAACATAAAAGCGGGTTGCAGATTGACCTAAATTACACCTACTATAAACTTTCACACACATTTGATTCACGTGGGGGGAAACCTTGAACGCGGAACCTAAATCATGACACTCAAGACACGCAACATCTAATTTAAACATTTGCAAACTAACCTGTAATTATCTATAGCCATTCTGCACCACTACTCAAACTCGTTCTTGTAGACCCTTGGGCTTGAAGGGTGCTTTCATGATGTCCACTTTACATAATAGCTAATAATTTCCAATTTCAGTGCTGAAACAATCAGTGCTCTTCTACCATACATATCCATGTCACTCGATGTCAAAGAGCTTCTATTGTTCAAACTATAAGCTATAGGTAGATGATTGTAAGATATTTTATCACAGTTTCACTGTAAGAATCAATCAATATAGGTTACCCATCTTACAGACAATGTGAAATGCCTCCCACAGCTGATTTTACTTGATGTATTTTAAAGCAAAACAGGGCAATCAGTAAGAAAAAAATGGTATAATGGCATTTATCTGAATTTTATCCATGAGAAATGATTGGGTCATCATTCAGCATTACATTCCAGAATGATTAGAAGATTCTTTGAAGAAGTTTAAAAGAATAGCTTAATCCTTAGAGCAGTTTGTTACATTATAATGTCTTTACTGTCACTTTTGATCAATTTAACATGCATTAATGAAACATGAACAGAAAAGTATATTAAGAAAGTAAAAAAGAAAAGTAAAATATCTCAGATATCTCACGCCAGTGTGGCCGAAGCAATGTTCGTTTTGGCATAAGCTTAGCACGTCAATGCAGATAAAGTTTATTTCGAGGTTTTTTTTTTCCTACTGCATGATTGAAGAGGAAACTGAATTGATAAAAAACATTCACAAAAAGGAAAGCATAAAAATGAGACAGTGATGGGTGTGATCGTCAGAATGAAAAAAAAAAACAGAAGTGGCAGGATGCTCTGTGGGTGATTTAGGAGAGTCACAAGAGATTCATGAAGTATTTTTATGAGAAAATGAACAGGCTGCGATATTTTAGTTTGCACAAACTCCACTGCTGTTAACACGATGCAATGCTTTGTTTTATGTCTAATTACTGTAGACTTTATTTCACTCTTATTTAGCCATTATCAAATATGCTTCGGTTTTTCATGCAATCAAGTGAATATTTTTGGAGCGCTTTCATCTGAATGCAATGCAAAAAATGCAAAAAAGGACCCCGAATAACACATTACAGTGAAACTGGCAGACTAGAATGTTTATTTTTGCCTTTTCTAAAGATATTTTGCCAGTGAAAAATCCCAAAACATTGATTTAAAGTGTTCTGCTTTGGGTGGTTGCGTAATACCAAGGTCAAAAAATCCCAATACCCTTACTGAAATGACCAGCTATAAGGTGGTTTGCTGGTCTTAGCTGATTTTAAATTGTTTATATCATATCACAGTCTGGCTAAGGTGTAAGCTGGTTAGCCAGAAATTCTCCCAGCATGACCCGAACCCCTCTAAAACAGTAGCTGTCTTGTAGCTCAAACAGAATATCATAGGCCAAAGCAATGCCATGGTTGTAGGTTTGATTCCCAGGGAACATAATTGATTAAAAACAATGTCTACCTTCAGTGGAATGTTGAGTAATTGCTGGTGACATTTCTGCACTTTACCTTTCAGGACACTTTCAAAGTGAAATGTTCAGTTTTATCCAAAGCAGACGAACGTGAATCTGGCAATATTTTATTATGTTGGTAGTTGTATGTATCGCAGCAGTTCGGTGCGAGTGGGGCTGTGTCTGGCACTAAAAGGTTCATTCTCTGTGGGGTTTTGAAAAAAGTAGCACCTACACTAAACCTAACCTAGAGTTAACAAAGGAAAACGTGTGATAAAAACACATTTGCTGCAGCCACCGTGCCCTTTTACCTGCTTTTACAAGTCTTTGAGCTCTTTTATTGGAACTCCGGTTTCATGGGTACCTGTGCACTCTGCATCGCAAGTGCAATGCTGTACCAGAAGAGCGACAGAGCAAGTTTAGTACAATAGAAAAGCCAAACATGAGGAAACAAAATAACGACTTTTCAACAATATCTAGTAGTGCTGCAACGACGCGTCACACTGTTTACATTCATCTGGCGTAATGGCGGCTTCTGCTCCTGGGAATGGAGAAAGTTCCATTCTATCACAAAAACCTGGACCACGATTACCAAAAGTATGGGAATACTTTAAACAGAGGCCGAATAAAACGGTCCTTTGTTCCCTTTGCAGAACCAAAATGGCGTACCACCTATGGAATTGGATCTCTGCCAAATTTTTGCCCATGCAAGATCATATTTTGAGCGTGCAAAAGGCCATTTCGCACGCGCGTGAACTGAGTTGAGGAGAAAATCTTCGTCTCGCAAATAAGAAAATATTTAGGGCGAACGTAAATCAGTTTTGCATTTCAAAGAAGTTTATTTGGATGTGTGCGGACGTTCTCTTTCGCACGTGCGAGGTTTCAGACGCTCGCGTTCCTGATACCCGCCCTGCGCGCTCGCTAAGTGCCGACCGCTCGCCTGCTCAATACAAACCAGCGTTACAATGTGCCAAAATTCCAGCCAATCAGAGATGAGGCTGCTAAATTCTGATTGGCTGGCTTGACAACCAAATCACAAGACTCGCTGCATTACAGACAGCGCAAGAGGAAAAATGTATGGTTCAGGAGACTTTGGTTCAATGGCTTGAACACCATCAAAGTTCCTTTTAAGACTGTATAGAAAGTCTTTGACACTCTTCATGTTAAAGTTCAAACGTCTACCACTGGACGACCATACATAAGTGGTTTATTTTTAATCTAAATCAAATCGTATTATTACATAATGGCGTGTCCCAGTATTTCTACACCTCAATGAACTGCTAAATTAGTTCTTACATAAAAAAAGATCACTAGATTAATAAAAAAAAGTAATAAAAATAATCGTTAGAGTAGTCGACTAATCGAAAAAATAATCGTTAGTTGCAGCTCTAATATCTAGTGATGCCCGATTTCAAAACACTGCTTCGAAGCTCTACGAACCACTGATTCGAAACAAATGATTCGTAAAGCTTCGAAGTAGTGTTTTGAAATCGGCCATCACTAGATATTGTTGAAAAGTCGTTATTTTGGTTTTTTGGCGCACAAAAAGTATTCTCGTCGCTTTATAATATTACATTTTAAATGTGTTTTAGTATCTTTCTGGGCATCTGAAAGTGTTCATTGTCTTGCTGGCAATAGAGACTCACTGAGCCATCGGATTTCATCAAAAATATCTTAATTTGTGTTCCGAAGATGAACGAAGGTCTTACGGGTGTAGAACGACATGAGGATGAGTTATTAATGAGAGAATTTTCATAACCCTTGAATCACAATTTGTATGGAAAGGAATAAGAGTTTCTTTACTTCCACTAGTGTTCATTTCAGCAGGAAACTGCAGTGAAAATTGTAGGATTTTTTTGCAAAATGTAGGCACATTTTTCCAATGAGCCTAGGTTGCAAATGCAAATGCACACATGTAAATGTAAAGCCATCAAACTAGACCAGCCTAAGTGTTGCAAAACAGGTTGGTGGCCAAGCAAACCACTTTAGTTTGGTTTTCAGCAGTAATGCCTTTTTAAAGTTAAAAAAAGCTCATTTCTCACCCTTTAGGCAATGCATCTCCTCAACAAGTGGCATGATTTGAAGCATCACATAAGCAATAGAAATAGTGATGCTTGTCTTAGCAAGCAATTTCTCCCACAGTTGAATGTAAACTACTTGAAGATAATTATGGAGGCAGGGTTATCTCTAGTCCACCTCTAAATGATCCCCCGGAGCAGTTTACTGAACCGGCAAAGCCAGGCAGATCAGACCAACTCTATCCTGCTCACCACACAGGGGCAACAGACACTTGGCTAAAAAGTCCAGTGGCAGACATCAAGAGCTGGCGGAGAGCTGCATCTGAAAGCTATTGTTATTCTCACTGTGCTGCAGAGCTACTATCAACTATGACCTTTCTGCAGCTCTGTAGGACACGACATTAATTCAGACCTTCGGCCAAGTCTTTTCATCTCCCATGTTTCTGTCTCTGTAGCCCTGATTAATCAATGGATAAGGATGTTATCAAGGCTATTTTAACCCCATTGGTCATCAAAGCCTGCGTACAACTACCACTTCACTATAAAGCTGTTAATAAAACCATTTTCCATCACAGATCCATCTGCACAGAAGATGCGGTCTTCTGAATAGGTTGTGAGATAAATCGAGCAAAATAGGCTTCAATATTTTTAGCTTTAAATCAATTTAGCCAAGGCAGTGCAAGTGTTATTTGCCCCGGAACCTTGCGAATTGAACTGATTACCCCGTGTGTCAAATATATTAAATATGTAATTTAATAAAGCTGCCATAATGCATTCAAATGGAGTGCAAATGTCCTTTGAGGAAACAACAGTGCATATAAATCATTACATTGCACCTTTGCAGCACACTTTACCTTGCAGCTATTATACATATTCATAAAGTCTATGATTAAATCTATGCTGATGGTTTTATACTGAATAAAACTACCTAAAACGGGTTCTTTTCATAGTGCTTAGACCTTATTTACTTTTAAGAATACACGCTTCTGGTCTTATTGTGCACGATCTACAATTGCATGTTAATCCAAATATGAAAAAGGCTTGTTTGTTCATAAGCTTCATAATCAAAACAGGATCAATTCTGAACTCGCTCCACCTCTGAAACTCAGCTTTATGGCTTAAGACCATAAAATTGCCTTTGTAATTATTGTCAAGTTAAAGTAAACACTGTGCCTGTAAAAATAAACATATGCTTTTAAAAACACTCACATCTAGGCTATATAAAGAGATGTAATCTAACTAAATATATATCTGTGAAAAAAAGCAGCTTTCAAAAACACGGCCGTCAGCAAACTGCAAATAAATGCGTTTAAACAACACATTCAGATTCGATTAAATCCACTATATTTTGTACTGCCTATTGCTAACTAATATCAAACTTTCAACAGATGTTCTGGAAACGGCAAGATCAGAACAATATATATATTTCAAGCGTTTGCTCACCTGTACTCCTCCTGCGTGAACACGGGAATAATGGACGGCTGCAGGACAGTGATCTCCACCAGAGTCTTATTGAACTTCATCGGCTCCCCGTCATCATAGGCAATAATCGCCAACTGTTTGGGAACAAGAGAAAATCAATTATAAGATAAAATAGGAGTCTGAATTCGGAAATATAATTATTCAAAGTCAAAAAGAGGTTTGTATAAATGTCTCATCTTTTAACACAGGTCAAAACTAATGTCAGAGTAATGCAATATAATATAATATAATATATAATGTATGTATTATATATTTTTTGTAATTTTTGCTGTAGTAAAAAAACGTGCACTAATTCTTTCCCTCGATTTCCTAAATCGTTCACACGATTTACCATTCAAACAGTCAAACGTGAGCGCGATGTCATGTGCACGGCTCCATAAAGATGAAACAATCTTTAAATAAAATAAATGCACTTTACAAAATTGCATTGAAATACGACTACGATTATTGATCTCTTTCGGTTTGCAGATCTTGTTTATGCTTACAGAAAGAAAAAAAAATAACTATTCGCCAATGGGGTAAGAAAATTAAACTTCTTTCAAGATATTCTCTGAGACATTTACATGGCAACACAAGTCCAGTGCCGTGAAGTATTTGAGTACATGTAATTAGCTGTGTCTTTTTGACTACTTTGTACCTTGACTAAGTCTCAAAGACATTAGGAACTTTTACTCTCTACTGACTACATTTATTCACTCCAGTTAGTGACCAACAAATCCAGTTAGGGACCTATCATCCTGCGCCATCTACAGTTTCATGTAGGTTTATATTTACCTTGCAAGTGTGAAGGAATGGCACACATTGCATTCCCAGATGAAAGTTATAAGAAACCCAAACTCAAGCATATGCAGTAAATCAGAACAGTTCATGTGGAGCAGCATTTACTGGGAACGGAGCCGCTCTGAGATGCGTGTAACCTACTGTAAATAATTAAAGCGCATATATATATATATATATATATAATTAATTGAATCACAGCCTTTGTGAATTGACAATAGTACTAAGCTATAATATGGTTTTCATATGGTTTTAGTACATCATGCAGTCTAATAAGGTGCTTAATAGATTCTTCGCTGAGAAATTTTGCCGGTTACTTGACATGGGTAAATTGCAGCTTTTTTAAAAACAGGTACTCAAATTTAATCGTGACATCCCTTCATCTGATAAGACAAGAACATTGTGTTGGGTCATGCATGGGGAAACTGTGTCCAGAGAAGCTTAAAACCTGAATTTGAGCCATTATATTTCTAAACTCGCCATCGTTTTGCTCTGACATCGTCAGGCAGTGCAGCAATTTCATCTAAATCAATCTGTGGGATGCATAAAAATGATTGACGGGCCAGTTATGGCCTGCAGGCTACTAGTGTACAAGCCCTGTATTAAGAAAAGATTGTTGTGCACTTACACTGAATTTAGTGTTGGGCTCCTCATTCAGATTGACCCTGGTGAGAACACTGCCCGAGTTCTCCTCCACGTCGAAGATACTAGTGCTGTAAGGAAACTGCTCCAAGTCCACTTTATAGTGAACTCGACTGGCCGCTGTACCCTAAAATATAAATAAAAAAGAAATAAAGAAGACATAACAAAAGCCCTTTCAAAAAAAGAAAAAGAAATTCAAAAGAGAGAATGTAGTCATTATATTAGAAATATTTGACAATGACTGTTGAATTATTAAATAAAAACTTGAGGAGATGGAAAGCATTCATTTTCAATAACGCGATGGTGTTTTTGTGGTTTGTTTCTAACGAATGACTCCGTGAAGTTATGTTAAGGTTAAAATGCATGACTCTTAAAATCTCAACAGATTTAAAAAAAAAAACAAAAAAACATTCATTCAGTTGTCGACATTGTAAACGGTCACAGAGAAGAACTGAGCGTCCTTAACTAAATGACCGAGGGTCACACACTACAGACCATCGGCGTCAGTCGCCAGATTACAGCTCGTCACTTCTCAGATATTCTAACTCCGTTTCAGCATGTTCAATCGGCAAAAACAAGTTCTGACAGATGCCGACAGACGCTGACACCGATCCGACAAAACTCGACGAAGTGTGTGTTGCCTTCTGTCGGCATCTGTCTGAAATGGCCTTGGAAGATTTGCAAGTTGTTCCGAACTAGAGATGGGACCGGTTTCACGATAAACCACAATAAAATGTACTGACGGTTAGTATTATCTAGTGGTGCGTAAATGTGAGAATTGTTCTTAACAAAAATAGTCGTGGCCTAATGGTGAGGGAGTCGGGCTTGTAACCTGAAGGTTGCTGGTTCGATTCCCACACTAGCAGGAATTAAAAGTGGGGATTGTGAATAAACAGCACTCTCTCCACCTTTGATACCATGACTAAGGTGCCTTTGAGCAAGACACCTAACCCCAAATTGCCTCACTTGTAAGTCGCTTTGGATAAAAGTGTCTCCTAAATAAAAACGTTATCGTTTAAAATTTAATTATGTCCCGTCTAGCCAGCAACCGTCTGATGCAGGTGTAGCATGCAAAGTTTTTTTTTTTTTTTTTTTTTTTTTTTGAAATACCATACTTGGGTTTTTTTCAGCCTTCTAAGAGCACCAAATCTGAGGTGTTGTCATATTTTGGCTTTTACAAAGGCCCGAGGGAAACTTAATCAAAGATTGTCACCCTGTCTGCAGAACATGAAAAAAGAAAGTTGCTGCAATAGGGGGGAACACTTCAAATCTGCAGAGTCCACCACCCACTGCTGTATAGCGACGAAAAGTACGAAAATTACGTCTGGGAAATAACGGAACACAAAATGTTGTTTTGAGTTGAACTATTTTACCTCACTCACTTAAAATTAACGTGAACCTTCCACGAATAAAAGTTCTCAGCAACTGGCTTTGAGCCAAAGACGAACAAACAAGTTCAAACAAGACAATGACGGGTGAGATTTAATTATATTACTTATACACTTATTACACAGATTATGAAATTGAGATTAATGTTTTAAATCTTTCCTCATTTTGTACAAAACAATCGTCCAGACAAGATGATCACAACAACAATATTGTAGTAGTATTAGTAAAGTCCTCTGATTTCATTTTCAATACAATCAAAACGGAGACACAAAACAGCAAGTTGCATTTGAATGAAATGAGAGAGCACGTCTGTTGTGATACATGGATGTGCACTGTGTTATAATGCCCTGCTATTGACGACGGTCTTTATCAGGAAGGAAATGACACAGAATAGAATCTTGCTTACAAAAGTGCTTCTTGTATTTGTTATATGCATCAGTTCTTTTTGAACTCTTTCATCTCATTTTAACAAAACAGTGATAATCGTTATAATTTCGGTCATTATAATCGTGATATGAAATTTTCACACCGTCCCATCCTTATTCCGAACACAACAAATTCAAGGACACGTGTCTTGTTGCAGGAGACAAATGACCAAAGAAAACAATGGTTCTAAAACATTTCCGATATCCTCCAATTGGATGGAATCATAGTACGAATCTGAAAAGTCTGTACAGCTCTGACTCTCAGCAAAGTTTTTAACAAGTTCAAACTGCAAATACAGGCAAAAATCTGTGCACTGTATTCTAGCCTTTAGAGGTATAAATCAAGGTATCAATCAAGGGCCAGATTTACTAAACTGTTACGGGTGCGTGTCCAGGAAGAAGCGCACGACCGGAGGAAATATTGGCGTAGAGCTTTAATTAGTAAAGGTAGAATAACTGAGAAAATTCACACAACACCATCAAACTAACATCAAAGACTGAAAAGAAACGGAGGGCTTATATACACAGAGAACATAGGAGCAAACGATACTAATTAACACACCTGACAAGAACTAATAATGAAATCAAACCAGTAACCATAGAAGCCAAGGAGTGGAGGGAAAACCAAACAAAGACATGTGGCAAATGAAACAGAAATACATGTAACATAAACAGGGAAAATTAGCGTTTTTTTCCCCCCTAAAAAGTGCAGATGTGAGTGGAAATGTCTGCGCATAATCTACTGACGACGCGCAAATTAAAGAACACATAATGATCACACATTTCCATAATGATCAACGAAATCTACCAATACGACATGCTTTTTTTGGGCGGTAATGGGGCAAATAACAGTAAACTGACTAGCGCAAACCTTAGTAAATCCCCGTGCATGATTCATTACTCTCTTGCAATAAATTTTGCATCTGAAATTGAAACTCCTATAGATGCATATGGAATAAGGTCAGTCTCAAAAATAACTGTGTAAACTGCTTTTCAAGGCTAAAACTTTCAAGCAACGGTCAACTTAAATTCTTCTGCTGAACACTATTAGCAGGATTCAAATAAATCTGATAGGCTCAATTTGTTCACTTTATTCTGTTCTTCTGAAGTCACGCCTCCCGCTGCGAGTTTCATAAGTTATGAGCCGATGTGTAGCGCTGGCCCCGGGACAAAAGGGTTTGTAACCCCGCTGAGAGGGAGATAATTACGAGGGTGATGCCGGGTGAGAAATGGAGCCTGCGGGAGGGCCTGTCCTCGTGAGAACGTGCTGAAAAACCCATTCATCCACCTACGGGTGGGGACAGCACCACACATAGTGCCAGTCGGGGCATGCGTTTTGGTGTGAAATCAGACTACAAATGATTTTTCAGCACACTCCTGTGTCTTCAGGCCGTATGGAGAGGATTGAGGTCATGGGGCGTTCGAAAGCACAAGTTACGCCACACTGTGTTTTATCATACATTACATTTCCTCGCTACGCTTAAAATCCCGACGAGTTTGATTAACATCACTCTCATTTCTTCACAATTTTATTTTTTTCTGCAGTCATTTGCTTTAATATTGTATGTTTATTTAGTTTGAAGAGACTCAGATATGATTGCATCGTGCCCAAAAAGAGTCAGAACCTTTACTTTTCTTTTATTTTCGTCGCAAAGATAGCGCCTCAGTTTAATTCTGATTTATTTCTGTGTGGTTGAGGATGGCTAATGAATAAAACACACTGATGGGCATGAGAAGATGTCCGATGCCAGTATGAAGTGCCATCTGACAGATGCTCAGAGAATAGGGAAAAGGAGAGAGTTGCCAGAACCACATTGATAGACAGCAAAACAAACCCGGTCACCAGCAGGCTGAAGAGATGTCGTAAATATGAGCTGCTGTTTGTGAAAAACAAAATCATTATGTGCCAGTACAAAATAACCCTTGAAAATGGTGTTGCTTAGTGGGTTTGATTTTTTTTTTTTTTTTTTTTTTTTTGAATCCATGTATTTCATTTGCCAAGAGAATTTGCAAAAGGCCATCAACAAGATTGAAGTCATTTACAAGTAATACATTGCTTTGGATGTGGTCAGGGTGATGATTTTAGCCTGGAAATCTGCAAAAAGACTCTATTGGTCGTGTTTTAACGGGCTGGGAAGTAATATGCTGTCAAATTAGCTTTAAAACATTTGCTCAAATATCACCATGGAAATATTGATAGTGCTTTTGTTAATTGCTTAATGCGCAAGAGGATAACAAAGTGCTTCACGTGAGGTCAAATATGCCACGTTAGAATTTAATTTCCTAACCGATGAGAGTCCCTTATATGCAATTAGATTTTTTTGATGAAACAAAATTATGGTGAAATTGTGGATAGGGCCAATACTATAGGGCTTCAGACTGGCCAGAGTCCTCCAAAGCCTCAGGGTGCATGGCCCGAGACTGTCAAAGAAAACAGAACCAGTGATTTTGGCTCATGAACTGCAGGCTAACCATTAGGGCCCTTCAGGCGCCTAAGAATATATAGTGCCATCTGACCAACATTGGCTAACATAGGGCCCTTCTGTCTTTACAACATAAGCCGACCACTTGGGCTCCAGAGACTCTAAGTGTATAAAGTGCGAGCTGATCGCTATGGCTTCTGGGGCAATGGGTCCTTCTGCACATACAGTCCACTAAGGCTAATGAGCCTCTCAGAATATACAGTGTGAGCTGACCAAAAGGGCTGTAGGGCTCTAGGGCCCCTGGGCCACTCAGTGTATATAGTATGAGTTGACCGCTAGGGTTCCAGTGCCTCAGGCCCCTCAGTATATACTAGGGCTGCACGATTTATCGTGTTTAAATCGCACGCGATTTTGCAAAGGCTGCGATTATTTAATGCGCAGCTTGTCAGAGCTGTACGGCTCTGTGATCAGTAGTAAATCTCCATCTGAAAGACAGAGGGCGCTCTTGCTCACGAAAATATAAGCCAAAATAAATTCAAAATAAGCCCTGCCGCAATACTCGTCATATCGCTGTAGCTGAATAAACAGAAGATTGAAACACTTTGACTGGTTAAACATGACTAATAAACACACGACTGCCTTATTCGGTGTAAGAAATCACACCATCTCACAGAATGATGCTCAACTGTCGTTATGAAGTGAGTTTGGAGTAAAAACATGTTGTTTTTTGTTGGACAAGAAGTTAATAAATGCTTCATGTCTGGAAAGATGTTTGACACGCGTTGCTTTTTCAAATGCACATTATAGGCGGCTCAAACTCGCAATGCTTTCAGAAGGATTAGCATTTGGAGCCGTACTTCATTGACAAGCTGTGGATAAAAAAAAATAAATAAATAACCGCAGCCATTGCAATTTCATAATCACACTAAGAATCAATGATATTTTTTGTATCGTGCGATTCAATCGTACAGCCCTCGTATATACAATGCACGATGAACCCTAGGGGTCTTGGCACCCTCTGAGTTTCTGTGTATACAGTTCGAGTTGACCAATAGGGCCCCTGATCCCCTGAGAATATACAGTGTGAGCTGACCAAAAGAGCTCTAGGGCCCCTGGGCCTTTCTGCCTTTACAGCGCGAGTTGATCGCAGTGGCCTTGGTCCACAGAGTTTGAGCTGACCACTATAGTTCCTGGACTCCTTGGAATTTACAGTGCGAGTTAACCGATGTGTCTTTATGGCCATGGGCCCCTCCATCTATAGAGCATAAGATGACCACTATGGCTCAAGGGCCACTGAACATATTCAGTGTGAGGTGACCACTAGAGCTCCAGGGTCCCTGAGCATAAACTGTGTGAGCTGAGCATTACAGTCCTTGGAACTTATCAGCAGGGCCCCTAGGCCTCTCAGGATATACATTTTCATTGATTCTTCCCAGGACCCTTCTGTGCAATCCATACTGTATGAGTTGAACACTAGGACTGTTATTTTTAGGTCTTAAAATAAAACTAAAAAAAAAACATTTCTAAATTTGTTCAGCCGAATTGCTTGCCGCTTGCGCTCAGGGGTCTCTTGGGACCATGATCCGTCCCTGACAAATGCCAATCACTTGGAGATGAGAGAACCAGTCTGCAGTTTCAGAGAGGTGTTGAGATGGCACATGTCTTGCAAAACATAGCAAATCTGAGAAACAAACTAACTCAATCACCATCTCCAACAGAAGACCTCAGGGACAAGGGGCATACAAAAATACCTGCATCCGGACCAACGAGCACCAACACGGGTACAAATCCAGGCTCGAACTACCACAACCGTGACAAACACATTCAGAACATCCTAAAAGTAGGCACGACCCGCTGAGGAGTACCCCGAGGCTCATGAAGGGGCTTGCAATTAAAATGGTCCACAACAACACGTGTCTATCTGTAGAGCAAATCAGTCATATTAATGGGGAAATGCGTTTCACTCTTGGATGCATTGCATCATACCACTTCAGTGAATGATTACCGCACAAGCTGTTTATAGGATTTTGTTAATTGCGCATCACATTGAAAACATTATTAGGCAAGATGGTAAATTAGAATAGTAATTGAACTCTTGATACTGAAAGCCCAGTAGACTCTGATTACCCTGCCCTCATTAAGAAACGCGACTTTCTAATGATACCAACATTTCTGTATGCATCGCGAGTAATCACAAGTAGCCTAAGCCTCGAATTATAGGGGAAAAAATAAATAAAAACAACAACAACAACAAAAAAACAGAACTGCTATTTAAAGAGGGAATAGGACACTTTCTGATACAAAGTCTTTGAAACTTTTTGATGGGGTATTAATTTTGCTGCTCCAATCGGATCCAGCATCAGTTTGACTGTACTGTACATTAAAAATAAAGAATTTTAATAAATAAAAACTAAAAAAAAAAAAAAAAAAAAAAAACTTTTCCCTAAAAAATTTGGCATTTTATAAAAAAAATCCTGAAAATCTTTTGAAAAAATTGACAACTTATTTTTTTTCCATCTCATTTCCTGGCCTGGATATCACATTTTACGACATTCCCTGACATTTCCAGGTTTTCCAGGACTATGAAAACCCTGCGAATAACATCTCAAAAGTCTAAATTAATCATGATTCAGCATGTGGGAGACAAGGCGGCAATGAAAGCACATCTATGAATTATGTTATGAAGTTTCAGACTCTAAAAATGTCTAAAATGCATTACAAGTGTAGAACAGACCTGAGCCCTGTATTCCTTAGTAGTGCTGTCCTGCCAAAATTGACCCACTGAAATGTCATTTATGGCAGGAACTGAGAGGTTGTGTAGCGTCTAGACTCATGTTAAAAAATAGCTGCCATTCAACAACCATGATTTGCAACAAAATGCTCCAGTTGCTATGAATGATAACAGCTTTCTGCATGATCAGATACAGTGAAGAAGATAAGTAGCCCTCAGTTTCAAAGACAGATAAACAGTGTCGGTTACACAAATTTACCTTGCTCCTGTGAATGCAACGAGCTGACATTTCGTACTGCGCCATTTATCAGAACGCTCGCCAATAAAGTCCTTGTGTATCGCTCAACTTGACGTCGGAGTCAGAAATTCAATTTGGGTTTAGCGCCACGGCAGATGTATGCTCAAATAATTATTTGTTCAAATCACTCAAGTAGTCCCAGTGTTAAGTAGCTAACCACAAGCAGCAACGCTACTACCCTAACTTCATTTTTCAGTAGTGCGACAGCAGTTCAGGGTGACAAAATGGAACATCTGTGTTTAATGTCACATTATATGGCATCAATTCAGAGCCACATTTCACACACAGCTGCTGAGCATGCAGATGCATATAAGAGCACTGTAGTAAGTTTGCCAAAAGAAAACAAAAAGAAATATGGATATATATTTGTATCGATTCATTTGGATTAGTGTTAATTTCGTTAATGACAAAAAATGTTCGTCGACAAGAGATGCGATGATAATGACACCAATGTCATTAAGCGATAACTGCGACTGTCAGCGTTATATAGTTGACGAAAAAAGACAAGACTAAAAACGACTTTTGTCGAAAACACGAGACAAAATATTACAGACTGATTTTAACAAGCCTCCGAGTTTACGGTTGCCAGATGTCAAGCTTTTCTCTAAAAGGACGCATTTTCTACCCGGTGTTTTACGTACTATTTGCAATCTGGCAACTATGCTCTTTCTCTACACTGCGAAAGAAGTGCCGATGATCTGAGTTTAGTGAGCTTCACTGAGATATTATGCTCAAATTAAAGTCTGTGTTCAAAACACCTGTAATGGATCTCGACTATATTGTTTGCGATTGTGGTTGTGGAATACTACTATAATAAATTAAAAATAGTAGTTTGTAATAAATCAGGAAACTAGATGAGGCAAAATTAATCAAGGGTATGAGTTGGCATTCTCTTGATTTGTGCTTATAGGTGAAAGAGCAAAATGACAACGACAATTTTGAGCAAAATAATCAGTAGCTTACGGTTCACCAATGAAAACAAAAATTTTTCCATTAACCTACTGTATGACATACAATGCTGTTTCTTATAGGGATGTGGTGGAACAGAAACCGTAAGCAGTGTTTTATACTGCAACTGATGACGTGCAAGCATGACTGCCAGCCTAAATTTAATTTCCAGCCACAGCTGGGGCTGTTGGCCTGCTTTGCCCCTGACCAGTCTTGGCAAGTGCGCGGAGTTATGGGCTGAATAGAGAAGGACAATTGATCTTTATAAGGTTGAGGTTTCTAACAAGGTGAGGGCATGGAGAAGCATTACATCTGCAGACCTCCACAAGAATATGCATTTGAGTTGAAAGAGAAAGAAAAAAGAGAGCATGAAAGAGGGAAAGAATAAAGTCAAATTGACAAGTAGAAGAAAGGTTGTTTGTGTGGTGGCTATGTGGGATTTGCGAGACAGTGACAAAGTTATTAACATAAATGAAAACCAGCAGTATATAATATATTTTCATTAACTAAAATATATAATCCTAGGTGAAACAAGTGTCCTGTTTTTGCACATTGATTTTGTACTTAATATACTGAAATTCTTCTTCAGTATTTCTAAAAATAATCTCAAGAACATCTAAGAACTTTGCTCTTTGCATTTAGTTACCACTTTTAGTACGCTTGAACCCATTTTAGTTCATATTCATGCTGTCTCAAAAAACACTGTAGTTGTTCTAAGATGTTCTTACGATTATTTTAAGAAGTACTGAAGAAGAAATTTTAAGTACAAAATTAATGCGTGAAAATAGAGCTCTTTAAGTACATCATGGAAGTGTTATTTCTTACCTGGGATAAGCGAAAGAAATGCTTAAACTAGCACAAAACAAACTCTTGAATATATTTCAAAGATTACATGATATGAACCGTGCGTGCAAACTCAAATCAAAATCTTTTGTTGCTGTTTTTGATACAGGAATGGCACATTTATAACCAAAACTTATCAGTAATTCAATATAGTATTCCAAAAGTCCAAATGATTAAAAAAAAAGCACAGAAAAATAGAACAAAACAAACAAAAATCAAAACAAGTAGTAGCAAAACAAAACAAAAACAAAGCATAAAACAACAAAAAAACACTATTAAAGCTATTCATAACTAAACTGAAAACCAAAATACTAAAGATATTGTCCAAAACAAAACCGTGCAAATTCTGTTCAAAGAAAGAAAAAAAAGTTACTGGTTTTAAAATAATTTTACAGCTAAATGACACATGAATGGCACATCTAACCTAAAACTTATCAGTAATTTAATATAGTAATTCAAAAGGTCATTATCATTAAAAAAAAAGCAAAGCACAAAAACAGAACAGAACAAACAAAAAAACAAAACTAGTAGCGAAGCAAAAAAAAAACCCCAAAAACAAATGCAAAACAAGTAGTAGAAAAGGAAAGCAAAAAAACAAATGCAAAGCAAAACAACAAAACAAAAGTTGCACTATTGAAACTGTCCATAACTAAACTAAAAAACAACAACAACAACAACAAAAAACATTTTCAGTCCTATAATAGCACTGAACTGTGGTTGCGCAAAGCATAAGGTGTCACGTGATGCTGGTTGAGTTTGTTTGCGATTGTGACTGTGGAGGGTACAGTGTGGGGGGCTTTATGCTGGAGACATGCCACTCGCCAGTTGGCCGGGTATAGCTGCCTCTTCAGTTAAACACACACACACAGGTGTGAGTATGTGCTGATGTTTTCCTCCTCTTATCTTTGTTTTATTGTGTTTAGCCCTTTGAAGTCATGCAACAAAGCACACATTCGCTCACCGCACACCGCAGTCAGACCTATTCACAGTCACACCAATAAAGAATGTCAATGACACTCAAGCTTAATCATAAGAGACTTGATGCTACACTTGATATATTTTTAGTCACAATTTGCAAGAAAAAAAAGATCAAGGCGACGGTTGTCTTGTGTGAAGCATGACGTTTGACTATCGAGATGAAGATTCATGTGTTCTCGTAGATTTTTCAAACTCACTGAAATACCTTAGCGATGAAGGAACACACACAATCAAGCCAACTCACCGGTGGGTCCAGGTCCTCGGCATGCACAGTGGTCACTACGGTCCCCTTGATTGCGTTGGGTGCCACCACCCCCCGATACAGCATTTGGCTGAACACTGGTGGGAAGTCGTTCATGTCCTGTCCAGAAACAGAACATCAAACTCCGATTAGTACCTCGATTCCCGCTCTCTTCGCCTGCCTTTAGACTTCTGCAACTGTCAGACTGTGTGCTAGCTCAGTCCCCATTAGCTAGCCCTGAACACTAAAACACTAAGCAAAAATGGCATTTATTCAATAGTAGATCATGCAGTGCATTAAGGATGTGTCACAGTGCTATGTGCCTGGGGACTTTTTGGGGAAAAAGTTGGGTGAGACATAATTATAGCCGCTGAGAAACTGCACAAGGCAGATGAAAAGGTTACAATAAAGAGCCAAAGCTGAAAAGAGGTGCTAATAGGGTTCGGGAGCAAATATAAATATATATATATATACACACATGTAGAAATTAATTTTTTATGATAACATATACCATGTCCTCATATGTTTTTAAAAGTGGTATATGCATCTCAGTATGACTTCAGCTTCATTGAACTTCCAGTGAAGAACTACATTACCCATAATTCTAAACAGATATCCACCAATCAGACAAGTCGATGTTCTAGAAATGACAATCACTGCAAAAAAGCTTAGTAGCAACTCCCATAAAATACTGCAAATGTTTATCAAGTCTTCTAAGACTAAAGTCATTGATATATTTGTAAATATTTAAATTAATAAATCAGCATGGCTGTGATTCGGCCGAAGGCGATCACAGTGTGCTGATATACAGCCATATCGCACAGCTTCTCATGTTATATTGCATTTATACAACAGTTTGACGGCACGAGTGTGTAAATAAATAAGAACAACAACGGATTGTCTTTAAAAACCCTCTTTTGTGATATATATATATATATATACAGTACTGTGCAAAAGTTTTAGGCAGGTGTGAAAAAATGCTGTAAAGTAAGAATGCTTTCAAAAATAGACATGTTAATAGTTTATATTTATCAATTAACAAAATGCAAAGTGAGTGAACAGAAGAAAAATCTACATCAAATCAATATTTGGTGTGACCACCCTTTGCCTTCAAAACAGCATCAATTCTTCTAGGTACACTTGCACACAGTTTTTGAAGGAACTCGGCAGGTAGGTTGGCCCAAACATCTTGGAGAACTAACCACAGTTCCTCTGTGGATTTAGGCAGCCTCAGTTGCTTCTCTCTCTTCATGTAATCCCAGACAGACTCGATGATGTTGAGATCAGGGCTCTGTGGGGGCCATACCATCACTTCCAGGACTCCTTGTTCTTCTTTACACTGAAGATAGTTCTTAATGACTTTCGCTGTATGTTTGGGGTCGTTGTCATGCTGCAGAATAAATTTGGGGCCAATCAGATGCCTCCCTGATGGTATTGCATGATGGATAAGTATCTGCCTGTACTTCTCAGCATTGAGGATACCATTAATTCTGACCAAATCCCCAACTCCATTTGCAGAAATGCAGCCCCAAACTTGCAAGGAACCTCCACCATGCTTCACTGTTGCCTGCAGACACTCATTCGTGTACCGCTCTCCAGCCCTTCGGCGAACAAACTGCCTTCTGCTACAGCCAAATATTTCAAATTTTGACTCATCAGTCCAGAGCACCTGCTGCCATTTTTCTGCACCCCAGTTCCTGTGTTTTCGTGCATAGTTGAGTCGCTTGGCCTTGTTTCCACGTCGGAGGTATGGCTTTTTGGCCGCAAGTCTTCCATGAAGGCCACTTCTGACCAGACTTCTCCGGACAGTAGATGGGTGTACCAGGGTCCCACTGTTTTCTGCCAATTGTGAGCTAATGGCACTGCTCGACATCTTCCGATTGCGAAGGGAAGTAAGCATGATGTGTCTTTCATCTGCTGCAGTAAGTTTCCTTGGCCGACCACTGCGTCTACGGTCCTCAACGTTGCCTGTTTCTTTGTGCTTCTTCAAAAGAGCTTGGACAGCACATCTGGAAACCCCTGTCTGCCTTGAAATTTCTGCCTGGGAGAGACCTTGCTGATGCAGTATAACTACCTTGTGTCTTGTTGCTGTGCTCAGTCTTGCCATGGTGTATGACTTTTGACAGTAAACTGTCTTCAGCAACCTCACCTTGTTAGCTGAGTTTGGCTGTTCCTCACCCAGTTTTATTCCTCCTACACAGCTGTTTCTGTTTCAGTTAATGATTGTGTTTCAACCTACATATTGAATTGATGATCATTAGCACCTGTTTGGTATAATTGTTTAATCATACACCTAACTATATGCCTACAAAATCCCTGACTTTGTGCAAGTGTACCTTGAAGAATTGATGCTGTTTTGAAGGTAAAGGGTGGTCACACCAAATATGGATTTGATTTAGATTTTTCTTCTGTTCACTCACTTTGCATTTTGTTAATTGATAAATATAATCTATTACCAAGTTTATTTTTGAAAGCATTCTTACTTTACAGCATTTTTTCACACCTGCCTAAAACTTTTGCACAGTACTGTATATATATATTTTGTATTGTTTTTATGTACTAAAAGGGAACCGTTTTATATCATACCATCACTTTCATACAATGACTCTATGTAAGACCACTTTAGCCTCAAACTTAAAATTAAGCACAAAATTAAATGATTAGAAAGTGTTTCATGACAGGACAAAGCAATACTGTTAAGATCTACAATCACACTAAAGGTATTTAAAGTTTCACTTCTAAACATTATTGTTTAATATATTAAAATATTTTGTTAACTATACTTAATATATCATCATTATACTATAATATAGTGTAATTATTTCTGATCATATGACAGGAAAATTTGCTACTATGCATGAAATACATAGGCAGTCAGCATGCATAGTCCATTGTGTCATTTGTAATACTTTAAGGGAATTTCCCCTCCAATTTAAACGCTTTTTGTTGTTGAGCTGTTTGGTTCATGGGTTGAAACTCTTAGAACAATGAAATAGAGGGCGCTCACTTTTCAGAGGACACTAACTTTTTCCCAACAAAGTTATATATGTGAAAGATACTGCAAAGAGGAAAAGTACGGTTGGCTCCCATGAATGCTGATGACACAGGTGATTCCGGGAGATGCAACAGACGCGACGCGACCTAATACATTCAATAGAGCAGCCGTCTCCGAGCCCAAGGAGAGGCCAGGCGGGTTCAGGTATCCAAATTACACCTCCCTCCCCTGTCATTCCCCTCACCACCCTTCGTCCTCCCTGTGAGAACACGCTTATTCAAGGATGCCCTTGAGTCTTGAGCACCGACTAATAAAACTTTGCTATTGCACATCCCCAAAATAAAAGGTCTCGAGGAAAGTACTTTGGAGTGAAATTGGTATTTTTTTTCCCCCCTTATTTTCCAATCCCACACATTTCTGTAGGTTTTCTCTCTCCCCAGATGAAAAATAAAATCTGTCAAAGTAAATCTGCAAAGTGTAGTGAGTTCACGATGGTGCTCTTAGTCGCACCGGGACTGTTTTCTCCATCAGGATGGTGCCTTGGGGCGTCTATCCCATCATAATCACTCTAATATCCCAAGTCTCCATGCATCAGGTAGCACATTCGTTTCTGCTGTTCACTGCTACTTTTTCATTTTTCACAGCAACTAATTTTCAATTAGCCACACCGTGCACAGAAGGAAAATTAATAAATAATCCAACACGGAAACAATTAGGGGTTCTTGGGAGACTGTAGAGGACGTAATAAGCCGTGTGTTTCCTTGCATGAAAATGCTTTTGCTTAAACTCTTTATCTTTGAAGTCGAAGCTGATCAAACTGCAGGCGGTTTGCTAACTGAAATAAACAAAACAAAACAAAAAACAGATGTCATTTTAAACAACTGGTTAAATGTCAAACAATGCTCTAGCTAAGTGCCCTGGCTCTATATGAATCGAGTAAGACATTTTGAAACTGTAGGTTAACAAACTACAAGGTACTCATAATGTAGTTTCATTATCGTCAAATTATCATTTTAAACGAGCTCATAACTAGCTTCATTGAAGCATCTCTTTTTAAATGTAAAAACTTTCAGATAATATCACTTTAGTGATGAGTGCAGGATTCTCAGGAGGATCTCAAAGAGGGTGACAATGTTTTAACTGACACCTTTACTCTAAATGCAATTAATAACACAAAAAATAAATCAAATGAAACACATTTCTATAACAGAGTTGAACATAATGATTAACAACAGCATTAAACTAAACTCTCCACTTCAAAAAAGACCTTAATTCGCTTTTGTGAACCTGTTGAACTGTCAGAATGAAGCGTTACACTAAAATGCCATAAACGTGTTAAATTACACAATGTAGGAGAGCACAATTGATTACTGCGTCAAGTCGCTTTCACTGAATTGCTTTCTGTGAAAAGAGTGTGGCAAAAAAACAAAACTTTGACATGCTAAATGTTGGAAAAAATGTATGTAACAGAAAATGCAAAACAAAATTTCATGGTATAAAGGTACAATGCTTTTATTATAGAGTCAGATTCCGTGTCCTGCCTTCGACTGCCACCCAATCCACTTTGCACCGGCCTCTTACGGTTCCTCCCGCATGTGGTGGGCCCAACGGGAGGAGTTCAAGAATCTTGGGGTTTTGTTCACGAGTGAGGGAAGGAAGGAGCGTGAGGTTGACAGACGGATCGGTGCAGCTTCTGCAGTGATGCGGTCGATGTACCGGTCTGTCGTGGTGAAGAAGGAGCTGAGCTGCAAGGCGAAGCTCTCGATTTACCGGTCAATCTACGTTCCTACTATCACCTATGGTCATGAGCTTTGGGTCATGACCGAAAGAATGAGATCCCGGATACAGGCGGCCGAAATGAGCTTCCTCCGCAGGGTGGCAGGGCGCTCCCTTAGAGATAGGGTGAGGAGCTCGGTCACTCGGGAGGAGCTCAAAGTAGATCCGTTGCTCCGTCACACCGAGAGGAGTCAGCTGAGGTGGCTCGGGCATCTGTTTAGGATGCCTCCTGGACGCCTCCCTAGGGAGGTGTTCCGGCTGTGTCTCACTGGGAGAGACTCCGGGGAAGACCTAGGACTATGGACTATGTCTCTCGGCTGGCCTGGGAATGCCTCGGTGTCCCCCCGGAAGAGCTGGAGGTAGTGTCTGGGGAGAGGGAAGTCTGGGCATCTCTGCTTAGACTGTTGCCCCTGCGACCGGCCCCGGATAAGCGGTAGAAGATGGATGGATGGATGGATGGATGCTTTTATTATAATAAACTAATTTGATTTTTGTGATTATAATGTGAGACATTTCATTTTATTGAAATAGTTGAAATACAATAGTTTTTATATCATATGTGAATTGATTGCTTTTAATTTTAGCGACGCACAGATAAAACTTATTTAAAAAAGCACAGAAGCTGAAATTAAAGTTTTTATTTAGGTGATAAATCAGTGTAGTAAAGTTCTTCGGCAAGGAGCCGCCACTCGGTATTTCAGCCAAACAAATTTTTTTCATATTGGAACTCTGTTCATTTTTGATAAAGGTGAAGTAAAATATTTTGTCCTCACACAAAATTACTGATTGTGTGGATTTCTAATGAAATGACAGGATTTTTCCTGTCCACACCTTTACAGTTTGGAATGGCATAAAGACCTTGACTTCAATTATTTTGAATGGTAACACAACTATGGAAAAAAACAAAAAAAGTCTCCCAAACTAATTGGAAACTGAATGAATTCTGGTCCATCGGCTATTGTTTGTAGTATGTCGTGGAAAGGTAGCTCAAGCGATGATTCACAGGTCCCCTGGGCGAATACAGCATCACAGTAACCATCACCGAAATACTTCCACAATGATCTCTTCCACCCACTTAACCGAGAGCAGCTTTTCCAGCGAGAGCTAATTGACATTCATCCAGTGTGTAGAACCTAATCTTCTGAGACCTTACAAATCAGCTAGTTACACAACAGAGGTCTTGTGGACCATTTCAGACATAATACAGTCTCTAGCTGTCAGTGTCTACAGGGCTTAGGAGTTGCTACGGTTTCGGGATATCCCCTGAAAAGACCAGTATGAATCTACTTGCTTGCCAGGTCAGAACATCAGGCCTAAAGTGGTTTGGTTGGACACAGATAAGGGCTTTTCACCGTACCCTTGTTGCTCTAACCCCCACTTTTAACTCAGGGAAAAGAAACATTTCGAGCTTGCAATTTGGAAATAATAACCCTGCTTATGTGTTCACGAAAAAAAAAAAAAAAAAAAAAACCCTCAGGAATACTACTTTAGTTTAACCCATGTAAATGTATCATTTTGTGAAAGTCATCGTGAAAGTCGTGACGTATTGAGTATGGTGACTCGAAATTTGTGCGCTGCATTTATCCCATCCAAATGCACACACACAGCAGTGAGTAGTGAACAAGTACACAAACATCCAAGGCAGCAACAGCACCCAAGGAGCAATTTTGGGGTCAGGTGCCTTGCTCAAGGGCACCTTAGTCATGGTATCGAAGGTGGAGAGAGTGCTGTTTATTCACAATCCCCACCTTCAATTCCTGCCAGCGTGGGACTCGAACCAGCAACCTTCAGGTTAAAAGCCCGGCTCCCTCACCATTAGGCCACGACTACCCTGCCCCTGCCCCCTACCCCTATCCCTGCCCCTTCCCCTGCCCCCTACCCCTATCCCTGCCCCTACCCCTGCCCTGCCCCTACCCCCTACCCCTATCTCTGCCCCTACCCCTGCCCCCTACCCCTATCCCTGCCCCTACCCCTGCCCCTACCCCCTACCCCTATCTCTGCCCCTACCCCTGCCCCCTACCCCCATCCCTGCCCCTACCCCTGCCCCTGCCCCTACCCCTACCCCTATCTCTGCCCCTACCCCTGCCCCCTACCCCTATCCCTGCCCCTCCCCCTGCCCCTACCCCTACCCCTACCCCTATCTCTGCCCCTACCCCTGCCCCCTACCCCCATCCCTGCCCCTACCCCTGCCCCTGCCCCTACCCCCTACCCCTATCTCTGCCCCTACCCCTGCCCCCTACCCCTATCTCTGCCCCTACCCCTGCCCCTGCCCCTGTCCCTGCCCCACGACTACCATGTGTTCGTCAAAACACCACAAATATACAAATAAGAACAATAACCCAGGATTTAGGAATGCAGAGTGTTAAAACACTTAATTGTTAATGGTAAATCATGAGCTATGTGAGCAAATGTAAAGCAAGATTATCCAAGATTCTGTTTCCTTGGGGTTTAGAATGACCCAGGGTTAACTGGTTAAGCCTTACAGATTAGTCTGGGAATTGAGGGACATAATCGAGACTCTCTTACCAATACAGAGACCGTAACAGAGGCCAAACCCGGGGGCATTTTCCCACTTCCGCCATCCACAGCCTCCACTATGAAGGTGCGTGTTGTCCCATTGGGTAAGAGTTTCTCGAAATCAAGTGAGCGAAGCACCGTCAACTCTCCAGTGAGGGGGTTCACTGAAAACAGCTCTCTGGCCTCCTCGGTCCTGATACGGTACGTGACGTTCGCATCCAGATCTGGTCCAGTGCCTGCGTGAGACAATCATTAAGATCAAAACATGGATGAGAAATTCTACTCTCAGCATTAATTAAACTCTTAAACTTTTTCTGAATAAACCAAATGACCGAGTTACATTAATGATTGAAACGAATCCTGTAGTGACCCTGAAGCAATGAGTAAATTAGATCGAGCAGCCAGGCAGAGAGCGGCAGGAACTCACAAATTCACCATCACGTCAAACTGAACAACATCCCAGAGGACACAGGCCTTTGGATACTTATATAAGGCAGAGTGTTGATTCTGAGGACAAAATTGCGCCTGGTCTTGTACTGTAACACAGTGGCAATCAAATGGTGGGTAGTCACTGCAAAATAGGCTGCAGTCTTTTCTGATTGAGTCACAGACAGCGGCGAAAAACATTGCTAAATGCAAATGATAAAATGCAACTAACCATATAATCCAAGAGTCTTATTGGAAAAACGTGCCTGTGGAAACATTTCTGTCAAATATTAGATTGCTTCTTGCATGTTTTGTCACAGTTTCAAAGTGAAAATTGGTGATTTGTTGGCTGCAGAGACCATGAAACTTTAAATCCATGAAGCATTTAGAACATTTAACTTGTTACATAACAAAAGTCTCTGACATCAGTAAAATGTACTTTCCTGTCCGACTTTATTCTGCGCTCTTCAATGGCCAGCGCAAATGCAGTGGCGTTTATCACTTCATCATGAATAAAGCGCAAAAAGAAATTACGAGGTTGCAACGTCATAGTTATGTTGTCAATTAGTAAGTCATGAAATTATCAATTATATGTGCTTGTTGAGAGGGATTTGCATGCAGGTATGATGTTCAATCTATTCATCAGGAGCAGTTTCCATATGTTTCATTATATATATATTAACAATTAACTGGTTTCATGAAAATATTATTTAATATTGCTGAATAAACCTAAACACATCAATTTCTTATGAGTTAAATTTACATTTTTAGTCATTTAGCAGACGCTTTTATCCAAAGCGACTTACAAGTGAGGCAATTAGGGGTTAGGTGCCTTGCTCAAGGGCACTTTTTTAGTCATGGTATCGAATCCCCACTTTCAATTCCTGCCAGCTTTAAAAGGAATTCATTTGCTACTTCATTATTACAAATATATAGTTAGGAATATATTTAAAAACATGACATACAAATTTCAACAGAAATTTTACTTTGCCATAAATCATTTTAATTACAAAAATACATATAAATATGTACTTACGTTCTACTTAAGACAATCAAAAAGCACTCTAAACTAAAACACATTTTCATTTCATTGCAATTAGCATGCAATTAAGTGTCTGAAAACATCCCATTCAGTTAGCACTTAAATATATTATTTCCATAAGTATTATATTTAAAAGTATGATAAAGTGTCCTTTTTTATATTACAAGGGTATGAAATACAGGTCAAAACCAGTGCTAACTACCAATAAACCCACCTGCACCAGCATAAAAAGCTAGTGTTGTAGGCAAGCAACAAATATATACGTATTATTTTTCTTCCTAAAGGTCTCCCAGTAAGTCAAGTTAACATGCTACATATTCCAAATGAATTAACTTCCAACCAAGAACACCTTTGCAAAAGTAAAACATGTCTGATTTGTCATGTTAAGACAAAAACATGTTTTCCAGAGGCTAATTTCATGGAGTCATGTTTTTCAGCTGGCGGTGTTTGATGTGTTGAATATGTATGTGCAGCGTGTGTTTGCCTGTGTGTAACTTACACTGATATTGAGGATGACCATGCCCACCGGGCTGTTTTCTGGCAGTGTGACGTGATAGGCAGGCTGGGAGAAGACTGGGCTGTTGTCATCCACATCCAGCACTTTGATGGAAAGTGTAATGGTGGTCCGGCGAGGGTCCTTAGCCCCATCCGAAGCCTGCACAACCAAATCATACTGAGCCCTCTCCTCACGGTCCAGAGGCACAGCTGTGAAGATGCTCCCATCAGTGCTGATCCTGAAGAGATCTGTGTGACTGGCCAGTCGGTAACGGACCTGCCCGTTAATGCCCAGGTCCAGATCAGTGGCCTGGAAGAGGACACACACACACACACACTTACCATATCTAAAAGAAAACATACAATATACAGAAAAAATAATGTCATCACACTCATATGAATTTCTATAACTGTTCCAGTTGTTCATGATTATTGGATTAGCATTCTTTCCTTTAGGAATTTTTATGTAGAGACTGCTGGAAAAATATACACTACACTTTTAAAAAAAAATATATTTATATATTCACTACTGTTCAAAAGTTTGAGGGCAGTTTAACTTTTCTAAGAGAATGCTCACCAAGGCTGAACTAATTTGATCAAAAATACAGTAAAAACTGTAATAATGTGAAATAATTTTACAATAAAAAATGTTTTCTGTTAAATATATTTCAAAATGTAATGCATTCCTGTGATGACAATGCTGATTTTTTTTCAGAAATAATTCTAATATGTTAATTTGATGCTCAAAAACATTTATTATCATTTATTATGTTTGCAGCTGAACTTTGTATGTATGTAAAATATATATATATTTTTTCAAAAGAACAGCATTTATTTTAAATAGAAATCTTCATTAACATTATAAGTTTGTATTTATATGTATAAATATTGTATAAATTTAATGCATTCTTTCTGAAGTATTATTTTAAATCTCATTGACCACAATCTTTTGAACTGTAGTCCGTTTGATATTTTCCTACTATAGAAATGTTGGCGACACTTCTGGTTGAATTTGGTAAAATTATGCATCATGAACTAACACTGAACAATACTATTACAGTATTTTATCACGTTATTACTATGTCATTACTATGTTATTACTAGTACAGTTAACATTTTATGTTAACTAAGTAAATGAATAGTTAACATTAAGAACAAAAAATAGTTGAATGATATTATTAAAGGTGGGATATGTAGTTTTTCAAAAACACTGTTTAGAAGTTAGTCAGGCCAACAACAACAACAAACGTGTAACCAATCAGCATTGGAGGCGTGGCTATAACAGTCGAGGAGTAAGAGGGAGATTTGGAAAAAAGAAAATTGCAGAAAGAGAGATGAAACAATACAAAAGAGCTCAAAAGAATATCACTGGAAAGAAGGTTTATAACTGGGCAAGCGCTTTAGGACAAGCGTTAATACTAGGAAAGGCTTTCCAGCGCAGGGTGGTTAGGTTTTGGAGGTGGAGCAATGAAGATAGGGGTGGGTTGATTGCAAATGTCAACAGTGTTTTTGAAAAACTACTTGCCCCACCTTTAAGTAACAGTTACTATTACAAATAAACTTGAGTTTGAAATGAACAATAGAATAAAGTGGTAAAGTGTTACCAAAATTCCCATAGTTTTCCATTATAATTTTCAAATTCTCTCATATATTCAGGTTTTCCTTGACTGTGGGATTCCTGCCACACACAGAGATAAATAACCTGTCCATATGGCTGTGAAAATATAACCTTAGTTTATTATTTCAACACGTCACTGAACCACACACACCCCTAGAGACACCTGTTTCATCAGCGGGGTGATGAGACAATCAACAAAAACAGCAGCAAGATTTGTGACTCCCTGCAGTGGCACAGACAGGTGTACGGTGTTGTTCTTTGACATTCTCGTGGCAATTATCCCCTCTCAGCTCACAGACACCGATAAAAAGTCATAGTAAATCATAACGGTAAAGGAATAGTTCACCTAAAAATGGAAAACTGTCGTAATTCACTCACCCTCATGTAATGGTGGACGAAGTACACAGATCAAGTCAATTTTGAAAAAAAGGCAACCACAATCCCCTAATAAAATATTACTCCTCTATTAAGTACTACTTATTAATTTCACTTGAGTACAAAAGTACTCGATTAAGTATTATAAACAGATGTCGAATAGGGTCAAATGTGTTAATGTTCTAAGAAGAACGTTATCCAAACTAGTTTTATATTATTTGAAACTGCAACAGGAACGGGGAAGATGCATGAGCATTAATTTACATTATTTTAACATTATGTTAAGTTTTTTAGTAATACAAACATGAGGACAGCATTTCATGCAATGTTACGAGGAGCTCCCGTTCTTGGCTCATTTTGAGTGAATTCGCCTGACTGGAACATTTAAACATTTAAATCAGTGAGTTATTGACTCGATAACAGATGCAGGTTCAACTCATGAATCAATTATTCTATTATTCAGTGCGATTTGCGATCCATTTAAAAAGGTTAATTGAAAAGATCAGCCCGTTCACGAATCGGACACTGCTATCACTTTTCAGAGTGGGTGATGATTTCTTCAGTTCAAAATAATGAGGAATGGCACATTTTAATTACAGGGGACCTAAAACACCCCTTTTACAAGATGTAATACAAGTCTCTGGTGTCCCCAGAATGTGTCTGTGAAGTTTCTCCTCAAAATACCCCACAGATCATTTATTATAGCCTGCAAAATTTGCCCTTATTTGGGTCGTTTTTGTGTGTTTATGTGTGTCCCTTTAAATGCAAAAGAGCTGCTTTCAAGAAGAGGGCGGAGCTTTAACAGCTCACGCTTCAGTTGCTCAACAACAACAAAGCTGGAGAATCTCACGCAGCCAAAATGAGGATTGTCAGTAACTTGTTCAGCTTTACATTGTTCAAACTGGAGTCGACACTGATGGAGAGACTCAGGATGAAACTGGACGTTTCTGAATGTTGAGTGGATAAATTTATATAGATGTTGTGGAGTTGATTCAACTCATCGACTAGCATGTGTCGTCATGTTAATCTTTTGTGCAAATCTAACGATGAATTGACCCTCATTTGTGAAGCAGTCCGGCGTAAAATGACGGCATCAACAACTCTCTACTACAACAACTCTTCCTCTTCTCTAAAGCAGTCCAACATGACTCACACCCTTTGTTGGGTGTTCTCGGGGGCGGGGTTTATGTAAATTAAGTTAGTGATGTCACTAGCCTGGGAAGCAGCTCATTGTAGTCCCTACCAGCCGTTTGCTGCAGCAATTTCTCAAAAAGAAAATATCTCCCTTTCCATTGAACTTTGAGCGTGGTAACTTTGCAGATGTTGTTTATGCTCAAACAGCAAATAACTAAAGTTAAAAAAAGGGAAATCATAATCAACCACCCCTTTAAATGTAGCAAAAAGTACAATATGCTTCAAAACGTAGTGAAGTAAAAGTGTATCTAAATCTCTAAAAAAGTACAGATACTTGAAAAAATGTACTTGATACATTATCTAAGATACAAATACTTCATTATTGTCCACCGCCACCCTCACGCCATTACAAACGCATATGGCAAGTTTTCAAGCTTCAAAAAGGATGCAAAAGCACTAGAAAAGAAATGTAAAAGCCAACATGACTCCATTTTTGTTATTTTGGAGCTTGACAGCCTCATTCACTTTCATTATTTGGAAAAGAGCAGCCAGATTTTGTTCAAAAACTCTCCTTTTGTGTTTCATGGAGGAAAGAGAGTAACATGGAATGGTATGGTCCATGACAAATGGACCATCAATAAAGTGTCTCTTCCCCTCTGTGACCTCTCAAGTTTCTCCATTTAGACAAGTCTTAAAAATGCCATCAAACAAACTCCCAACTGTGCTATCCGCTTCTTATCCGTTCAGCACTTGTGCAAGAAAGCACCTCATTGACACTCAAGCAAAGTGCTTTTGTTTCTGATAAGGCCTGAAACAAAGCGCTCAAAGACCGGCTGCGATAAATTTTACAGACATAGATAGAGAGAGCACTGTCCTTCGCCAAAGGGTCGGACCCAAACTCATTTACTACCGGCAAAGCTGAAAAACTGAAAGAGGAGGCCAAGTATGCGATGTGGCGCAGTCAAAGACAGACTCGACCCTTTTACGGACAAGTCTTTGAAGAGCCCTTTTTCCATGTTTAAAGGAACAGAATCAGAAGAATCAAGCTCTATGATATGTATTAGTGAAAGGATGTAAGCTTCATGCTCAAATGTCCCTTTCACTTTCCCTCCATCAGTGCGCGTTACAGATATGTCTTCTGTTATTTGAGGTGTTTCATATATAATTAAGGGAGATAAATGTTTAAAGAAAATGTCAGGGATATAGACGGATCAGAGAAAGTTTTAATGGTGGTGATGACAGTGAGTATTCTAAAGCCCACCAAGCTTGTCAAAAGTGACAGCAAAAGTGAAAGTCGACCCGTTTCTTCACATTTTAAAATGATGCTCGTGTCAAATAATACGAAATAAGACACTTTTTCTGGTAATTGAAAAGATCGCATCCACTTTCATAACTGCTATATGAAACGACAGTAATGTTTTCAGCCTTAAAATACTTTTTCCCGATCCCAGTTGAATATGCAGAGACAACTGTAACTGTAAACCACAAATCAGATGGTTTCACATACAGTATAACGTTCCATTAACCGTTGCTCAAAAGATGATGTATTAAGAAACACAATGGCACCGCTAGCATATGTTTTGCAGATGTGCCATTACGAACAGAGAAGATCATTTACTGTGTTTTATACACCTGTGGCTCAGCAAATGTTTTCAGAAAGAGGCTTTACTATAATTTAATATAGGAACTTTGAGTCACAGATGCATTTTATTTGCATAAAAGGAAATGTTTATCATTATCTGTGTGCAAATCCTCCACATTTGCATGAAATTATACATCTATATCTGCGATTTTCACAAAGCTGAAATTCAACATTAAGTGCAATTCTGTTGCAGTTTTCCCAATGGTAAGTTAAAATTTATATATATATATATATATAGACCACAGCTGCACTAAATTAACAGTATTTGTTAATTTGTCTCTTTAGTTATAGTAGTGTTTCTAATGCTAAAATATAATTATTGTTGGGATTTAATTGGATTTAAAAACAGACTGCACAAAAGTTTTAATCAAAAGCAAGTCTTACGAAGTCAATAACAAAGACTGTGGAAAAGTACATAAAAAAATGCCAGCAAGAAATCAAGCTGTTATCGAGAATAAAATATTTGTGTAGTCAATATTTGTTGACAGGTGGTCTAATAAATTTGTTAAGCACTGTACATAATATACATACATATATATATATATATATATATATATATATATATATATATAGTATGTACATATATACACATAGTATGTAAATATTTATATATATACAGTATGTAATATATATATATATATATATATATAGTATGTACATATATAAACACAGTATGTAAATATTTATATATATACAGTATGTAATATATATATATATATATATAGTATGTACATATATAAACACAGTATGTAAATATTTATATATATACAGTATGTAATATATATATATATATATATATATATATATATATATATATATATATATATATATATATATATATAGTATGTACATATATAAACACAGTATGTAAATATTTATATATATACAGTATGGGCTGTTAGCTATGGTGTCTTTAAAGTCAAGAAATCTTTTTCTTTCTTCTGCTGGACTAAATAAATGCCATTATTTTGGTTATTTGGAAACATTTAGGTTAGCTGCCCTCTGAAAAGGGCCAGGAAAAAATGGTATGGAACATAAACGCGAAATAAAGATAGCATTAAGGAGATGGCAGAACTTCCTGTGCGTTCTTTATCGCATGCTAAGGTAAGCAAAAGCCGGTAATGAAAACATTCATCTTCTCAATAATCAATCGAAAGTTAATTAAACTTGAATATAGGGCACAGTAGAAATGCCGCGCGATGCTTGCTTGTGTTTGGGCGCGTGTTGTGATGCTTGTCTTGTAAAAACACAGTAGGAGGTGATAAAGAATGCAAATTTTTAATTAACGTCACTGTTTTTTATGGAGTACCACACTGAAATGTGTGTTCTTACATATCTCATCTGTCTCTGTGTCGGCCCTAGACATTAGACATGTTATTATTGTTCCTGCAATCAGAAGACTTTGCCCTGACCACCACATGCAACTAGTGAAGCAAACTAACCTGGTTGAGGGCTCAAGTAAGACTATCAAAAAAGTTTTTAAGTTTGTTCCAGGAATTTCACTCCTAAATGCATTCAAAATCAAGACATGGGGAACACTGAAGCTATATAACGTGAAGGTGACATCAAATTAGGTCAAGCCCCAAAGGGGCGAAGACCCCTATTGAAATCGTTAGATTTCCTATTATTCTTCCGCTCGAGTCTATGGCAGCCCATAGAACCGTATGGTAGAAAGTTACGAAACTTGGCACACAGATAGCGGACAGTCTGAAATGTTACCATAGCCAATTTGGAGTCTCTACCTCAAACCATCTAGCGCCACCAACAGTTCAAAGATTCCCTCATGTTTATGCTCAACTTTTGATTTGTAAGTCCTAGAAACAAAATTCTATTTTGCTCTGATTCCATGACTCATGCTATGATGTCATTTCCATCATGAAAAGTTTTCTGCCAATTTGAATTTTACAAAAAGCCTAATTTTTCAAACTCCTCCTAGAGCATTTGTCCAATTTGCACAAAATTCAGGCAAAAAGTTTTTAAAAGATTTTTGATCGGGCAACCGATAGTGCATTAACAAATTTGATGGCAAGCATGCAAAAAGGGATTTGCTGCATTGACACCAAATTTGGTATATTACAGCCGTGACTTGGGGGTACATGCACAGTATAGTCACAGCGCCACCTACTGGTGCTAAGATAGGAAAAATGGCTGTTTTTGTTTATAACCTTTGAAAGCCTCGTCCCAAAATTATGAGGATAGTCTCCTTAGATTCCTTAAGTCATGCTTAATATCCAATTGTCTCTGGTCTACCATTTTGGGCATCGGCCAGTTTAAATTTTGTCATAAAATGATGTTTTACGAACACATGAACTTATTGTTACAAAATTCGGTATGATTCATCAAGGCTATGTTCTGAACGGTTCTGTACGGTTTTATGTCAGCACCCTTTAGTGGTCAGGAGATATAATGACATTTACGAAAATGATTATAACTTATGGAAAATTCAACATATTGTCATTTAACTTACATTATTAGATTTGTTGGCTTATGCCAAATCCAATGACACCAAGTTTGTCATATTCTACCATACTGTCCACCATATTGAATTTGATTCAATACCTTGTTTTTGGAACTCCAAATTTGTACAAAATTTGGTATGTAGCATCTATAGACACTCATGACAAAAAATTATTAAAAGATTTTTGATAGACCCGACCGTTGTTTTATACTGCATCAACAAATTCGACTACGAAATTTGACCAAAATGGATATGTGGCTGTATCTTTGCAAAAGTTTTGTGTATTGACAAAACTTAGTCATCACTGGCATAACTTGAGGGTGCATGCAAAGTTTCGTCATAGCGCCACCTACTGCTCAGAAGTTATAAACCATGTTATGATATAACATGTGTTATGTGTAATTTAAACAGCATTTAAATCCTAACTGCATGATTACAGATGTCCACAATTATTTCCTTTGCTGCCCTTAATTGGCTTGACCCCGTAATTGCTGCTTGCAGCTATATTTTATTTCGGATTCATCTGACATGCGAATGCGCTTTTCTCGCCTTTGTAATCTTTCATCAAAAATGTAATAACCTGCTCTACTAAAACACTTTTCTTTTTTGACTAATAACTGATTTGATCATAAATCCCTCTTACTATTCAGTCACTTCCTTCCAAATACCTGACTCCATTCAGGCCAACATTTCACAACCCAATCGATTTAAATAGACAAAAAAGAGTAGTCCTATATCTGTTTTTGTTGAATATATTATTTCACCGGGAAAAACTAGTTGTCACTATCTTTTCTAATTAGCACTCATACTTCACACTAATTTGCGGCACCTCTGATAACAACAGTACCCCACTTATTTACCTCACAGCTGCTTTGAGTTTAAATCATTATAAAGCGTATTGACAGAATGCAGACAAGCACATGAAAGAGAAGACCAGCAGAAAATGAAGGTGTCTACTTCTGCCCACATCAAAACGGCAAGTGCACGAGTTCATAAAAAGCTTTCTGATGAAAAACAAGTACAAGAATCTCTAGCAAGTCAACTGATAAGCTCTCCAACCATAGTCGGAGAGGCGAGAGTCTCTAGCTTGAACTTAACCGACTTCAAACAAGTTTAAATTTCCCATGCTGTGGCTTATTTGGAGTCATTTAAAATGAGCACGCCGGCCAGGTGTAATATCTACAGCGATGCAGGCTCTGCTGTGATAACACTGATAGAGCTCTGTGGGCATTTCTCTAACGATATGGAAACCTCTGCTGCCGTAGGGGATGTTTAGCTAGCGTTAAGCTTTGGACCATATCCAACATGCCTCGCTGGGAAACGTGTCAGGAGCTCCAAATGAATTCAAGACAAGTGAGGGTTTGTAAATGAAGCTTGTCGTACTGTGTTGCACACATAACTTGTCAAGATGTGAACAATTAGTAAAAGCTCTGGCGTTGTGCCGTGGTATATGCCTGTGGCAGTAGAAAAGAGTAGAGATTTTGCAATACCGAGTATAAATATTGGCATGAATATCAGAGGGCGGGACTTATTTGCACCTGAGAAACAGGGAGTAAAATATAGAGCCCAAATCAAGATGTGAAATTAAGTTCAGTGATTGTGAAGCAATATATTCCATTTTTCTTGTTTTGCTGCACGCAAAAACAAACACAATGCAGGCCGTGTAGTCTGATTCATAAACACATGCTCATAATGAGCTGATTCTTTTTAGAGAATCAAAAACTACAGTGTGACCATCCAGTTCGACTCATGAACAAATGACTCTTATAAGTGGATCTTTTTAGTGAATAAAAATACATTTTGTTACTATACCCGACTCCTGAAACTCTTTTGACCAGTTTCTTTTACCAAATAGTTCCAATAGAATCAGTCTTGTATAATTAAAACCCTAGCAGATAAAGCATTTCTTTCATTTTCTCAGGCAAAATGGATGTTGCAATGGAAACATACCCAAATGAGTTGGAATCGAATCAAATTGAATCAAAATCAAATCTGGAAATCTATATTGACATCCAGCCTGTTTTATAATAATAGCTTCACTGTTTTGTCTCTATTTATTTATTTATAATTTGAAGCTTTTTCAGCACTCATGCCAGACTTATAACATTTAGGCATCATCTTATTTTGGCTTTGCATTCAATCAAGTCCCAAATAAAATAAAAAAATAAATGAAATGAGATGAAGTAGCATTTATAAAACATTTACTTAACCGGATTATCCAGAAATGTACTTTATCAAAAAGTGATTTAAAATATAAAGCGTTTTGTTTGATTTCCAGCAACTGTAGCAGGATTTTTTTCCATTACCATCAAATGATATAATAATAATAAAAACATAGCATGATATAGATTTTTATGCTTATTCCTAGAACAGCAAGAACCAAAACATGGCGCCTGTCCATTTCATGAGGTGTAATGTACATTTATCCGACACAAAGTAAACATGTTTAAGGAATGCTCTGCTAATAAACAGTCTGCCAGCATTAGCCTGTGATTATTCTGATGACAAAGTGCGGCTCTATTAATCTAGACCACTAATTACAACTCTTCGCAGCTTAACAGAGCCCAACAAAGCTGCTCATTACAGGACGTCCCCGAAGGTAACAAATTATTTAAATTACATTTCTTTAATTGGAAAATCATAAACAGTGGAGCGGGCAGGGACTTTGGCGGATATGCTGCGGGTGTATGCCAGCTGGGCGATGGGAAGAGAGTGAGATGAGGGCTCAAGAGGGCAGAGGCAGACACTCCAGCTGCTGGCGTCACTCCCACACCCCAGCAGGCACTGATTAACACCGCTCATGAGACCACGGAAGGGAACGAAATCCTTAAATAGAACTGGACAAAAGAACATTCATGCTAAGTGCAAGTAAGTGTGACAGGAGCAAGCATTGGAGATTTCACGTCTGTAACGCAAATGCTGTGGAAGGAATGAATGCAGGAAAGAACTGGTGTAATGTAATTGGGAATGCATCCAGGCCAAAGTAACGTTTGAAGGCCAAAGCAAACTTTACAGAAAAGTTAGCTCTGGTTGGTAAACTCCTTCAAACTACAAATGCTCTGTGGTGCTTATCCAGAAAAACACGTTTTTGTTTTTTTTGTGATCGTTGCGGGCAAAAATCCTTGATTATGCGACACGTTTTCTTAAAAAATGCGATGGAATATGCAGATATTTTTGCAATTTTATGCGGTGAAATTGCGGGAACTTGCAAAAACTGCGGTTTGAGGCAAAAGAGGAAAAAAGGTGGTTCCCTCAACACCCTGTTCTCACTAGTTCACTACCTCAATGTAAAGAGTCATTTCTTAATACTTCCTATGATGAACAAGCTGTGACTAAATCACAGAATAATTGAAGTTCTGTGAAATCAAGTGCTTCCAATGGACAAAGTGCAATCTCTTACTGCAACGTAAATTATTTTACACACTACTAATATACAGCGTCGACTTCCGTCTGCGGTCCAACACGCAGTTGCACGGAGTGCAAAATAATTTGCCCCCACTGTCATGTGACACACCGGGAAACTGCTTCGCGCGGTCTTTTGCGCTTATTTTTGTTGGCAAATGAGAATGATTTGCGTGCTTCATCACGGTTTCACCGCGGGGTTTGCAGATGATGTTCACGTCATGTAATTCCGTCACTTCATAAGGTTCCCATGGCAATAGAGGGAAAATAATGGTGCTTTACTTGTGTGAAGTGAACGTAACATTTTTCAACTTTCTGCTAAGATGTATGAGACTTTTTTGCAACGAAAAAAACAGGGATTATGAAATCATGCTAGCCCCGCATATTTTGCATGCTGAAATCGGCAATTTATATGCGGTGAAATTGCGGCGTATTTGAAAAAATGCGACCCCCGCATAAATATGCAGATTTTGGCTGATTATGCATGAAATAAAGCGATCGCATAATCGCGTTTTTCTGGAGAGACTGGCTTATGTGATATGTTAGGGGTTCTTCCTTGTTTGATGTGAAAATCTTCTCTGGTTCAATTCCTCTTTCTTCTCAGACACGAGTAAAATCACAAACACAAAAGAAGATATTTTGAAGAATGTTGGTAACTAAACAGTTAATGGTCACCATTGACTTCCTCCGTATTTGTTTCTCCATACTATGGAAGTCAGTAGGGCGTATCAACTGTTCGGCTACCCATATTCTTTTTGAATACATTATGGAACATTTTTGGAACACCTTGAAAGTGAGTAAATGATGACAGAATTTTCATTTTTGGCTGAACTATCATTTTAAGTTTAAGCAAAAGTAATAGTAATGCTTGAAACAAATGGCTCTTATGAGCAGATTCTCTTCAATGAATCGACGATTTTCAATGAAACACTCAAACCAATGATTTACTAGTTTGAACTGGTTTAACACCTCGCTCACTCTCTCACTCGCTGTGTTTCTCACTCGCTCTCACTCGCTGTGTTTCTTAACACATGTGAAATGATTTCACTGTGTTGCTGTTCTGAAAAGTTATGACGATCACAGTTAATTTCTTTTCAAGGACTACAACAAGCTTTTTCCCGGGTTAGTGACAGCATGTCATAATTATTGCTGATTATCATGGCAGAATATGCTAATCAATGACTTTAAGTTAGTTAACTCCACATTAGCTACATAAATTTATAAATCCATAAATCTCTCCATGATTGTCTGACTCTGGTTTGAAGATAAAAGGTTGAACAGTTTCGGACATTTTCCGTGAGTCTGCGTGAGTTAATCAGAGCTTTTAACATGGGCTCTTGAAACTCCGCCCTCTTCTTGGGAGCAGCAGCTCATTTGCATTTAAAGGGACACATGCAAAAACGGAGCATTTTTGCTCACCCTCAAAAAGTGACAAATTTAACATATTATACAATGATCTGTTAGGTATTTTGAGCTACAACTTCACATACACACTCGAGGGACATCAGAGACTTATTTTACATCTTGTAAAAGTGCTATTATATGACCCCTTTTAGGCAAGAGATTACAGGCAAAATTGTTTTTCTCATGCCCTGAGCCACAAATTTCCACTTCAGTAGCACTTACATACACCAAACTTTCCAGTTTTGTTCCTATCTGTATTCTGAAGATATTTACTGATGGGCTTGTAAACATATTATTCACCTGGCATATAGTTGTATTCCTAAAATCTCCAATATGTCAACAAAGAGAAACAAGCATTTTGAACTTTTATCCAGTGTTCAGATTCCTCATCTTGATATGTACACAAATTAGCGAAAATTTAATTAGATCTTGCCTTATTTGCATATTTAAACATAACATTTCCAAAATATAAAACAGTTGTTTTAATGTACTGTAATTAATCAACTGGGGGAAGTAAGGTTTAATCTATTAGTCAATATTAGTTGTATTGCATTAATGCACAGACACATTTAAAATTGCTTGATAATATTTTTTTTTTTGTGGGCAAAATCCAGTCACTTCAATAGGAACCATGTGAACAGGAATTTTGCATGAGCATAACAGATTTTTCAACTGGTTTGAGTTGGTCACGAGAATACGCCACGTTGACCATAAGTAGTCTCCTTGGCTAGAAAGTGACTTCTGATTGAGCTGTGCTTCATCCATTGCTACACTATTGTTTTTTGTCCACAAATTTCCCCAGAAATGGAATGCTGCCATTTAGAAAGATGGACGTAACTGCAGCCCCTTACATTTGTTCATTATTTTGCTTATTCTGATTATGACTCGAGTGTTATCTTCTCTCTTTAACTTCCAAAACTTTCCAAAGTCATCTGAAGTCATATAATGCCTTTTTGTGAAGAAAAGATTGAAATTATAATATTCCTGAGAACCTTGACTGCCACCTGAGCCTTTTCAGGTTTATCAGATAATTAGTGTAGTATGCTCAACATGATTGATTGGTTTTGTAAACTGGATAATATGGTTAATTGAAAAGACCTGACACAAAAGAGTCAAGATTGATTCATATATTTTCAGTGAATCAATTGTTCACAAAACCAGTCTGAATGATTCGAGACCCAGATCAAATGAACTCACTGATTCAATGTGGCATTAACGATTCTAATTTAACAGCTCTATGGAGATAAATACTGGTCTGTTTCTCACAATAAACAAAAACAAAACATGAGAAGAATTAGAATATCCAATATAATGCATAATATTACGTATGATTCTTTTATGATGCTCTATAACAGGTGTAAAAGATGATTTTGCAATTTCGTTTTTCTTTTGTGTTTCTCAATACAGGTTTGGAGTGACAGGAATTTTCATTGACATTTGTCAGAATTTCATTTCTGGGTGAACTACTCCTTTAAATCACCTATAAGGTGCAACAACTCATTTAAGTGTAACCACAAAGTTAAACTCTGACGAGTAAACTTGATTTAAAAACAGCTCCAGAGCAAATAGTTCAGAGATCAAACAGTGAGGAGAACAAGTATAAAGAATTTTGATTGTGGTTACGGACTTACCTTTACTTGACCCACAAAAGCATTTGCCTCTTCCTCTTGAACTGTGAGATTCAGGGGCAGCAGAGGATCGAACTCAGGGTCATTATCATTGACATCAGTCACCACTATATTCACCGTAGCAGTCGAGGTCTGAAAACAAGAAACCTTCAGGTTACTTCAACTGAATCGAAGTAAACATGTTCCACACTTTCAATCAGTAATCTCACGATGTCAACAAATCTGAAATGCGAACCTAAAGGCCTTTGTGTGATTTTGTTTCCGTCTGGTAAAAGACAGTGTTGGCTTTCACGCACAATTATCCATTCCCCCTGATTAATTTGCACAGAACTTGCAAAATTGCTAACATATTTGCATTCATCATCAAGCTATGAATGGGGTCTAATGAAAAATATCCACAGCTGTTGAGCGGATTAGTGTTTCAGAGTATAGATCGCCTCAACAAATTGATGGATGCAACCAAATTAACGTGCTGGCAGGGAGAATTCCGTCTACTCTAACAACAATTAACTGTCTACATTTCCGATACTTCACAAAGCGTCTCATTTTTAAAGATGAGTAATGGAAATATAATATTTAAACATTCTTGCATGCCTACATTTCTCCACTGTTACTTTTTAATCTTGCATATATATATATATATAATTATCTTAGGGTCGGGTAACACTGACAAATGGGTGAATCACACTAAAACTGCCAATTGCACATATTTCACTCCAAAACTTAAATGTCCTACAAAATGTCCCTACAAGGATAGTAAAACCTGAGATCACCTACATTGTGGGAACCAACCAGCAGTCGAATGGATTAATAAACATACTAAATGATGTTTTTTTTTTTTTTTTTTTTTTGAAAATGTAAAAATGCAGAAAGTTTTCTGTGATGGGTAGATTTAGGGGTATTGTTAAGGTAAGCGGTTTATACATTACATATATTATACATTATGCAGACATTACACCTATGGAGAGTCTTTAGAAGAATAGTGAACCAGACTCAACACAGACTGTGTGTATGTGTGTGTGTGGGTATTCCCTACGTTATGGGGACCAAATGTCTTGTGGGGACATTTTTTGGTCCCCATGAGGAAACAAGCTAATAAATCATACAGAATTATCTTTTTTGAAAATCTAAAATAGCAGAACATTTTCTGTGATGGGTAGGGGCAGTGTAGGGTGACAGAATATACAGTTTGTACAGTATGGAATGTCCCCATAAAAAATGAAAACACAACGTGTGTGTGTGTGTGTGTGTGTGTGGTTATTTTCTGAGAACAAATGTGTTTTTTGCAGGTCAGGTTAGGCAGTGTAACTTCAGCTGCCTAGGTTGGATGCTGCAGTCAATTCAAATTAGAGCTGCACCGCCTAGAGGGTGAAAGTTGTTTCTGAGAACATTTCATCCAAAAGATTGCTTCTACTCCTACCAAGTCTTCTAGATGACTTCACAAATGACAATTACATAAATAAAACAAAACAAATACCACTGAAAAAAAAAACGAAACAAAAAACAAGTGAAGCAACAAACGAGTTCATAAACAAACAAAAACAAATGAATGAGCAAGTGAGCCAGCCAGGCCTTTTAGACCAGGTTGCACAAACAAACGAATGGATGAACAAGCGAGTCAGACAAACAGATCAGCAGTGTATGGTTAAGATCAGTATCATTAACCCTTTCATGCATAAATTATGAAATCCTCAGTCATTGTTTTTTTGTTTTGTTTTGTTTTTACACAGTTTTCATAGAGATTTTCAGATGTACACTTGAGTGGATTGTATGCGTTTATGGTTTAAACTGAAGACATACTATATTAAACATAATACAGTAGTAACACTGCAATATTATGCGTGTTTAACAAACCAATCAATAAAATGATTGGTGTGTCATGTGTCAAATCATGTGAACACTATATACAGTATATATACAAATATATATATATACAGTATATATATATATATATATATATATGCGCTATATACTATATGCTATATACAGTATATAATGCGAAATATTGCAAACGATATTGCAAAATATTGCAAAATAGAACTTCATACAAGTTGAACTTTGCATATCTTTGATGGAATCATGTCCTTATTTTCTAATATGATAGATCTCTACAATCTGTCTAGGTAAAACTGTGATTTTTGTCAAATTTCTCTGAGAAAACCTAGCTATCAGTGGACATATTCACAAAACATGTTGTCTTACCAATAAGAGTTCTCCTAAATAGCAGTAAAAGTTCTTAGCTAACAGGTTTCTCTAAAAATCCAGAGTTCTTTTAGTCGAAGACCAAGACAAGACCGAGACTAAATGTGGCCGAGATCAAGACGAGACCAAGACCTTCAAAAAATGGTAACACTACTGTCCACTGTAGTGACCTCTATGCATGAAAATTGTAAAAAGTGTATTTCTGATATATTTCTTTAAAATGAATGACAGTTGGTTTGAGAAGCTGATATATAATGCAAAACAAAATTGTAATAGTGTATTAAATGGCTAAATACTATTTGGGGACACTGGATATACAAGCAGCCAGACATACTCCATCACTAGAAATAAATCATTCAAACAGTTAGAAGGAAAACAATTCAAACCTCACAGACTGAAAACTAGCTGAAAACCAAGAATTAAGGAAGTGAGAGTGTTTCCCCTGCCAACATAGTTGCTTAGTCTCTTGTCAGATCATTCTGCATCCATTTATGTCAAGTCAGAGTCAATCTTGTTACTTTCCCTGAAACATAAAACACTGGAGGGAAATCCCAGACGGGTGAGCAAGGAAACCAATATTCCATAAATTAGCAGATGTTTTTTTTTTCCCCTGCTGCTTGGACTTATTTGTTAAATGTTTAAATGCTTGAGTATTTTACAGATTGGTCCTGTAAATGATTCATGTGCTGGCAATAAAGCCTGCTGAGCTTGCACTACGTTGTGGGGGTAACATAAGGTAAACTTATCTTGAGCTGAGGCAAATGATTTGTCAACAAACACGGGTTCACATCTTGCGATTAGGAACGGAAAGAATACATGCTTGAGACAGACAGACAGACCGTTACTTAGTTAGTTAGTGAGATTGTAGGAGTGTAACAGTACATGTATTTGTCCTGAACCGTCGCGGCATGGAAGAAGAGGCGATCTATGCACCAACCCAAAACAAGAGTTCAGATGGTAGCCTATATGCTGAGTTTTGATTAATTTTTGTGTCATGCTTCTGAATTTCCAAGCAGCATCCTGTTTGTTTTCTTTATTTTTTATTTATTGTTAGTGTACACAAATAAAAATAGGCCAATTTCGAAAGATGTCTTACTCTTATCTGCATGACCATAAATGACAGAGTATTTTAAGTTGTTTCTACTGTTATAATGAGACAAAATCATTTGGCATTGTGGTTACTGGTGTCATGGACGTCTCACCACAACAGTTCCAGTGATGTGCCGTTTTACTCGCTGTCTCCTCATGGAAAGGTGAAGTAGGCTCTTTTTCTCCTTCAAGCTCATCCTTCTGTGATTTCTTGAAAAAGCTAATATTGAACATTGTGCATCCGTCATTGTCATTGCAAGTTAAATGACAGCATAGGCTACGCACAACACGTTAATCAGACCAATAAGTTTGAAAACAGCCGTTGTATTTTAGCGCACAGCATTGGTCAATCCATCAATTTAGAGTAATAAATCAACAATTCCTTGATTTTATTTTTATTTTTAGTGCTTAATGCACTAAAGGAGGGTGTACTGTAGCAACTACCGCAGGGAGGACTAAAAGCTGTTAGCTGGAACAAACTGTAATATGCACAACTGATTAGATTTGATGCTTTTTTCTGTGGTGAACTCTTATCGAACAGTGACGCCAAATTCGAGATGCATACCGAACCGTGATTCTTTGTATGTTACACCCCTAATACACGGACGGATGGATGGATGGATGGAAAGATGGAAAGATGGATGACTGACTGACTGACTGACCGATTGATTCACTGACTGACTGACTGACTGACTGACTGATTGACTGACTGAAAGATTCACTGACTGATTGATTGATTGATTCACTGACTGACTGATTGACTGACTAACTCACTGACTGACTGACTGACTGATTGATTCACTGGTTGATTCACTGACTGACTGATTGATTGACTGATTGACTAACTGGTTGATTCACAGACTGACTGATTGATTGACTGATTGACCAACTGGTTGATTCACTGACTGACTCACTGACTGATTGACTCACTGACTGACTGATTGATTCACTGACTGACTGATTGATTGACTGATTGACTAACTGGTTGATTCGCTGACTGACTGACTCACTGACTGATTGACTGACTGACTGACTGACTGACTGACTCACTGACTGACTGATTGATTGATTCACTGACTGACTGATTGATTGACTGATTGACTAACTGGTTGATTCACTGACTGACTGACTCACTGACTGATTGACTGACTGACTGATTCACTGACTGACTGACTGACTGACTCACTGACTGACTGATTGATTGATTCACTGACTGATTGACTGACTGATTGACTAACTGGTTGATTCACTGACTGACTGACTCACTGACTGATTGACTGACTATTTAACTTGACTAATGGGCTGATTCACTGACTGACTGACTGATTGACTAACTGATTGATTCACTGACTGACTAGCTGATTTACTGACAGATTGATTGAATGATTCACTGACTGACTGACTGACTGATTGACTAACTGGTTGATTCACTGACTGACTGATTGACTCACTGACTGACTGACTAACTGATTGACTAACTGATTGATTCACTGACTGACTGACTAGTTGATTAACTGACATTATTGATTGATTGATTGACTGACTGACTGACTAGCTGACTAACTGACTGACTGAGATTGACTGACTGACTGACTGACTGACTGATTTTGCCCATCCCTGGAAAGAGAATAGGAAAGAATTTATGCCAGTAGTCAAATGTCTGTGTACACAAGACAGGCTTCTGATTAACTGACAGATTGATTGAATGATTCACTGACTGACTGACTGACTGATTGACTAACTGATTGATTCACTGACTGACTGATTGACTCACTGACTGACTGACTGACTGATTGACTAACTGATTGATTCACTGACTGACTGACTAGCTGATTAACTGACAGATTGATTGATTGATTGACTGACTGACTGACTAGCTGACTAACTGACTGACTGAGATTGATTGACTGACTGACTGATTTTGCCCATCCCTGGAAAGAGAATAAGAAAGAATTTATGCCAGTAGTCAAATGTCGGTGTACACAAGACAGGCTTCTGTCTTCTCTAACCACAGTTTGGGGATGAAAAAGTCTCTCTTGTAGACTTTGTCTATGTGAATCTGTCTGGCTCATTTCACTTCTACTCCCTGAGCAAAGCAAAGAGCAGCCCGAGTGACCTAAACAGGCACATAGGTGCAAAAGCTGAGTGTCGCCCAGGGCCCATAGAATGGGACCCATTTTCCAAACTCTCCTCTTCAGAAAAAAGGACTATTTATTAAATTGGCTAATGACCAGGTGGTTTAGCAAAGGTCACTGAATTTTAAAAACCTTCCAAACCGCACCTGCTCCCCAGCTTCACATCTCAACTTCACCCTTGATTCTTAGCCGCAAGTGAAGCAGAAAGGTCATGGAGGGACACTCGTGGGTAAATGGGATGATGGGAATAAAACCTGCTGCACTGTTTTCTCATCTTACTTTCATGAGCCAAGCACACAGAGACATCTTTCTCAATAGGCCAGGAAAGAGAGGAGATCAGGGCTCTGAGAATTCTGCCAATTAAGATGTGCTTTGAATTATTCTCAGGGTTATAGTTTTGGAATCACCTTCATTTGTTTGTAAAGGCTACGCTAATGTGACAGTGAAGGCAGAGACATGTGACTCTGATGAACATAATTCCACCACCTGACAACCATCTTGACAGTTTGGATATAAATGGACACCATTGTGCTTAAAACCAGCTCTTTATGCACTTTCTTCCCGAGGAAGGCGAGTGATTATCCTTGAGTTTGGAGGTGAACACATCACATGTCCTTGAAGCGGGTTGTAAATCCAGGCATCTCTTTTATTGATGAATACTAAGATTTTCTCTGTTGGTTAATCCAGTAAGGGATATAGGCTCAATGAGAGATCGGAGTGAAAGAAGGTGCTTCATAATTAAAAAGCCTGTTCGGCTCATTTATCTCCATCATTATGGCATAATCACTCCATTGTAAGATGCACCTCATTTTCCTCTATTTATATCAATCATTATGAGCTCTTTGTGAGAGTGGAGTGCACAGGAGAGACCAGTCACTGGTGACTGCAAGGAAACTTACCCCATGAAAGGAAATCAAATACTTTTGCAAAAGAACAAACAAATGAAAATGAATAAAGGGACGAACAAACAACAATCAGTGAGCGACGGAATCATTTGTTTGATTGACTCACATCATTGACCGATTTGTTGCATAAATGAATCAATGCTAGTCTTCACTTTGAATCAAAATGTTTCTCCATTTTCACAATTACATTTATATACTACTGTATACTTAGCATAAAATCAAACAAATCAAGCACTTTTCCATGAAATGAATGATTAAACAAACAGCAATCAGTTTTGATTGAGTGACCGATTGAATGAATAATTGAAACAATGGAAGGCTTCTCTTCCTATTTCTTATAAACTTCATGCCATATGTAAAATCCAATTAATTCTTTTAAATTTCCAACAATGCGAATGTAAGGTACCATCGATACACCGAAATTTTGGCAACTGAAAATTTTTGACTGAAACTGCGATTTTCGGTTTTGGACAAAATGGTTTTGGAGGGCCAAAATCATTGACTGAAACAATAACTTAACTTGACGCTTCTCCAACGGTGCATTTTGACTGTCTCAGTGTCTATTTCGTGCACATAATGTGGCATGGTACAAATAATGTTTGGTGTAAGTGTAACACACGTAGGCTAGTAAGAACTGTGTGTGTGAACCTCACTCCCCTGAACTCAAGAGGCGTTCTAGTGACTGACACCTCCTTGTTAGAGCGCCTGGCTCCTATGCCAGCGGACCTGGGTTTGAGTCCTGCTTACTAGGGTTAGGCTAACCCTAACCCTAACCTAACCCTAACCCTAACCCTAGGGTTAATGCTTTATTGTTGCGTTAACTCAGGCAGCCCTAAATTTAACACAAGAGACATTTTCTTCACATACAGTACGAGTTTCAGTTTGACATATTTTTCTGCCCCCCTTTTATTGACAGGATATAATCGTCTGTTTTTAAATAATTGCTTTCATCAGCTGATACCAATTATTGGCCGTGATATTGGTGCATTCCTAAATTATATACAATTGTGTAAAAGCCTAAAATGTTGTACAGATTTGTGGGATGAAAGATGACTGAACAATACTCCCAGCACATCATTATGATCGTTTTGAACTCTTGTGTCTGCGCTTCTTTGCTTCAACCTGATTGATTCTGCTAGACTCCGCTTGACACATTGAACTTTGTCGACATTTGATGTCTGTTTAAGCAGAAGCTTCAATTACGATCTTTTGAACTGCAGCTACGGCAGTGTTTCAACTTCAGCGGGGTGTGATTGATTGACAGACTTCAAACTTTCTTACCCCATCTGGTTTACCATCGGAGGCTGTGACCGTTAGCGTGTAGTGATCTGTGATCTCTCTGTCCAGATTCTTCGCCAGCAACAACAGCCCAGACCTGAAAGCAAAGATTATATTGAAAACCTGAGGACAAGGTTTAAATTCACACCATGTACGAAGAAAACAAAACTGGAAAACGTCATGTGCACAACAGGCCACAGCCAAAATCCAGACAAAGTGAATCATTTTCAGCTGAAATTAGTTCATCAAATATAGCCTGGATGGAATTATGTGCCGCAGAATGACATGGCCAGGCAATACGTTAGTTCCTTGCAAGACTCATGCCAATGTGAAAGGCTGAGGATATTTTACGTGTGCCTGAGGACGATTAGGACTGAATTAATTGTCAGGCAACCGCAGCCATGAGTGAAACATTGTGCCCCATTCAAATGAGTTCTAGTACACAGTGCATTTGTTCACACAATTACCTTTGCATGGCAATGTAAGTTTAATTTGAAAGTTGGGGGGATGCTTGGTGTCTGGGTTACTTTGAGTATGCTACACAAATAAATAAATACATTGACAAACATGCACACTTTCTGGTAGGTGTTATAGCATTTATGGCACTAACAGAGGTTATTAGTGCATTAAATTAAATGACATGGTTGGAAAGAGGACATAACAACTTTACTGCGCTCAGACAGACAGACATATTGTTTTATTATTTTGTCCAGGAACAAAATTATCCAATTATCCGTTTTATTAATTTTATTTTATCGCACTTTCAAGCTAAATGTGGAAATTGTCTTGTGATGTGACTTCCCTTATCATGAACTATTGCAGAGGGATTTTATTCTAAATTAAAAATAGTACATACAAATGAAATATATAAACAATTTGGGTCTATTACCTTGAAAATGTAGTCCTGTGGAGGGACTAAAAAATTCATTTAAAATTGGACCTCATGGATCTTTGAGAATTTTGCTAATCAAAACCCTGATGTGAAGTACAAAAAGACATTTGTAGTCCTTTAGCAGTGTGATGCCTCCACATGATACAAAAAGACATTTTAATAAGCAAGAAAGGGTAATGCTTCAGGGTGCTTCAGCTAACTAGGATCTTCTGGGCCCCAGTGCAAACTCACCTGAGGATCAAAGCATGAAGACACATTCTCTGCACAGTTGTGCGTTTAATAATAACTTGCCTGACATCCATATTTTTGTGTTCTGGTGTAAGATGTCATGCCATTAAAGGGATAGTTCACCCTAAAATGAAAAGCATATCGTATACCCCCAGAACACATGGAATATATGGCAGGTGTCGAACGGGACCATTCTGAGCATCTTTTTTTTTAAAAACTTGATGTTGGTCGATATTCACTGTCATTTTATGGAACGAGCGCGAAAGGGAATATTAAAAAAAAAAAAAAAAAAAAAAAAAATCTCCTTTTGTGGTTCATAAAAGAAAGAAGATTAGAACAACACCAGGGGTCTGTTGCATAAACTGCAAAGACTAGTCTTACAAGTTAGTCATCTTTCCCCCTCTCTCTCTCTCTAACACTGTTCATAACTTTATTAAAGTCAGTCATGTAAAAATGTAGATTGGTTTAATTTGATGCTAAAAAGTAAGACTAATTACTCCTAATTACTAGCTAGTTGGTCATAGTTCTTAAGACACAGTCCTTAATGGCTATGTTTATACAACTGGCCCCAGGGTGAGTAAATTATGACTTAATTTTCATTTTAGGGTGAACTATCCCTTTATGTGGGCACTCGTCACAGATTTTTGCTATTCCATCAAAGATGTCATTACCTATAATCCTTTGCCTGGACTCATTATGGCTTCATTCATTACACTTGTGTTGCATTACCTCGTTTGCTTTGGCTTATTTAAATGGTGTCTTCCTGTGCATTATTTGCGTTTAGTTTTGTGATGTTACCACTGTGTGTCTGAGCTCCTGTCTTGTCCTGTGGTCCTGTCTTTGGCCTGGTTGTTTGTATTTTCCCCCTGTTTAGATTATCATGATCTCATTGTCGTTGGACTTTTAACTACTCCTTGGATTAGCCTTAAAGTACTTCATTTGGATCTTCAGCCAAGGCTCAGAACAGTGATTCGTTACACAGTATATTGAGAGATATAGGATAAATTAGCAATTTTTTTTTTCCATTTATACCTTCAGAAGGGTCATTATGTGCAAAGATATGTCCCACTGTATTGCATGGTCGAGGCATCATGAGACGTGTTACAGTCACATGATACTTAGAAGTTAAATTTATTTTATGAAGTTATAAAAAACTACTTCAGTACTAATTTCATGCAGTTGACTTTGTTCAAGATTCAAGAATTTCACTCTTTTCTATCATTTGATAAATAACAGTCTGCACTGTTTGATAGGACAAAGTACACACACCTCCAAAATGAAATATTAAAAGCCTAATTTTGGCAGAAAAGAAGTTACAGTATAGCAATATTTTCAGCACCTTCTTAAATGGATTGCGAGTGTTTAGTGAATGAGACGCAGAGCTAAAATACCATGTGCAAAAGTGTCACAATTATTTAGTGAATTTGCACTTTCATGTTTTCAAACAGCCAATCGTTCTGTCTCGATACAACATGTCCCCTAAAACTCCCCAGAGGATCTGTGAAAAGGGTGGACGCAACCGCAGACAGTCGTGCGTTCTCCAAATGAAATAAACAAATTCAAAGCGGCGTCTTTAAGGCTCCAGTGGACCTCATGTATATTCATCATGCATTCACTGCAAAGCATCGCCTACACGTGTCTAAGAGCATGCATGCACCCTAAATTACCCCCCTATTGAACAGCTTCAATTGTAATGATAACCAGAGAATACCAGAGTTTATTATTGTTATTATAGGCTACAGCTGCAAAGATAAACCAAACCAGACAAGCTGGATATGGAAATACATTTATGAATAACTGAATACACCTGAATAACTGAAAGTGAACTGTAGGATATTTATATATTATCACAAGACTTGAAATTTGTAGTGATTTTCACAGGATGTCGCCTCAGCGTGCCCATTTTAAAGGGGTCATGAATTGAATTATTATTTTTTTTAATGAAAGAGTTCTATGAAAATATATGTTTAGAACTCCAAACTTCCTCCTCAATCGAAACTAAAGAGACTTGTTATAAAGTTACTTTTGCAGCTCCCTTACGTCAGGCAGAATACATTTGAATAAATGCACACAAATGCAAGATTCCCCACAGTCGCACATCAAGAATGACAGAAACTTGCCCCTTCAGTCACGTTGAGGTAAAATATATATGGCGTGTCGAACACCATAAACACTACGCAGAAAAATCTGCTAAACATTTGTGCTATTCCTGGCTGTGTGTAGCACCTACTACTCTGCTGAGGAATCCCAATGTCAGGAATGAGTTTCATTTTTAACAATGTCAATCACTGCAAAGCATCGCCTACACGTGTCTAGGAGCATGCATGCACCCTAAATTACCCCCATATTGAATTCAATTGTAATGATAACCAGAGAATGCAGAGTTTATTATTGTTATTATAGGCTACAGCTGCAAAGATAAACCAAACCAGGTTTATCAATGTCAATGATCATTTCAGTCATCTTGTAATGGTTTGAATTTCAGTCCAGATTGTTTTATTAATATCACAATATAATTTTGTTTTCCAAAAGTTTTATAAAAGCACAAGAAAAGGAAAAAAAAAAAAGCTGATTAACTCTTTCCCCACCAGAATTGAATTAAGTTGCCAGCCAGCACAAGGATTTTTGATCACATTCACAAATCTTTCATGGCGACCAGAATATTTTATTTTAAATATGTAAACAGTGAATATATAGACCATCGGCTTTTGCATTTTTGCATTTAATTATCAAAAGATAGATCGAGTCCATCGACACCAACAAAATTGGGGTTTTTCCCCAAAAAAAAAACATTGATGTGTATGCTGTTATCTTTTCTAGGGAGAGAGTTAATGTCAAAAAAAAAATAAAAAATAAATATATATATATATATATATATATTAGAAGTGGACTTCAGGGAAGAAAAAAAAATATTAAAGAAATTATATCTAATATAATTATAATATAATAAATATAATATACATAATATAATATTTTAAAAAATTATAAAAATATTTAATTAATATTAAAAAAAATATTTTAATTGTGATATGATCCTTTTAAGTTACAAAGGTGCCCCCCGAAATAACTTGTTATTAAGTGTCTCAACTCCAAAGACACAAAGCTCGAAAACCTAATCCATCATGCTTTATGTAAAAGCTATCAGACATATCTGGTTTCCAAACTGAAGTAGGTGAGTTGGCACTTTAGACCACGCTAAGTTGAGAATATCTAAAATCCATTTAAAACTCTTACATCCCTTCTGCTTTAAAATCTATCACAGTCATTTTGAACTTTCCTGAATAATTCCACTTTTTAAATTCCATTTCGCTTACTTTATGAAAGGATAACCCCACACTTCCAACCCCATGAAAGTGCTTTATAAACATATACTTCATATTATCATATTCACCCTCCAGCCAGACTTTTCCAGACTCCAGAATTACACAATCCCCTATAACAGACAGCTCTATCGTAAACTCTGTGGGGAGCAGAAGGAGGAGAGGAAGGGAGGGGGAGATAAGCACAGGTAGTTCAAGAAATAAAGCCACATTTGCTGTGTTCTTCATCTGCTGCTTATTGAAAGGACAGCAGCAGTTCATTAGAAGTGGATCCTGGTTGTGATATCTTGCTTAAATAACTGGAGAGCAGGATCAGAAACTTTGCTCCGGGCTATGATTGAAATGCCCTTTGGTACCCTGCACACTACGGAGTATAACATGCTTTACTAAATGCATTACCAAAGAAAGAGAGTGTGAGATATCAGCCACTATCCTCACCTAATGTTATTTACTCGTTCTACGGAGCGCTAAATCAAATAAAATGCATCTGAGGATTTGCTCTAAAAAAAACATCCAAGTACTTTCGGTCCTTCACTGCGAGCAAAAGCTGAAATGTCTTAAGCTGCTATTTGAAATGGAGGAATTAATATTTTCTCCAGTTCTTATTAATTATGCATCATGTTTGTGTCAGAATGTAATCTGTATCCAGTGCATGTCAGGACGTGGCTAACCAAAATGCACAAATGTTTCACAGAGAATATGCTTTTGTTCCTCTGTATTTTTCTGTGAGAGTGCAACGCAAAATAAAGACAGTGCCTGTATCACAATTAAGACATTTTTTTTTTTTTGCTTATACAAAGCCAAAGACGATGCATTTTGGCAGAGCAGCCTTTTTCCGGCCTTACGTTTGGGAGACTTCAAAGACGTTGTTTGGATCTCCTCTCAGGATGGTATATGTAATGGGATCTCTTTCACGGTCGGTTGCCTGCAAATGACAGAAAGCGCTTTTGTGTTACACTAATTCAATTATGCTAAGAAAGACTCAGACTCCATTCTCAATCATCAGGAAACCTCTGACAGCAAAGCACAAAATCTATTTGGGAATATATATATATATACATTATACACTATCAGTCACAATTTTGGAATCATTCATATTTTTAATGTTTTAAAAGACATCCTTATGCTCACAAAGGCTGCAATTACTTGCGTAAAATAATAATAATAATAATAATAATAATAACAAAAAATCAGCAAAAAAAATTCTCTTTGATTATATTTTATAATGTAATTTATTCCTTGAATACAAAGCTGAATTTTCAGTATTACTCCAGTCAACAGTGTCACATGATCCTTTTGCAGTCATTCTAATAAACTGATTTGCTGCTCAAATTAAAAAAAAAAAAAAAAAAAAAAAAAAAAAATCAACACTGATAATAATACGAAATATTAGCAGCAAATATTAGAATGATTTCTGGAGGACCATGTGACAATGAAGTGCCGAACATTCAGCTTTTGAAAACAGAAAATTTTTTAATTGTAATAATATTTCACAATATTACTGTTTTAGTTGTATTTTTGATCAATTAAATACAGTCATTTATGTGATGTGCATGAAACTTTTTTTAAAATCAAAAACATAAAAAAAAAAAAAAAACACTATTATTCCAAACTTTGAAGGATAGTGTATAATTTGGTGTGTATACATTTACAATATTAAAGGCACAATATGTAATTTTTCGTTGCTAGAGGTCATCTATTCATAGCTTGATGACAACGAGATTCTGTTGGACTGTTCATGAATGAGATTATTAATATTATTAAAGTATAAAGCAGAGCAGGGCCGAGTGCTGTGGGAGCGGAGCGAAGGAACGATTGCCAATGAGAGACGAGCGCGACACACGCCTCGAGAGCAGCGGGACTTTTATTATGTCGCAGTCGCCACTTCCGCTTCTTCCAGTCAAGCACATGTGGCGTAACGCAGTCCTGTTTAACATATTAGATACATCTGAGTATGTTGAAAATGATGTTACTCTGAGTGTTCCCTTGGCGGCTGCTGTGAGGCAGATTTAAATGATTGATTTATAATATATTAATAAATTCTGGATGGCTTGTGTTGCTAAATGGCATGCAATTAATTTTAAAACATATTCTGACAGAGAAAATGCTATATTACTGTCACTAAAAGTAAAGCTGCACTATGATGTTATAGCCTCTTTACAAAATAATGTTTTTCTCTGAGGCATGGTGGAAACATGCAGCCAAGGAAAATTAAGAAAACAAGATTCAAAAAATAAGAGAAACAGTGTTGAGCTATGTAACAATAATTAGTTTTCTGTCTGTGAATGCATCAAAACAGTTGGTCCCTTGTCTAATAAAACATATAATATATTAAAGCATCTTTGTTGTTTCCATGGTTTCTACAAAATAATACTAGAAATCAAGGGTAATGCAGGTACCATGGTCTGTGTCCTGGTAAAAAAAAATTGCTTATTTCTCTGGATTTAAACATTATTGGAAAGTAAACAAAATATATAACACTGTTCTAGTGGCTTTTGTATATTTTATATAAATCTTGCATATTGTGCCTTTAATAACATCCAATACAATTTTGCTTAAAAAACGAGGTCACTAATGGAGCTGATGTTACCTGTATGTTAAGCAGTGTGGCTCCAGTCCTCATGGCCTCATTGATCTCCAGGCTGTATATGAGCTGTGGGAAATGGGGAGGGCTCTGGTTGTTGGGGGGCAGCACTTCCATATACACTGTAGTGATGGAACTTCTGAAGAAACAAAAAGGAAAAGAGTTTATGTTCCTTTATTTGACAAACGTATTAAGTGTCTCACTCAAGGGTATGACATGATAGCTTACGCTTCCCCTCCAGCTACCAACTATGTCACGCCAGCCACAAAGCAATCAGGAATCCAGGAATAATTTCCTGGAAATACTATGGCTTTGTTCCAAAATATAGTGATCTGATTATTGTAAGGCACCACAGGCACTTCTGACGCAGAGATTGCTTTGAAAAAAAAATGAGATTCTGTAGTCATGCTGCCTTCTAAGATACCATCTTTTGGCCCAACTGTAAGGCAGTGTTTCATATCTCCTTCACAGAGAAGACGATCTCATAAAGCATTGTGACGAGCGGAGACAAGTCTACCTACAAGAGATAAAAATATGAAGTACAACTACACGAAAGTTGTCAGGCCCGATGAGATGTTCATGTGTACTGAGTTTCATACCAACATGTGCAAGCGTGTTTGATATCTGGACCAAGTTTTCGGACCCCATTCAAGGGGGCGCTGTCGAGCCCCCCTGCCACGCCCGGGTCCCAGCCTCTGTGACGCCCTAATGGCCGCAGGTTCCAATGCGTGTGCAAAGTTTCAAGAGTTTTTGTGCATGTTAAGGGCCCCAAAAGTGCCAAAAACCTTGAATAAAAAATAATAAAGAAGAATAATAATTCTAAGGAAATTAATAGGGCCTTCGCCCTTTCAGTGCTTGTGCCCTAATAAATAGTATAAAAACCATAGTAGGCTATAAGTCAGTTGCCAGAGGAGCAAGATTTACCTGTGCAGTTATTTACTAGCTAGCCTCCATTACACTCACTCCCCTAAACCGCACTCCCATCCGGGTCACGGCACCAATTTTACCCCTACAGTTCTACTCGCTTCGCTCCAAGTGGGAGTTGAACTGGCATTTCTGGCATGTGACGAGGGTGCACTAACAAGGCTGCTAAAGAGTCTAGTGTCAGGGGAGAGAAGTTTACTCAAACAGCTCGTACAAGCTGGCCTCTGTTACGTATACATTTAACTGAAAGACTTTTGGCGTGTTTGAGTTCCAGCCTTTTTCTGCTAATCTTTACCAATGCATCACAGAAATGTTTTTGACTTACTTTGCTCCTTAGACTTCCATTGTAAATGCATTACTATAAACACTGTTTCGCCTAGTCTCGGTTTTCTAATCTGAAAGACGCTTCAAATGTACTTTTTGCAGTAATCAGGAGATGTAATCAGGATGCTGTCGATTGAGACAATTCCTGTATGGGCTCTGATATGGATTTTTCTGTCTTTTAGCAAAAGAAATCACCATGAAGCTTCCTCCCAGATGTGAACACAATTCTGTAGAGTCTACCTAACAAAAGCAGTCCAATTGCTTAGGTTGTTTTCTGGATGTTTAGTGAAAACCTAACCTGGTATTGTCATTATTTCATGGCTCATTGTATCAAGGCACTCATCAACGTGCGTGTAACTGTGGTTGAAGCAAATTGGATTGGGGAGTATTCTGTCTGGAAATGTTCCAATATGGTGGATCTGATGCCAACGCTCTCATAAAATTTTAAAATCTATCTAGTTCTCGCAAGCTCAACTGCCATCTGTCCAACACATATAATAGCACACCTGCTGCCTTTAACCAACTGCCTTTAATCTATACTCTAAAAAAAGTCTCATGTATTGACACAGTATATCATATAATATATCCATCCGTTTGGATTACAGTTTTTAACATAAAAAATGTGATGTATGTGATGTACATTTATCAGTCATACATAAACAAAATGATTTCTGTAGTAGAATAAATGTGTTTTATATACACAACCAGATGGTTGTGTATATAACCATATAATATATATATATATATAATATATTATAAATATATATTTTTTTATTTATCATCAATCAATCCAATTTGTTTCAATCTCATTTATTTAAAATAACTAAATACTGCTTGTTTCACAGTTTTTAACCATATTTTAACCATGCTCATACTTTTTAACTGAATAAATTTAATTGTTTTCACAATTGCTGATTTTAAGCAGTTTGAATGAATGCATTTTGACAATATGATTAAATCAAACAGATGCAAATAGTTAATAACAAACTACGTGATTATTATTATTATTATTAGTGAGGTAATCTTATGTTTAATTTATGTATGATTGACAAATATACATCACATTAAGTTTATTAGTGAAACTTTACATTAGTTAATGTTACATTAACTAAAACAACTAACAATGAGCTATTCATTTGCTACAGAATTTAATAATCTTTGTTAATGTTAGTTAATAAAAATTATACAACTGTTCATTGTTAGTTCCTGTTAGCTCAGGTCCATTAAATTATATTAACAGATACAACTTTTGATTTTAATAATGAATTAGTAAATGTTAAAATTAATATTAAGTATGATTATCGAATGCTTTAGAATTATGTTTCATTGATAGTTCATTTTACCTAATGGTAACAAATGGAAGCTTATGTAAAAAGTTTGGTTTCTTAAGTTAAAAGTGCACAATCCAAAGGGATGGATTGTGTTTTATATGCAAATACATAAATCTTAAAATAGGCCTAAATATTTTTTGGAGCATACCTCGATAAAGTGGGAACACAGTTCCAACCAAGTAACTTCCAACTTGAAACTTATGTTCTGTTGATTTGTTATGCATATTAGAGGCTCTTAAACTAGTTCCCGAAGTGCAAAGCGAAACAATGCATTTCCTGAACTTCTCTTGCCCTCGTTCTATTTCTGCTTCATTCAGCCGTATTGATCCAGCAGTCAGCAAGAATTACAGAGGGCAGAGGCTGGTATGAATTGGACAGGAGGGGAGGTAGCGGCAATTAGAGTGAAAAGCCCTTAATTTCCGCTCTTCCAAGTGTCAGATGGACAAGAGCAGGGGCCAATATCGGCAGAGTGTTCTCAGAGATATTTCCGAAGCAAAATCTGTCACCATGTGGCATTGTATTGATCTAAAACTGGGCATGTGAGGTTGAGTCTTCGGTTAGAGAGTAAGAGTGACATTCTTTTTCAACCCTCATTGGGTTTTCAGTTGATTTACCTTCTCTGGGATGCAGGGCCGTTGTCTGAGGCCCTAACGGTGAGGGCGTAGGAGCGGCCCACGGTCAGGTTGACGCCGGGCGTCACGGTGATCACTCCTGTACAGTCATTGATGGTGAAGTGACCCTGATCCCCAGCCAAGATTTTGTAGCTCACCAACCCGTTGGGACCTTCATCAGCGTCCACTGCTGTCAGCTAAAAAATGAATTGGTGCCGTTACTTCAGAAAAGACCTGTAACGCCTGTCAAGTACATGTCCGGGTCGTGTTTCCCAGAATCATTAAAAGATTCAGCACATGGCTACACTGGATTGTTGGCGGTTTATGAATGATGATTTTTTTTTTTTTTTTTTTTTCTGAAATTCACTCTTTAGTGATTGATTGATTTTATTATGACAATTAAGCATATTTTTTTTCTGCTAAAATCTAAATCTGAAAAATTCTATATTATGATATAAGTTGTATTTAAGTATTAATTATTTATACATCAGGGAGTATATGGATATTTATTGAATATTGCTCGTTTCACAGCTCGCTATATTTTAACCATGTTCATTCTAAATATATTTAATTATTTTCACACTTAACAGATTTATGCAGATTCTAAGCAATTTGAATAAATGTATTTTGAAAATATGATTATTTAAATCAAATCAAAATTAAAATAATATTTTAGGATATATAAGTTGTATTTATGTGGTTTTTTTATATTTATACATCAGGGTATTATTGATTGTACTGTTAATTTATTAGATTATTCATATAGTAAAATTACTGTGATATAATAATGAGAATCACAAATGAGAATATTATGAATTACAAAAATAATACGGATATGCAATACTAAAATTCAAATGCTTTAAAAAAATCTTCTTATTTTTTATGCTTCAATGAAACGTGACCCAGACAAGTTTTGTGAGAATTACACAAATAATATGTAGCATCGATGTTTCTGACTCACTGACTCACTGACTCAGATAAGAATTTATTTCAGAACCTTTATAAAGTGACAACTACCAGCATAAACTGGAGCAGTTAACCTTTTAGATGATACAACTTGCACTTTTTAATTTTAACTTCTGGGGCAATCTTTCAGTATGTCAGAGCAAATCTGCGCTCTGCTCATGTCCTGATCGCAAAGAGATCAGCTACGCACACATTTCAAAAGAAAATTCCGGTTAAGACAAAGATTAAACAGAGATCTGAGCAATTATTCCAGCAATAAGCCCCTCACAAATGTGGGAACTGCAGTTATTAATTCAAATGAGTGGATTAAGGGAGAAAAGCTCTGAAAAAAAAAACGTTTTCCAGGAAAGACATTTAAACATCACTAATGCAGAATCAACGTAGAAACAAAATTGTGTAAAATATTATATGTAATATGTATATTTTCAGAGAACATATCCAAAGTTTATTTTTATGGCTGTACTTATAAAGCACAAAAATAATATAAATTCATGATCCTTTTAGAGCAAGGATGGCCAACTGTCCTCCATCCCTGAACAATGAAACACACCTGAACAATAGCTGTGTCCGAAACCGCTCCACTCGTTCACTCGTTCACTAACCCCTATATAGTGCATGGCAGTTGAGCGCACTATATCAGCAAAAGAGTGAACGAAAATGAGTGAGCGAATTCGGACGCTGACGTTAATAGCGCGAGCAGCCAGACAGCGCAGATAATTTCGTCATTAACATTTCCCATCTGTAATATGTCCTGGATTGTATATTACTGTTTATTTGTCATGTTTATTGAGAATAAAGAGAGAATAAAAACACCTGTGTCATGCTATTTAGTACATTTACATTTAAAAATAACAGAACAAAAACACTACACTGTCACATTTGTTTATAAAAAAATATAATAGTAAACAAATACAATATAAACACTTAAAAAAAATATTCACGGGGTTTCCAGTCAGTTTTATGATATAAACCTGTATCATTTCTCTTCAAAATATCTTTACAAAAATGTTCTAATTAATTAAAGAAGTTGCCGCTTCCCGTATTGCCGTCCGCCGTATTTATTTTTCTTTCGCGCTCGATCGTCTTATTGCGTTGGATTTTGAGCAACGACGCTTTAACGAGTGTACATCGAATGTACACTCAAAATCAGAGAGGATTGTGGGTAAACGTAGTGAACGAATCTAGGGAATGCAGTCGTTCACTCAGAATTCGGACAGCTCTACAAAATGGCCAACACCCAATATAGTGCACTATATAGTGGATAGGGAGCGGTTTCGGACACAGCTAATGTCTATTAGAAAGATACAGGCAGGAGTTTTTATCAGGGCTGGCGCTAAACTCTGCAAGACATTTACATTTAGTCATTTAGCAGACGCTTTTATCCAAAAGGCAATTTGGGGTTAGGTGTCTTGCTCAAGGTCACCTTAGTCATGGTATCGAAGGTGGAGAGAGTGCTGTTCATTCACAATCCCCACTTTCAATTCCTGTCAGCGTGGGAATCGAACCAGCAACCTTCAGGTTACAAGCCCGACTCCCTCGCCATTAGTCCACGACTACCCTAGGACAGTGACCAAAGTTGCCCATCCCTGTTTTAGATGTCTTTCTTGGAAAATCTGCTAATAAAGAAAGTGATTTCATTGCAGTAAAAGAGTGACTTATTGATTACCTTTAAGACTGTGTCCCCAGGCTGCATGTCTGTGTAAACATTCACACTGTAGGAGACGTTGGGGAAGGTGGGGGTGTTGTCATTGGCATCAATCACAGTAATATTAACGGTGACTGGAGAGCTCTCCTGAACTCCATCCGAGGCGATCATCTACAGACACAGGCAAATAACAAAACTGTTTATATCAGACCACGAAGCAGAGAAGGGCATTGACAAGAACCGTATTCTTAATTTCATAATTGCACATTGTGCACAGATGAATCACTGTAAATGAGCCATTTTAGAAAGGAGAAGCTAAAAGCAAAATTTGAAAATTGCTGATAACTACATATCAGCAAACAGATACTATAATATAAAAGGCAGATCTCTCATTTTCCCTTTGATTATTGTGATAGCAAAGGCCTAGCCAAATTATTCAAATGAATGCTCTTGCGTGGAGAGAACAGTCCATTGGCGGTACTCCCAACAGCCTCACTAGCTGTCAACTAGACTAATGGGATATCACAGAGAGGTTGTGGACTGCGCCATGAGAAGGGCGAAGTGTTTCTGTCAACCTCCACGAGGAATAAAAGAGCTGAAGCTCGAGCACAAAAAGAGGTAGTCAAATAAAATAATAGGAATAAAAGACGACACAAATGAAAATTTTGATAATTGGTAGTCGATATTTTTTTACAAAGTCGACATAGGCCTATTATAATATCACACTATTATATTTAAAGATAGTGAACACATGCATAATTTCGTAATTTTTAAGAACTGATTGGAACTGAATTTTAAACTGGAAATAAGCATTGTAACCTACAGTACTCTAAACACGAATCACACTATCGCAAAAACAAGGTAATGTGAATTTTCTCATAATATACATTGCAGCTTCACCTCTTTTCCTCACAGTGTCTGAAACGGTTTGATAAAGAATTCTGTCTTTATAAACCCTACTTTGCTCTGATTGGTCAAATGATGGTCCCCGTCTGCTGTGATCGGTCTATCGCTTACAGCGCGTGTTGGAAAACACGGCCATCACCACATATGACGTTCCGGATCAGCTCCAAGGCTGCCTCAGCACTTGTATACACACTGAAGCGAACAGAAACACTGGTGTGGGTATTACTGTATCAAATCAAGCCTGAGCCACACATTCTCTTCTTTTGGAAGTGCATTTCGAAGCACAGAAAACATCGTCTTCTCAACATGTTGTCAACAAACCAAACACTTTCAGGCCTCAGCTACAACCACAGTGTTTGAGGGCGGATGTTGTTTGTGGGAAGCCAATGAACAACATAGGCTGGCATTACAAACCTAGGTAGATTTGAGAAAGAAGTAAGACTGGAATTACTGATGAATCATTTCAGGCAGTTCAGAATCGGTGCTTTCTGTTGGGAAACTATAACTCCATTCGTCGTACACTTTGATCTATAAAACGTTGCAGACCTTTCACATTCACAAACACACTACATAAAAGTTTGAAAAAAGCATAATAGGGACACTTTAAAGTTGCTCTCTCATGCGTGTCCAGTGACAACCAAACTCTCTTATCTGCATACAATACACATGGCTTGGATCTATTACTAGTACTTTGATCAGTAAAGCCCAAAGTATACTTCATTTTTCCACATATATCCTACGGTATATGTACAGTGTGCAACACAAATTTAGGCAGCCCGATTTTTCTAACCATGCAATCTTTGAATAAGCAACATGCACATGTCATTTTTTAGGGTTTTTTTGTTTTGGTACTATTTCACAAGTTCACACTTACAAATAATCAGATAGGGAATTAGTATGCATATTTGGCGTGCTGTCCGAGGAGAGGGCTCAGAGCTCGGTATTTGGCCCGAGCCCAGAGTACTCCCCCCGTATTCTGGTTTAGGAAGTAACCAGGCAAGTGTGAGGAGACGGGGTGGTGGAGGGATGCTGAAACTGTCCAAAAGCATGGGTGAGTCGACTGCATCGATATATATACAGGCATGAAAATCGCTCACCTTTCGGCGAAATTCGCCGTTTTGAAAGCAAAATAGGTGACCTACGTGAATCGTGTAGATTCGATGAGAAAACTTTTTTTTGGGGGGGGGTTCATATCCAGTGAACTGCGATTCAGTGAATTGCAAACAGGTGCGCATGCCAGAAGGGAGTGCGAGATTCAGTGAACTGCGATTCAGTGAATTGTGAACTAGGTTCTTCCCCCAAATAGCAAGTGAGGGATGATTGACAGATGCGTAAAGCCTATCATTAAAAAGAGACTGAAAATCGACACCAATAAAGATTTCCACTTCCACTCGCGCCTTTTGACTGACGAACAGCAGGCGACAGTAATCGCGCTACTTCTGACTCCAGAAGGTAAACGGCCTGGGTTCGATGTGGAAAGGTGAAATATTGTTTTGAGTGAACTTAATCCTCTGGATTCGATGATCGCACGGATCGCATGGATTATCTTAAAATACTCCGTCATTTATGTTTCCTCAGATAAGAGGAAGACATCAACAAGCCATGCAAATGATAAAATGCTCAAGTAATGCTGAACAATAAATCTTAATACATTTGAAATCGCTATGGCTTAGTGATCATGAAAATGTATTCATCTGAATTACATAACATTGTATTGGCTGTCAATCATGATGGAAGAGTTCAGTTACAGCATGTCCACCATCTCTTGTGGGGGTTATGAATTAAGCCATTTGTGGTGCCCCTACCACACTGTGCCTCATATACTGTAAATGTTAGACCCAGTGACGGGCTGGCATGAAATGGCTTGCATAATACTTAGTAAGGAGGCCATAATAATTTTTGACTCATGGCTGAAGTTAAGTTTCTCCAGCTCTCCCCAGGTTGGCAAAAAAGCATCTCAAAATGCATCAGATTGATGCTTTAAAATATGGAATATTTAAATTTTTCTTACGGGGGAGCATGCCCCCGGACCCCCCTAGAGGAGTAATATCCTTCTCACCTTTTTCACCCCTGATCCGTTTTCATGTCTGTATATAGGTTTCCGCTCATGCTGATTGGGCGGGCATGTTGATTGCTGATTAATGACAGCTGGTTGGAGTGATGTGATGATTAGTTAGATCATTTGAACGTGTTCCTCCCGAATTTTGTTAATAAAACATCATATAGTTTGGGCACAAGGGGCTGTTGTTTCACAGTCAAAAAAAGATTAGGAGGACACAGCAACAACAAACTACTGGAGCCATTTTTCATCATTCATATAACTTTTGTAGAAACTCAGCATAGACTCTGGAAAAGAATGAAAGTTTCTAGTGTGCATATGTTGAACTCATTTGTGTTTGCACATGCATTTAAATGGAGTAGACAGTGCATTCCACAAAACAAGGTATACTTGGGCTTAAGCAGCCACCATCAACACCCAGGTGTCACAAGCCACTAAGATCATACATCGCAGCATGCTAACTTAGCACTCTGGCAGCTATTTCTTTTTTTTTTTTAGACAGCAACGGCAATACTTTATTTCAGGGAACACTTTCCTCCAAATTAACCGCATCAGGGGTACATCAACACGGCCCTACAGACTCATTTAAACGAGTGAAAACAATGTTTATTGGCTACAAAGACAGGACAAATGACATACTTGATATTCCACAGCTCCGGCAAACAAAGTTTATCTTGTTGCAGTACAGATAATGGCATCTCTAAGCAGCCATTTGTATGTGACATGCTAGCCTAGCACGGCACAGTAACATCACCGGCGGGACCCGGACTCTTCTGTTCCCTTAGACGAGACCAGCTGGTTATAGTTTTGAATGAATCAGCACTCGGCGGGAGAGAGGTGGAGTGCAGTGAATGTTAAGTCCAGCAGCCCACGTCCCATGAGCCAACCTCAACGCACGCCTGACGGAGAATCAGCATTCAGACTCTTCCCCCTCTACAATTTAGCCTTCTCATGCCGTAATTATGCTCTCCTATAGAATCAGGCACAAAGGTCTTTTCAACTGTGAAAGCAAGCTCACCAGATACACACTGTACGCATCTCAGATCTCAACTGCTTGATTGTTATATCATCAAAAATTATCGCAATAAGTGCTATATTATGTTATATATGTATACTGTATTGTGTATATTTATATATATATATATATATATATATATATATATATATATATATATATACACACAAACACACACACACACACACTTCATTCCCATAAATGCAATGCAATATACCCACATAGGGCGATATATAATATGTAGCATAAGGCAAGAAGATATTATTAACGTTAACATCAAGATTTTCTGTAAAGCTTTAACAATGTGTATTGTGACACTATACAAATAAATTTGACTTGACATGAATTTTCTCAGCATAGTACATGCATACTTGTATGCACACAGCCCAGCTTGCAAATATGTGTTTTTTTTTTCATTAATTAGGCCGTCATGGACAAACTAATCAAAAAATAAATAGGTAATAGAACAACAAAGCCATTGATAAAAAAAAAAAAACTGAACAACAACAAACTACTGAATAGTGGTAAGCTAGTTTAAACAAGTACATATCATTTTTTTATTGTTCATAACAGTTGGAGAGAAATTATGGAAGGTTGTTTCTGCCACAGAATACAAAAAGTGAATTTTTAGCTTTTTTTTCCCCTCACAATTGCAAGTTTATTTTTTAATTTTATAATATATATTATAATTCTCAGAACTGTGAGATAAAAACTCGCAATTGCGAGGTATAAAGTCCGTTTCTTAGGAAAAAAATACTTTTTTTCAGACACATTTAGTTTATATCTCGCAATTGTTTACTATAAAGTCAGAATTGCTAGATATAATAAATAATAATAATATATTTAATTTATATATCACCTTTCCCAGGCTCAAGGATGCTTTATAAGGTAGATAGAAGCTTGCAATTATGCAAAAAAAAGTTGCAAAAAAAAAAAAAAAAATCTCAAAATTGCGAGAAAAAAATAGAATTTTAGGATAAAAAGTCGCAATAACCTTTTTTTCTTAATTTTTTATTCAGTGGTGGAAACAAGCTTCCATAAAAATAGCGCAGCCACTGGACAATGATGAATCTTTCTTGCACGCATGCGTTGTCAGTCATCAAGTGGATAAGACTTTTACAATCAATTCACTGTGTTAGTCCAACTGTTACTCCTGATTGGAGGAATCCGTAAATATTTAGTTTATACGCAGAATTATGTTTCAACTAAGTTTAATGGTGCAACACAAATATTTAGCAGTTTAACTTAGTGCTCCTGTACATTGCAATGGACCCTTCGCATCGACCCGCCCACTTTAGTTACTGTTGCTATGTCCGACAAGCCATGCGCTCTCATGCCACACATCATGTTCTCATGCAGTGAAAAATACGTCGCGGAGCAAAGAGGACAAGACTGTCGATTACTTTTGATATGAAACAGTTTCATATTTAAAATCTTGTAATTTTTTAAAGAAGTTTAAACAATAAATAGCGTATAGTGTCTCTTTAATGTGTCGTGACAGATCGCTGTGGCTCCTCGTGAACCGATCATCTCTTCACACTAGTTCATTTATAGCATCAAATAAACATGAATGAACATCAGAAGGAATGTTGTTGTTTCGACGTGAGTACACACAATTTTTCAAGTTCAAGTTCACCAACGTTAATCTACAAACTCCCCTGACTGCTTTGTCAGACAAAATGGCAGATTCGGGGTTATGATTGGTCAGATCGGCTAATTAGGCTAAGTTGTAACCTCAGCTGTAACAGGCCCCCGGCAGTCAGGATTTGTCTAAAAAGGAGTATGAGCTGCTCCCCTCAATGTTGTTTGCTGTGACTCTGTCGCGGAGACAGACGTGATTGCTCAGGACACATATTTCAGTGATATCTGTCAGGTTGTGCCTGTGCACTTGACATGTCAGAGTTGTGGGAGTCTTGTGGAAGATGCAAGTTTCCATCTGGCATAGGGAATGCAATTATTCGAACCCACTCCTCTCTCCTCACAATTTCCTGTCGCCTCTTCACTGCATCAATCTAATAAAAAAGCTGAATCTCCTCTAAAACTAAAAAATGCATATATATATATATATATATATATATATATATATATAGACTGTAAAAATTTTTAAGCCAGTACAAGAACAAAAAAAATGCTACTAATTTCCTTAAGCTTTTTCCTGTTCACTCAACAGTTATACAGACTGAAATTAAGTTCTCAGTCATACAAAAAATGTTTAATTGGGTTAACTTAAGATTGTTAGTTTTGCGGAGAGGTGCAACTGTTTTTAAACAAGCCTTTTTCAGTTGAGCCAATTCAACATTTTTGGTCTGTAGAACTCAATGTCTGAAGTTGAGTGAATGAAAACAATGTGAATGCTACCGTTAACTTTTAAATGATCATTAACTGACATAAATTAAGATGGTCATGTTATTCATATATATAATTATATGGATTGTGAAGTTCAGGAAACACCATCCACCAAAATGGTGAGTTCAAAATAAAACATTTTTGGAAAATCAGTGTCAATTTATGAATTCAGCTTATGTGATGTTCTCTCAGATTTAAAAGATTTTTTTATTTTAAGATAACTGCAGAAGTGGAGGAAATGAAGGAAAAGTCTATTAAGAATAGCCCTGCCTTAAAACTTTTTTTTTTTTTTTTTGCTTGACAAAGTGGGACTCAAACCAATCAATAATCATTACTTGGGGTTTATGAGTAAAAAAAGAAGTAGTATGTGAATAGTACAGATTACTAGAATTTTGCAATTAAGTTAAGACATTAAGTAAAGTTAACTAAAAAATCCCTGTTGGATTTTACAGTGTACTAAGTAATAATATGTTATGACTGGAAACTACAATAACATTGCCCAAGTCAAAAACTGAAAATTCATACAGTGGCCATGATTTAATTGATAATAATACTATTATTCAATTCAATTCAACTTTATTTCCAGACTCAAAGTAAATAAAATATATTTTTTTTTATAAAAAAAATATTTTTTTCTACACTGTCCCATGAACAAATGGTTGCATTTTATTTTCCAAAATTAGTATTTGCTAGTGGAAGGGCAGTTTCTAGCTTAAATTAAATAATAAGTTGGCAGAAGTTTTTTTTAAGGATTTTTTAGAACTTGCAAAACCTTGTTCACAAAACTAAACTTTTTAAGTTTATGGAAAGAAACTTGGTTTAGGTTGAATAAATGTATTAAACATAGTTAAACTGACTTTTACATAGATTTTTGCTGAGCCAACACAACAAAACCAGTAATTTGAACCTTTTTCAAGTTGATATATATAAATTCATCGGCAAAAATAACACTGAAGCATCATTTTTCAAAGTGTGACTTAACTTTTAGGCTTAAACTAGTTCATTTAGGAGTTTTGACATCTGCAAAGGGCAAAGTAGGAAGCATTACTCTTCCGTAGCCGGATCTTCAGAGCAAGGGCAGAAGGTCTGGACTTCCTAGCAGCAATCACCAGGACGTCTGACTGACATGTGAAGCAACCAATCACAATTCGTTTTGTTCAGTGTCCTATTTAGGGACGTGGATATCTAAAGTCGATCTTCCTGCAATAACAGACAGGCGAGTAAAACTCTGGGATGTCTTTTGAAGAGTCTAGGATGCGAATTTCACATGCTTAGCTGATATGTTTAGTGGATCTTCTGGGTTTTTTTGACGAGTCAGTCACAAAATTACTGAAATTAGGTGTGGTGGACATCGTAGTTAAGAGTGCACTGTACAAAAGAGGAATGCAATTGGAAACTGCTGTTGCCACAAGACAGTCAAGGAGAAATCAATCAAACAGTCAGCTTATCACATGTGCAAAGTTTGGCATATCAAACTAGAAAGCTCAGACATCAGTTATCTCTAGGGTGCCGCATAGGTGGAATCCTTCGCGTCGCTCCCCTCTGCTCAAAAACATATTTAAGGACTTGTATCTCCAGTAAGTGTAACCTAGGTGCATTTTTGAAATGCACCATTACTAAAGTTGAAATGTCATGAGTATATGCCACTGAAAAGGCAGGTTAGCAACTACTACTTTTATGAAAACTGGTTAAACAGCTAAATCAGGATCATGTGACACTGAAGACTGGTGTAATGGCTGCCGAAAATTCAGCTTTTTTCAGGTTTAGTCAACGCCATTCAATTCCAAGCACACACCTGCGTTAATTTACATTTCCAGGAAATTGCTGTAATCCCTCCATTACGGTAATGTCCTGACATTTAAATAAGTGCAGGTGTTTTCTTGGAATTGTACGGCATGGACAAACAGTTGAAGCTGAAAACATTTTGAACTTGACCCTTCTTTGCAATTTTTTTCTTTTTTTGGTGGCCTCAATCGAATACCTTTTTTTGTGAGCTTTTTTTTCTTCTTCTACTTCTTTTGTTGCATATGGTTTGGATCCACACATTGTTAATGTATAGAGTGGACAGTTCATTTCATTGTTAACTTTATAGAATGAAATGATTTTCGCTACTTCACTAACCTCCACCATTTACTTTTCATTATTAAAACACTATTATAAAACTGTATTGTAAATTACATTATAAAAAAAGTAATAAAAACACATTATATACTCTGGCATTATAGAAAATACTGATAAACAATGTTTAGTGTCTATTGACAAGTGCGCGCACCAACATGCACAATTGCAGCAAATGAGTTTCCATTAACCAGGGAGATGCAGTTGTGTATCCTTTGTGTAGGTCATAATAGTATGACCCAAACTGCCATAATTTCCCTGGACCTAAAAATAACATTGTTCTCTCTCATTAACAAGCCAACAGGGCTATAATTCCCTCGACTGTATCACTGTAATATATGTCAGAGACTAAACTAACCATGGACGTGCTTAGAAAAATTAATTCAAACCCATTCACCACCAAACAAAAATGTTGGGAAAACAGCAACCTCAATGTTATCAAATTGAGATTTGCATATATCCATAATACAGTTTGAAAGACAGTGAAGTATGGGGCTTTTGTGTGAATTGGATAGCAGGATCCTGAGAGAATTAGCTGATGGCACCACAGTGGCCTCCATTGTCCATGTGACATGTTGGAGAGTAAATAATTAAAAGCAGCGACACTTATTTTTGTGGTTAAAATAAATAACATTTTTTGGCAGTATTGATTAGGGTGTGTGCACTCACATGTACTTAATCTGTAATTCTTATTCATTTATTTTTTGTGCAATGTTGCTACTTGAGCGTGAAGAAGATCTGCATTGCTACAAAGCAGAAAGTGACTCCAAAGAAAGTTATTCTCTATATCAGTGCGCACTGTTTCTGAACTCCCTGAAACGCCTCCATTTTGTAGTTTTGAGACGAGGCCTGGTTGAGTTGCGTCAGTAGTGTGTTGAAACTCATTCTTTTAAGTGGCGTGATACATTGGTCCAGCCGACCAATCAGAGCACATTGCGCTTTTTGGGAAGGAGGAGCTTCGTAGAGACCAGAACTAAACAGAATCTTACTGAGAGACTGGGAAGAGAGGTGCTGCAACAATGCAAAATTAGTTTTTTGAACACTCCAGCCGACCAATCAGAGCACATTGCGCTTTTTGGGAAGGAGGAGCTTCGTAGAGACCAGAACTAAACAGAACGTTACTGAGAGACTGGGAAGAGAGGTGCTGCAACAATGCAAAATTAGTTTTTTGAACACTCCAGCCGACCAATCAGAGCACATTGCGCTTTTTGGGAAGGAGGAGCTTCGTAGAGACCAGAACTAAACAGAACGTTACTGAGAGACTGGGAAGAGAGGTGCTGCAAAAGTGCAAAATTAGTTTTTTGAACACTCCAGCCGACCAATCAGAGCACATTGCGCTTTTTGGGAAGGAGGAGCTTCGTAGAGACCAGAACTAAACAGAACGTTACTGAGAGACTGGGAAGAGAGGTGCTGCAAAAGTGCAAAATTAGTTTTTTGAACACTCCAGCCGACCAATCAGAGCACATTGCGCTTTTTGGGAAGGAGGAGCTTCGTAGAGACCAGAACTAAACAGAACGTTACTGAGAGACTGGGAAGAGAGGTGCTGCAACAATGCAAAATTAGTTTTTTGAACACTCCAGCCGACCAATCAGAGCACATTGCGCTTTTTGGGAAGGAGGAGCTTCGTAGAGACCAGAACTAAACAGAACGTTACTGAGAGACTGGGAAGAGAGGTGCTGCAAAAGTGCAAAATTAGTTTTTTGAACACTCCAGCCGACCAATCAGAGCACATTGCGCTTTTTGGGAAGGAGGAGCTTTGTAGAGACCAGAACTAAACAGAACGTTACTGAGAGACTGGGAAGAGAGGTGCTGCAACAATGCAAAATTAGTTTTTTGAACACTCCAGCCGACCAATCAGAGCACATTGCGCTTTTTGGGAAGGAGGAGCTTCGTAGAGACCAGAACTAAACAGAACGTTACTGAGAGACTGGGAAGAGAGGTGCTGCAACAATGCAAAATTAGTTTTTTGAACACTCCAGCCGACCAATCAGAGCACATTGCGCTTTTTGGGAAGGAGGAGCTTCGTAGAGACCAGAACTAAACAGAACGTTACTGAGAGACTGCGAAGAGAGGTGCTGCAACAGTGCAAAATCACTCAAGCATGAAAACCTTTTCTATGAGACTAAAAGACTTAATCAAAACTCTTTAAATTCAAACTTTAGTTGATTGTAAATGGGACAAACTGGTATAAATAAACCGTAAGAAGACAACCTGAATACAAATACTAGATTTCTAAGAACTCGACACTTGTGGAACAGTTCCACTTGCAATGAGAATCCATACAACCACTTGACTTGCAGTTGATCAGAATTCCTCTAGTGGAGTATGCAGTTTTAAAAATAACCCCAGAGCGAAAAATCGAGTAGTGTGTGGAGAAGCGAGTTTAGACAAAGTCCTTGACATGAAAGCTGTGAGCCCCAGTGACAGAGACAGAGCTAAGCAGGCTTGTCAAGGAAAGGTGGCACGGAGCCCTTACCGTGAAGGCATAACTCGGCTGTTCTTCATGGTCCACGGGCCTCAGCAGTGTCAGGTAGCGTGCTATCCCACTGGGCGTCACTGCGAAGATGCTGTTGTAGTTGTCCAGAGAGATGCGCACCATGGGATCTTTCGTCTGCAGTGAAAATAAATCACCTTAAATTCCCATGTCAGAAGGCAGAGACATCAGAAGATAGAGCATGCTGGGAATATGGCGACACAAATTGCTATGAATGGGGAAAAACACTCATAGCATTAGAGAAACACGCTGTATAAGAGAGAACTCCGAAAACAAGTCAAAAGAAATATAAACAACTCAAAACCTTCTGAAAGAAATAGCAGGAGCCAGAAGAGCCAACTTGTGAAGTTTTAGACACTGATATCTGCAATATCAAAGTAAATTAATAAGGAATATAAATATCTGAAGAGTTTATACTAGAGCACCAGCATTTCAAGACTCAGCATGCAGCTAAAAAAGCACTTTCATGCTTGAAAAATTTGCTATAATGGCACCACTGAGGTAAAAAGAAAATTATTGTCTTTTATTGCAACATTTGCTTTAACAAAGATACTTAGTAAAGATTAGTGTAAATTGTAACCGAAATCACATTAGGAATTTTCCATCAAGATGAATGCTGGTATTTCACGTGGCGCTCCCATTCCCATCAACCATTATCTAAAAGAGCAGACTGTGGTTTATACCTGCTCAAATTCCTGCCGGACCCTAGAATGCCTGCAGTACTACAATCTATGGAGACTATTAAATCAGCCATTATGCCCTTGCAGTACATACATTTTTCATGGCACACAGTGCATTATGTGATCTGAGTGCAGATGCTGCCGCAAAGTGCACAACACATATATTTGTGTGTGAGGTTTAATTGCAAAATATAGTGCGAATATATGTGACCCCGTCTGTGAAATCCTGGCTAAAGTCGCAGAATCTAATTATGAGATTAAAGGGTTAGTTCACCCAAAAATGAAAATTCTGTCATCACCTATTCACACTCAAGTTGTTCCAAACCTGTATAAATTTGTTTTGTTTTTGAAAGAATCTTTGTGACCAAGCAGATCTCGCCCTCGTTGCCTACCATTGCCTACCAAGATCTGCTTGGTCACAAACATTCTTTCAAATATCTCCCTTTGTGTACAGCAAAACAAATTTATACAGGTTTGAAATAACTTGAGGGGGAGTAAATAATGACAGAAATTTCATTTTTGGACGAGCAATCCCTTTAAGTGCCTCAAATTAGTCAGAGCCATAAACATGATGAAAATTAGTAATGTGTGTTTACTGCTATAAATGATAGATTATACCAAGGGATTCAAGATACTGTAACGATCGTCAGCTGAAGTGCCCGCTATAGCCACTTCACCTTGTACTATGCACTACACACTCACGCTCTCACTCATTCATTCATGCAGACTACATTTCCCAGAAGCCCCGTACCTAATCACTGATTACCTCACCAGCTGCAGCTCATTAGCTGGACTATATTAGCACTCTGCACATACACAACATTGCGAGGTCTTGATATTCTGTTATGTTGTCATTTCTGAGCGTTATTCCCTGTCTTGTTTTCCTGGTTTCTGATTGTTCCCTGCCTGCCTATTGGATTCATTGCCTTGGATTATTGGACTGTTGTTTGCTTGCTGCCTACCTCGATATACTTTGCCTGTTTAACGTTTACGACACTGCCTACCCTCAGACATTCCTGTTTTCTGTTGATTTGACCATTGCCTGTGTGACTACTCTTGCTAAAATAAATCCTGCATTTGGATCTCACCCGCTGATTCGTCATAATAGATACAATGCTCAAATTTGAATTTATAAACATGATAAATACTGAAATGAATGACTTTATTGACACTATGTGTCGTAATTTTGTGCAAAAAATACCAGACGCTTCAACGGTCGCTGGGTTTACTTTTAGCACAGAAAAACCTGCTCATTCTTGTGTCATACGGTTCAGGAACTTCTTTGTTACCAGTAGAAAATGCAAACAGACCTATCAATCTGCATGAGTGGAAATCAGGTCAACACCTGTTCATCATTGACTTCAGTGTGACGAAATGGATCCCAAATTGTGTAGACGTCATCGTTTAGATTACTACTATGAAGGGCAGAAAATCTGCCGTGACACTTTTATGAATATGCATGAAGTGTTCAAGGATAGGTCCAGCGTTATTTGCAGAATAATGTGACCCCTAGGATGCATGGCAATAAGGGCAAGTTGTCCAAGCATGCCTTGGATGTGAATGACATTGAGAGAGTTGTGACATTTATCCACAGTTATGTAGATGAAAATGCAGTGCTGCTTCCTGGCAGAATTCCATGATGCAAAAGGGATGACCTAAAACTACTGCCCTCTTCTGTAAAGTTGCCATTCACAAACTGTATAGTGACTCTTCTGAGACCATTGGTCATCGAGCCACGAGTGAATGCACATTTTATTGTCTCTGGCAGCAGTATGCGCCAAACGTGTTGCCGATGAAACCGATGTCAGATCTCTGCTAGACCTGCCAAAAAAAAAGTGCTTTATTGGTAAAGGCCTCAAAGAAAGTCTTGGGAGAAAAAAAACAGAAGTACTAGCAAAAGCAGAAAAAACATCAGTGGCAGGCCACAACAGAAGGTTCATACTATAAAAGTGAGTTCCATAAGAGTCGCAGAGGTATAGCGGACAATGGTGTCTCCAACAGTGTGCCAAAAAGGATTTTGAGGGATTTATTTTTTTATTTCCCTTCCATTAGTTGTCAAATAGTTATTCAAAGACAACTGCGGTTGAATAATAAAAGTTAGTACATTACAGAAAGCTATTAACCAACAATCTTGTGGTCTTTCATCTCACCATTAAGCACTGGTTTTTGAATGGATTTTTTTAATTAATTTTTTTACAGGAAACATGGTGCATTGACAATATGGCAAGCCGTTTTGACTTTTATTCATTTTCCGGATATGAACTTGTGATATCAACAATTACATTTTCACTAGTTAAAATGTTCATTCTTGATATCAGGAATTAGATTTCCACTAGTAACAATGGCAATTTTTGATATCAAGAATTACATTTCCACTAGTATAAACTATAATTCTTAATATCAACAATTGTATTTTTACTAGTGAAATCTCGCCATGGGCTGCCATTCAAATTCAATTGTTGATATCAAGAATTCATTTCTTACTAGTTGAAATTCCAGTTTCACATATCAGGAATACAATTCTTACTAGTAAAAATGCAAATTTCTGATATCAACCATTGCATTGTTACTAGTGCAAATGTCTATTCTTGATATTAACAATTGAATTGCTACTAGTAAAAATGTTCATTTCTGATATTCTGAATTCCAGATATCAATATAATTTCTGATATCTAAAACATTCATGATATCAGAAATTGAACAATTGAATTTGAATGGCAGCCTATGGTGAGATTTCACTAGTAAAAATACAATTCTTGATATCAAAAATTGCCATCGTTACTAGTGGAAATCTAATTCCTGATATCAAGAATTAACATTTTAACTAGTGAAAGTTCATATCCTGAAAATGAATAAAAGTCAAAACGGCTTGCCATATGACAAAGTGAGTAAACATTTGCACATTCTTTTTCGGGTTCATTACAACTCTGACTCTGCTCAACAGCTGCATTATCCCCCTGACCCCATCTTCTTCAAGTTCCCGTGTTCAGCTTCCACAGATAGTGATCTTTCTTGAAGATGAGGCAATCGTCTTGGAAAGGGGCCAACTGTGTGATCAGTCTCCTGGACTACTTTTTTTGAACTATGGTGTGAAGGAGAATCGCTTGCACTTACATGCAGACACAATTGCTCAGGCCGATGCACCTGTTCTATGGCGGGTTATAACAGGCAAGCATCAGAGGATCACTCTTTCATTCACGGTAGCTGGTCACACAAAGTTTGCTCTTGACTCTATGTTTGGCGCAAGTACAGGAGTTCAAAGGTGGACTGCTTGGCTACTCCAAGTGGTGTGCTGATTCCCAAACTTTGTGGTGATGAGATGGGCAATGTTACAGTTTTTCAGAAAGCTCCCATAAATCAAGCCACCAAGTCAAAGCCAGTGACACAGTGAGAAACTTGCCACTCCTGTTGAAGTCTCCTGGTCTTCGCTTCAATTTCCAATACTCTTCAGGGAGATTTTAGGAATTAATGGCAGAAAGACATAGAGATCTGGCATGCCCTAATCCAACAATGCAGAACAGGTTCTGATTGGTCAAAATAACAATGTTGTCCATGTGAAGGTGTTGATCACAGCTCTATCCCGCACCCATGATGTAGGATCCCACGTGGTCTTGCCAAAAGAACATTGACTTTGTAGTCTCTTACTTGCTTATCCCATGACACTTAGCTGTGAGCAAGTATTATATCTCTGATTTTTTTTATACCAAAATTGACACTTGTGTGAGTAGAATCAATGAGATTATCAAATATTTTGCATCTAGACAATTTTTGAACGTATGGTTCTAACTGTGTGTTATAAAATTTGAGACTAACTTGGTGGAAATTTGTTTTTGTGTCATCCCAGCCTCAGATTTACTCCAAATATTACACAGTAGTCCAGAAAGCGATTGAAATATTCTGCTGATTTTTTTTTTTAAATAGACATTTTTATAGATATTAATGACAAGTTCTACAGATATTACATTTTAGAGATTACACTTGGTAAATTTGCTACAATCAAGCTCTTGTGGTACCCCCCATTTGTTTCAATGTTTTTTAAAGTTTTTGGACATTTTTATGCTTTTATGGCAAATAGTTAGATTAATTATGGTTCAAATGTGCTGCAGTTTCAAAAATAAGCTTGTTTTTACTTTGGAATTTCTCAAAAACATGATTTTCTAAACCTGAATTTCAGCAAATCTTTCGCATGGCCTGACTCAGTCAATATTAAAGATATCAAGGTTATATTTTCACAAAATGCTCTCTATATTACGCAGGATGATTTTATGTAGAAAACAGTAAATCACATAAAAAGTTGGGTTTTCACAGACTGGGTCACATATTTCATTGTTTTTACAGCAGCAGAGAAGCTCTGCTCTGCTTTAAAGTATTTTTTTCTTATTCTTTTGACTTTACAATCCATTTGAATTTGATTTAAAAAGAAATTAGCGATTAGTAAGAGCTTTATAAAACATAATAAAATGTAAATTGCAGGATATATATATATATATATATATATATATATATATATATATATATATATATATATATATATATATATATATATATATATATATATATATATAGCTTTAGCAATATATGTAAAATTTTTGTAAAAAGACAGTAAAACAGAAAATGCTACAGTAAATAAGTACATGATGATAGTAAAAGTTCATTTAGCATACATTTCCATTAAAGAAGTTTTCTATGTTAAAATAGTTATCCTATCCCGATCTGAATATGTAAAAACAACTATAATTAAACTATTTATAGGCTGATTCCTCTGAAAAGTGTAAAACTGAGTTCAAATATTGCTCAGTTTGTTTGAACATCCAGACAGGATGCAAAGCTGGACTATCTGACCAATGAAGATTGGAATAGTGTTCGGGAAATATTAGTTAAATATAAATATAAAAGTATAATTATTTTTGCAATTACATTTAGTGGAGCACAAATCACACACTTTAGATTTAACACTGATGTTGTTTGCAATTACTCATTATGCTCGACATTTTTCAGCTGAATGCGGTCCTCCGAATTTACCAAATTATTAATGAGATGCATTAGATCAACTGCCAGTCCGCCAAAAATTATAAATGAAAATCAATAAACAAGACGCGGGGCAGTAATCATGCCGAGCATTAAGCAAATTGAACAATACAAAAAGACAGCACAGCAAAAATGAGAAAGAGGGAGAAGGCAAACAAGGGCTTTTTCACTTCTCACGTCTCACACTAATTTCATTAATACCTACAGGCACATCACTGGGATTCAGCTTTAGATGGGAGACAAAACATATGCTTGACATTAGAGTGTTTTTCATCTCTAAGACTTATGGGATTAAAGAGATAATTCACCCATAGATGAAAATTCTATCATTTACTCACCCTCATGTGACTTTATTTCTTCCATTGAACACAGAAGAACATATTTTACAAAATATCCAGACTTCTTCTTTTCATATAGACCATTAAAGGTCACAAAATACTTCAAAATACTTGAAATCGAACATTTGTGACGACATTTAAAAAAAAAAAAAAAAAAAAAAAAAAAAAAAAAATTAAGTTTGTTTAGAGTTCATTTCGGGAGTTCAAGGAGGAACTATGAAATATGCATTTTTTTCATTTTTAATACAGTAAAGCTGATTGCTTTTCAGCAATATATTGTCCAACATGCTATATAAATAAAAGTGACTTGACTTATGAGATAAGTAGCAGGGAAAAGAGCAGTGTGGACATTCTTTTCTATTCAGCTGATTTAGAAGAGTAAATGATTTTTCATTTTGGTGCGAACTGTCCCTTTAAGTTAGATGTTTATCAAAATGTGCTATGTTCGACTTTGCCTATGCAATCTATAAAGCAGAAATCATTTCAAAAAGAGAACATTAGCGCAGTGTAAACCAAAAAGTCTCCAAGTGTAAGCCTCTGAGACTGTATCTCTGATGCTGTTTTCAATTTTAATTTGCTTTTCTAAATGCTCCATAGAGCAGGAGCTTTGGTTAACATCAGAGGAACATTTCTATACGCACACACACACACATCCCTCCGGACATGTGAAAATGATTGCTGTCTGAGCACAAGCACAGAAAGAGAGAGTCCTCACCTCCTCGATGTCGTTATCCAGGGCGATAATGGCGAGGGGGGTGGAGAGATTGGCACTGCTCGAGATAGTTGTGCCCAGCGGAGCAGACTCCGAGATGAATCCATGATAAGTGGCCACCTGGAAGTACGGCGCCTGATTGTTCTCATCAAGCACCTCAATGTGGAGATTAGCAAACGCTGGGAGGGGGTGTCCGTTATCCTGCTCTGCCTAAAGAAAAGAATGCCAAAAGTTGAGAGATCCTGACTTTAAGATGGGATACTGTGGTGCGGAACTATGGCTTTTTTGGATTACGGAATGCTGCACATATAAGAAGGGCAACGCGATAAGCCTCTATGGGCATATGAGGGCTTAACATTATCTACAGACTTGCCCCTCTTAAATTAAATAAAGACCATGGCTGATTAATTCAGGTCATTCTCAAACTTAATTCTCTCGGAGCCTGGCATGCACCCAAGTGCTCTGAGCATCTGAATATTTAGTGTAGTGACTATAGCTCAAATTCCTACCTCACCCGCAGCACCTACAGTACTGTGCAAAAGTTTTAGGCAGTGTGTGAAAAAATGCTGTAAAAGTAAGTAATGCTTTCAAAAAAAAAATTGGATAGATTATATATATTATATTTAACAAAATGCAAAAGAGAGTGAAGAAAAAAAAAAAAATCTAAATCAAATCCATATTTGTGACCACCCTTTACCCTTCAAAACAGCATCAATTCTTCAAGGTACACTTGCACAAAAGTCAGGTTTTTTGTTTTGTAGTATAGTGTATGATTATATGATTTAAACAACAAACAGCTAATGATGACAATTCAATTTCAATCAAAGGTTAGACACACAATCAAACACTGAACTTAAACAGAACAGAAACAGGATAAAACTGAATGAGGAACAGCCAACTCTCAAACTCAGCTAACAAGGTGAGACAGTTTAGTGTGAAAAGTCAATAAAAGTCATACACAATGCAGCACAGCAACAAGACAGCACAAACACAAGACAAAGTTCTCAGCAAGGTCTCAGGTCTCTCCCAGGCAGAAGGAAGAAAGGGACAGGGGGTTTCCAGGTGAAGTGCTGTCCTCAAGAAGCACAAAGAAACAAAGAAACAGGCAACCGTGAGGACGAGTGGTCGTTCCAAGGAAACTTACTGCAGCAAGAAAATGAAGAGACATCATTCCTTTCTTCCATTCTTCGCGATTCGATGTCGAGTCGGACGCATTAGTCAGAAGTTGGCAGAGCTGGAAATGGCCATCTGGTAGTGGGACCCTGGTACACTGGTCAGAAGTGGAGAAGTCTGGAGTCAACACAGCCAAAAAACCAAAAGGGCGAAAAAAAAAGACGCCAAAACACGGGAAACAAGGCAAAACAACTCAACTAAACACAAAAAAAAGGAAACAGGTGGGTAAAAAAAATGGCAAAAAACTTTGTAGCAGATGATGGAAAATTTGAAAAGTTTTGGTTCGCCGAAAGGCAAAGAGTTCGCCGAAGCAAAAGGAGAAGCAGCAGGACGAAAGGTGGGAGGCATGAGTCCAAAAGTTTTGTGGGGTGGAGGTTGCAAGTTTGGGGCTGTTTGGGGGTGCAATTTTGGCAAATGTCAGAATGGAATTTGAAGTATTTAATGAGAAGTACAATGCTATGCATATCCATCAGATGAGTCATTCCAATACATATCCATTGCATGCCCACATCACGCATGCACATGACAACGACCAAAATTAAGAACTGCCAAACATACAGCGAAAGAAAGTAAAGAAAGAAGAAGGAAGGTAAAGCATTCTAATGTATCTGCTCCCCAATCTGGAGCCCCTCATGGAAACATGATCAGTCTGCCATTCATTGAGTGAAGAGAATGAACGAAGAAGTGCAAAAAGAAACCACAGAGGAGTGTGTGGTTAGTTCTCCAACTGTTTGGAAGTGACTGTATGTTAGTTTCCCCAAAAATGTTGTGTGCAAGTACTTGAAAGACTGTGTGCAAGTGTACTGAAGGAAAGGGTGACAAAAAATTGATCAAGGGTTGATTTGAAATTTTTTGATTTGATTAACATTTTTGTTGTGATCACCATTTTACTTTTTGAATTTTGTTTTTTTCATAAACTAAAACTTTTTCTATTTTTTTTTTGACTTTTTTTTTCTTTGTTTTTTTTTTTGTTTGCAAACTATACAGTTATGTATATGAAACTAAAATTAATTTTTAATGTCTGAAAATCCTGAACAGAGATCTACGGATTAATAGCTCATGCAGTGACTTTGGAATTTCAAACAAAAACGACTCGTTTCGGATTTTGTCTCAGTACGACATCATAGTGTGCCTCTTTAGCCCCGCCCACTGATGTGCACGTGCTTGTTTTAAGTTTTGGTCGATTGGATGACAAATAGACGATGCTACATACAAGTGTGAAACGTTTTGAGCTTGTCCACTTTCGACCACTTCCAGAGGTAGTCGAAAACACATTTGACTTTATTGCTTTCATAGTGTAGACGCTCATGTGGTCAAATGTGTTTGAACAGCCACAAAAGTCTCTCTGCCTACTGACCTATCACGCAAACATCAAGGGAAGCGCGCTAGCCAATTTAAACTTTGTCAGCTGAACACGCACGTTTGGTTTGAGACAAAAAAAAAGTACCGTACAGAATGTTCTCTCACCATTCCTGATTTCCAACACACTCTCACAGCATTTGCCGAGTGTCGGAGCAGAAATGAAAGCTGATGCTCTCCATGTTTTTTCAGTCATCTCCGGGCAGGTTTTTATGTAAATTGCACAAGCTTATTTTGTCCATTAGATTAAAAAAACAACAACAACATACATTTACCAGCCCATAGACCGTACCCCCAAAGAAATCAGGATAGTGAAAGTGGTTGAAAGTGGACAAAAGGCAAAGCCAAAAATACCAGGTGTAAACGGGGTCTTTATCTCCCTCTTCCTCTTGTGATACAATCGACCAAAAGTATCTTAATACCAGGTGTAAACAGGGCCAGAGAGATGTAAACACAGGATTACTCGAGCAACAAAAGGATAAAGATGTGTCGGAGGATTACAAGACGTTTTGCATTGCCAAGTTGTGGAAAATCGCAATCTTTGCATTGCCTTCCATGTAACCCTAACATAAGGAAAGAGTAAATTTATTTTTTAACAAAGCTCCAGATCGCATCAGTAAGGCACTGTTTATGAGTTCACTTCATTTTATAGTGGATTTGTTTTTAACCAAGACACAGTTTAATGCAGGTTTTTTAGACAATAAAATAAAAAAGATGATGCAGTGTCAACTATATTAGATCTGACAATAATGTTGCAACACACAAGTGTGAGCAACAGTGTTTTTACCTTGTGTCACTATTGCTGTTACAGATCGTTTGATATGTTCTCACTTTACTGAAAATATGAACCATGAATATGAGAACGACAGTGTGAGAAACAATGATACATTCATTTATAATTTGTTTACACAAAACACTGTAAGCTTCATTTAACTGTAACTGTGGTTAACTTCAAGCACTTAAACTTATTGAACTAATTTGCCATAACCAAGACTTAAAAAGCATGTAATACACAACTGTTTTGCATTTGGCAAATGTTTCAACTATGTAACACGATAAACACCTTTCTGTAGCATCTTTGATTAAACACTACGCCAAATTATTTTAATATGCAAAAGTGGTTTATACTTTTAATTTGATTGTCCACTTTAGACACTGTATTTACTATGATTAACTTTTCAACTATATATAAACACTCTCATTAGAGTATTAGTTGACTAATAGGTTAGAATTACATGTTAGGGTTCAGTTAGAAGAATAAGTTGACATATACTCGCAAAGTTACTTATAGTAAGTAAAATGTCCGTTATGGGAAATGAGTCAAAAACTGGACAGGAAGTCTAAATTATAATGTTATAATATAATATAATATATAAACAGTATCTCACAGAAGCTTTGTTGCAATCTTCTTATAGCCTAATCCATCTTTATCTAGAGCAACAATTCCTTTTTCAGATCCTCAGAGAGTTTTTTGCCATGAGGTGCCATGTTGAACTTCTAGTGACCTAGTGACCACACCTGCTCCCCATTCACACCTGAGACCTTGTAACACTAACGAGTCACATGACACCGGGGAGAGAAAATGGCTAATTGGGCCCAATTTGAACATTTTCCCTTAGAGGTGTGTAGACATTAATGGCTGTGTGTTGAGTTATTTTGAGGGGACAGCAAATTTACACTGTTATACAAGTTGTTATACAGTCACTACTTTACATTGTAGCAAAGTGTCATTTCTTCGGTGTTGTCAAATGAAAAGATATAATATTTACAAAAATGTGAGGGGTGTACTCACTTCTGTGAGATACTGTATAAATCAACATTATAAGTGGACCTCAGACAGTAGAAGCAATACTTTTTTTTTTTTTTTTTAAAGCTTTCACTTGTCCTGAAAAAGGCTGTTGCTAACAAGTGTTTAAATAGAACTACACAGTTGTCAGGGACAATTAACAATCATCATCACGCCAAATAGAAAAACTCATCTCACTAGTCTGCTTTTACAGCCACATTATGTTTATAATAGCTCTCTTGCAAACTATTCTAACTCAAACTTTAAGCAAAAATGACATAGTAAAAAATACTGTGTTTGACCCCCTTTCGCCTTCAGAACTGCCTTAATTCTACGTGGCATTGATTCAACAAGGCGCTGAAAGCATTCTTTAGAAATGTTGGCCCATATTGACAGGATAGCATCTTGCAGTTGATGGAGATTTGTGGGATGCACATCCAGGGCACGAAGCTCCCGTTCCACCACATCCCAAAGATGCTCTATTGAGTTGAGATCTGGTGACTGTGGGGGCCATTTTAGTACAGTGAACTCATTGTCATGTTCAAGAAACCAATTTGAAATGATTTGAGCTTTGTGACATGGTGCATTATCCTGCTGGAAGTAGCCATCAGAGGATGGGGACATGGTGGTCATAAAGGGATGGACATGGTCAGAAACAATGCTCAGGTAGGCCGTGGCATTTAAACGATGCCCAATTTGCACTAAGGGGCCTAAAGTATGCTAAGGAAAGATCCCCCACACCATTACACCACCACCACCAGCCTGCACAGTGGTAACAAGGCATGATGGATCCATGTTCTCATTCTGTTTATGCCAAATTCTGACTCTACCATCTGAATGTGTCAACAGAAATCGAGACTCATCAGACTAGGCAACATTTTTCCAGTCTTCAACTGTCCAATTTTGCTGAGCTTGTGCAAATTGTAGCCTCTTTTTCCTATTTGTAGTGGAGATGAGTGGTACCCAGTGGGGTCTTCTGCTGTTGTAGCCCATCCGCCTCAAGGTTGTGCGTGTTGTGGCTTCACAAAAGCTTTGCTGCAAACTTCGGTTGTAACGAGTGGTTATTTCAGTCAAAGTTGCTCTTCTATCAGCTTGAATCAGTCGGCCCATTCTCCTCTGACCTCTAGCATCAACAAGGCATTTTCGCCCACAGGACTGCCGCATACGGGATGTTTTTCCCTTTTCACACCATTCTTTGTAAACCCTAGAAATGGTTGTGCTTGAAAATCCCAGTAAATGAGCAGATTGTGAAATACTCAGACCGGCCCGTCTGGCACCAACAACCATGCCACGCTCAAAATTGCTTAAATCACCTTTATTTCCCATTCTGACATTCAGTTTGGAGTTCAGGAGATTGTCTTGACCAGGACCACACCCCTAAATGCATTGAAGCAACTCCCATGTGATTGGTTGATTAGATAATTGCATTAATGAGAAATTGAACAGGTGTTCCTAATAATCCTTTAGATGAGTGTATTTATCAGTAGTTGAGTACTATAGAAAAGTCGTAAAATTGTAGGTGTGACTGCCTTATTCAAGCATGACTACAGATGAACTCCTGATGTAATATGTGAGTGACTATATCATCAATCCCAAATTAAAATAGAGCTATAACCAAATGAGTTGCAGCATATAATTCTTGACAGCTAGCATTTGGCTGAAGGGCAAGATCAGAGTGGCTTATAAAGGCAGTGAAGACAGACTGAGAATCAATAAGACTTGACAAAATTGTAAATATGGATGAATATAAAGCATCCAGTGTGATAAACACTTAACTCATCAGAATATGAAGTTTATTGCATCAGCTAGATTACCTCTCATGGTTAAATTGAAACCTCACAGGCATTTTTTATTTTGGTATGCATGGAAATGTGAAATGAATTGATGTACAATATTTTGGTGGTGTGATGTATACTGGCTCACAGCGAGGCATTATTAAAAAGATAATTAAAGCTACAGAAAGAGATTATATTTCTGTCAATAAAGCTAGACTCATTCTAGTGAATGCCTATGGTTCACCCACCGAATGACTGACAGTCTGATGCATACTGAACAAAAATGTAGCTGAAATCTAGTGCAAGAACATTCATGCATTTTAAAGTGTGGCTTAAGTGTTAAATACTGTTGGGGGCCACTGTATATTTGATATATTACAGAATCCAACTGACAGATATGTGTAAACTGATGGATTCTGGGAATCTTGTAGCGTACGGACTACATGATTGGATTTTGAGGGGGCTCAACCTTGCTGCTTTTGCTTTGAAACTGCGATCTTGACTGGCAGGTTGACATGCTGTTGTCACAATAGGACTGATTTTATCTGTGTGGTACTAGAACTGAAATTCCCCAAGGAAAAACTAAGAGTTACTCTGTTGCTGATCTTACTCTGATTTGCGGAGGCAAAACTACTGTACCTGGCAGTCTGTGATACTTTGTGAAGTATTTCATTCATTTGATCTTGAGTATGACAGCAGTGCATTCATGAATATATATCTATCCCAGCTAACATTTCATTCTGGTTGTGGGAATATTAAAAAAGTGTATAATAAATATTAAAGGTTAGAAAAACATGACATTTTCAACTTCAACGTCTTGTTATAATTATTATTAATTAAATATAAATATATTTGCCATTTATTTTTGTATTAATAACAACTTTACTGATAATACTAAAAACATCATATAGTAGTATTATTATTATAGTCAAAGTTATTACATTTAGAATTTAGAATAATATGCACGTTTACAATGAAATCTGGAAAACAAATGGGGTCAATTTTGACTGTCATCTTGTCAACTTGACAAATAGAGAATAATGCATATATTATGCATCTGTGGTTTTCAGCACACTCTACAGTTTGTGGTTTTATTTTTTAATGGATTAATTGATCCTTCGCATAGACCCGCCCCCTTTAGTTACTGTTGCTATGTCCAACAAGCTATGCGCTCTCACGCCACACATCATGTTCTCACATGTATTGGTTAAACAATAAATAGCGTGTAGTCTCTCGTTGATGTGTCATGACAGATTGCTGTAGCTCCTCGTGAAGCGATCATCTCTTCATACTAGTTCATTTATAGCATCAAATAAACATGAATGAACATCAGAAGGAATGTTGTTTCAAGCGTGGAAAGAAAAGAAATTTTCAAGTTCAAGTTCACCAATCTACTTAATCTACTAACTCCCCTGACTGCTTTGTCGGACAAAATAGCAGATTCGGGGTTATGATTGGTCAGATCGCCTGTCAATCAAACTGTCGGCGAAGGGTCGATTGCAAAACTTAAAGTTTTGCAAGTTTGTACAGCCAAATATTATTCTTTAACTTCCAGTGTGAAATACCAAGACCAACTAGCCAATGGGGTTAGTTTGGATTGGTCACAGTCAGAGGAAAAAGTGTTTCCTCATGTAAACTCTACTCATTTTGTTCATTCCAAATAAATGCTGCTAAGTGCAGATGCTTTTAAATACAGACTAGAAGGTAAAGAGAATCCGAAATGACAACAGAATCTGAAAAAAAGTACAAAACCTGAATTCTAAAAGATGATTTCACCCAAAACACAAATGCAGTCATCATTAACTCGCCTCATGCTAATTCAAACCAGTAAGACGTTCTTTTGACTCTAAGGGATGGTGGGAACGGCGAGAGTTGGAGGAGGAACAGGACAACCTTCCATTAGTCCTTGTTTCGGAATCCCAACCACAGATGCCTTGTTTTGGGCATGAGAAAGGGCATTTTTACTTCTTGATAAATATAAGTAGCAAGGCACAATAGTCCATGTGCTCGATGTCTCCTAATTAATACTTCTCCGGCAGTTTGATTGACTGGCGATCTAACCAATCATAACCCAGAATCCACATTTTGTCTGACAAAGCAGTCAGGGGAGTTAGTAGATTAACATTGGTGAACTTAAAAAAACTGTGTGTACTCACGTCTTTCCACGGTTGAAACAACATTCCTTCTGATGTTCATTCATGTTTATTTGATGCTATAAATGAACTAGTATGAAGAGATGATCGCTTCACGAGGAGCTACAGCGATCTGTCACGACACATTAAAGAGACACTATATGCTATTTATTGTTTAAACTTCTTTAAAAACATGGTATTTTAAATATGAAACTGTTTCATATCAATATAACCATGCACTGTCTTGTCTGTCGAAGCATCGTCCAGTGTACTTTGCGCATTTTTCAATTTGTGAGAACATGATGTGTGGCGTGAGAGGGCATGGCTTGTCGGACATAGCAACAGAAACTAAAGGGGGCGGGTCTTTGCGAACGGTCAATTAGGACCCAAAATAGATACATATTAAGCATGTTCTTTAAAACAAAGAAAATAAACAATGTAGGAGAATGGTATGTGTTAACGGCGGGAAACTCTGTACATTCGTTCAGTCACTATGCGTATGTCAAAAAATCTATTCCGATTTGAAGCTTAATAAACTTGCACTATCTAGCGTTCATGTAAACATTACATTTGGAATTCACAAATCAGAATGAATTTATTTTGATTGAAACAAAAGTTGTCCAGGTAAACGTAGTAAGTTCACGTTTCTCACTGAAAGCAGACAGTGGCCAGGGTTCAAACTCCAAAAAGGATATAAAAGCACCAAATAGATATGCAAGAACCATGAAAACCCTTCATATGACTAGTCCACTATATTCCATGTCTTTTGAAATTGGACAGTAGCTGTACTGTCAGGATATAAAAGCACCAAATAGATATGCAAGAATCATGAAAATCCTTCATATGACTAGTGCACTATATTCCATGTCTTTTGAAATTGGACAGTGGCGGTACTGTAAATCTAAAAATCTTCAAAATAAGCATATGAGGTTGGAGCTCCCTTTGTTTGCCACAGCAAAAAGCATGGGTTTGAAATGACATGAGAGCAAGTAAACATTGACAGGATTATTAATGGAGTCAATTAGCCTTAATTCTATTCACACTCATGGACCCATAACGGTATCGCTGAATACAGCTAGTCTTGCTCTTTAATCCTGAAAAGAGCAACACCCAGCCTGTTTCATCAACATAAGTCCATAACTAGTCCATGTTTCCCACTGTGAAAAGGCCGGCGGCATGCACTGCATTCTCTATAGACCATCACCCTGGTCCTGCATACACTATCATTATAGAGCCTGACGTTCAATTCCTACACATTCCTAGCAGCCATTTCACCCTGGAGCCCAATACTGGTTTCCCACTAAAGCTAAGCAGGGCTGAGCCTAGTTAGTACCTGAATGGAAGACCTCCGAAAACTAGGTTGCTGCTGGAAGAGGTGTTAGTGAGGCCAGCAGGGGGCGCTGTGTGGGTCCTAACACCCTAGTATAGTGATGGGGCCACTATCCTGTCAAAAAGCAGGATGAGACGTTAAACCGAGGTCCTGACTCTCTCTGGTCGCGTAAAAGTCTTTCGAAAAGAGACATCCTGGCCAAATTTGCCCGCTGGCCTCTGTCCACCATGGTCTGCTAATCATCCCCATACACTGATTGGTGTCACAGTCACGTCTTGTGTAGTCAAGTCTTGTCATTTCTTGTTAATCAGTCATTGTCTGCACCTGTTATCACTTATTAGTTTAACCTCCGTCACCTGAGTATCATTTCATCAGTGTATTTAAGTTCCTGTCTGTTCTTCAGTCATTGTCGGTCGACGTTTGTGCTATGCACTCTGCTACGTGTCTGCTCTCGTACAATAAACCTGCTTGTTATCTGTTACCCTCGTCTCCTGTCATCCCGGGCGTTACAATTGGCTTCATCACTCTGTCTCCTCCTCACCAATAAGCCGGTGTGTGGTGGGCGTTCTGGCGCAATATGGCTGCCATCGTATCATCCAGGTGGATGCTGCACATCGGTGGTGGTTGAGGAGTTTCCCCCTTCCATATGTAAAGCGCTTGTTATTACACTCATGAACACGCTTGGCTCAATTCCACAATATTATTTTTCGCTTCCCTCTTGGATACCAGTAAATCCTAGTATGCGATATAGTTTCATACCCTTGCTATACATGTCTTAAAAAACTGGAAATAATATTTAAATCATCATTTTTTTTTATGGAGTGGATGGTGCCACTTTCCCATATCCAGGGTACCCACACTTTTTGAACAATAAATCTACCACAAATCTCATATGTGAAAGACAGCGGTCAGGTGGTACAGTACCCACGTGGGACAGCTTTGAGAAAACTCCCAGCTTACAAACTATAATTGCAAGCTCTACGAGGAGATGCATGCATTCTATGAGCCAGAATCTCGTAGTTACAGTAATTACGATATGGCGTGAATGTAGCTACTCCTCTGTTGTCATAGTTTCTAACTAGTTACTCACCAGCTCCTTTGATAAGTCTCCCTGTGTATTTAAGTCCTTAGTTCCCTTTGTTCAGTGTTCAGTCTCGTTTATGTTAGTGTGATTGCATTAACTTATTCCTGTGATTTCCTATATGTTCTTTGTTACATTTTTAGAGTTTGTGTTGATCTCCTTTTTCTTTTTGTATTACTTCTGTGCACACATTAAAGCTACAGTGTTACAGTTATTCACTTAATTGTCAAAAAATGTCTTACATTTACATTTAGTCATTTAGCAGACGCTTTTATCCAAAGCGACTTACAAGTGAGGAAAACAAACAAGCGATTCATCATGAATTGGCAAATAACACAGGAAGTGCTCACAATACAAGTATCATACATTGCTCAGTACCATAAGCTAGAGTAGGAAGGGAAAAGGAAGGAAAGTTTTTTTTTTTTTTTTTTGCATTTAATCTCTCTGATTTTTCAGGCATTTATGTGTGTATGTATTTTGTTGTTGATGTTGTCATTATTACCTTGATTACCAGGTCGAAATGCTGGTACTGTTCTCTGCTGATGGGTTTCAGGAGCTGTAGCTCAGCTGTGGTCCGATTCAAGGAGAAATACTTTGCATATGGAGCAGGTTTCCCTACAGAAACAGAAGAATGGGGCAAAACTGAGGGATGCATAAGATTAACGACTCGTATTGAAATGTTTGCCATTGAACACAATAACTCACTGGGGCATTATGACTTTGAAACCTAGTGTTTTGATTTTCATAGCCACACTTCATACAGAAAAGCAGAATAAAATCATTAATGCACTTCTTCTATAAATAGCCTCACTCAATAGTAAGTGCTTTGTTGAGAGTTAAAAGCACAAGGCTGCTGTCAGATTGAGCCGGCACAGCTGTGGCCTACAATATGTTCTGACATATCCCTGACTGGAGGTCTAACCATTCCGGCGGCGCACTTTGGTTCCTCGGCTCAGGTCACGAGCAGCGTGGTTTCCCGAGCTCACTGCTCCGCTTCCAGGTTTCATCTCAAAGCGCAGTGGGTGGGCGCACCTTGCCCACGGCATAAATGCATTTGACTCCTGCTGAATTTCCAACCCGCCGCTCTGCTCTGCCTTTCCTTGGAAAACCACTGTTTCCTCCACGGTGAGGCCTTGTGCGCCGGTAGCGACTCAATATAGACTACAGAGAGGCTGACAGAGACCTACCGATGAGAATGGAGTACAGGATTCCCGGGCGGTCTGATGGAGGCTGGATGTTTCTGTCTTGATCCACAGCTTGAATGGGAGGTGTCACATTGACAGGATTTACTCGGCTCTAGAAAAGATAAACAGAGAAGATCAATGCATTATTTGCACTGAAAAAAAAAAAAAAAAATCCTTTCTAAAAATCTAGTATTTTTTAGAAAATGTTCACTTAGTACTCATTTTGATTTGGAAAAATATTTAAAGAAATGTTTTAAGTCTAATGACCCTAAGGCAAAAAGTATAGTATAGATATATTTAATTATTAATTCATGAAAATCATTTTTATCATCAGATTTAGAAGGTTTTAAAACATTATTATATTATTTTTTGGTTGCACCACATGACATTGATTTTGAGGACTGCTTCACCAAAACTGCTTCACTGCATATTATCTATTATACTAATACTAATATTAATACTAATAATAATAATATTATTAATGATAATACATAAATAAATCATGATTAATAAGAAGTAATGACAATAAAAGTCTATCCCAAACTACTTTAATGATTTTAAAGGAATAATGATAATGACAAACTATTTCAGGTTTTCTTTTCAATATTTTTTTCTTCATTATCTTATCAGTACAGGTGACATCTAAGACTTTTTTCATCACTTTACACCCCCAAAAACTTTATTATATGGCCATTATACCACAGGTGTCTTAAAATTATTGTATTTATTTAATATATTTTGGAATTATTAGATGTATCATTTGTCACTTTTCCAGTAAAAATAAACATACTTAATAAAATATGAATGTATTTAGACACTTAAGACACAATGCAATTGGACGTCGTGCAATTGGAATAATTTCGATTAGAAAACAAGCTTTTGGCATTGTCATGTTACGCCATTACAACACATACAGTACAATACACTTGCAAATACAGACGAAAGCAGACGGCAAGGGGAGATCCACGCTACATAAATTTGTTAGGGAACAAAGCGACAACATAATGATCACATGTGAGAAGTGGCATCAACATTCCTGTCACTTGCTGCAAATGAGCTGCAGATGTTTGTCCGCCAAATGCAAGGCCACATTTTCCCTCTCTCGTTTATGAGCTCCGGAGACCCGTCTTCCACATTTCAAGTAAATCTCTCTGTCCTTCTCTCTCTCTCTCTCTCTCTCTCTCTCTCTCTCTCACACTCTCACTCTCACTCTCTCTCTCTCTCTCTCTGCCATAATATCACCAGTCAGTAAATATGCTCATCTATAATTCAAGCCACCTCTGGAAAATGACAGTGTTACAGTGAGTGGCATGGGTGAACCCTGAAATAACCGAAAAAAGAAAAAAAAATGCACTGCAAGTCAGCAAAAAAAGCAAAGAGAAACTGATCCTGAAGACAGCTGTGCCAAAACCCAGTTCAGAAAAAAAGAAAGTGCCCGACACAAGCTTAAAGTTGCGATGAAATTGAAGTAATGATAGATATTTTCTTCCATTTTCTGACACATCAGAGTCAACAGATTATTGCAAAAGAAAATCATATGATTTGGGCTAGTTTTTTTTTTTTTTTTTTAAGAATAAAGGATGTTTACATGAGAAAATGCAAGCAGGTGTAGCTTATTATAAAATGCTATATGCAATATGCATATAGGGAGACCAATGCTAATGCAATATATTTCTGCCTCGTCATATGACCAAAATTCACATTCGCAATTGGAAGTTATTACAAACACTCAATGGTGGTTTACAGGGACTTTTGTGTAAAGATGTAGTATCATTCTCATAAATTGTCATATGTAGCTTGATGCTAATCGTAGCTGCGGTCATGTGAAAAAGAAAGTACACCCTTATGGTTATAATTAAAAAAAAATGTCTTTAGCAAGTCTTAAAATTAGGTAAATACAAGCTCAGATGAAGTAAAACACATGACATATTACAAAGTGTCATTATTTATTTAACCAAAATAGAGATGCCATGTGTAACAAACTAAGTACACGCTATGATTTAATTACTTGTAGAACCAGCAATAACTTAAAGTAATTTATAAAGTGATAACTTCATCCGTCTCTCACATCGTTTGGAAAATTTTGGCCCACTTCACTTTACAACGTTGCTTCAGTTCAAAGCTGATTATGTTTTATGCATGCACCCTTTGATAGTCATGCCGGCACGGCAGTGAAGTCAGATGACTGCCGTAGGGAATTGCATTGGCGTTTGTACACATGCTTCAGACACCGGTGCACGCCGATGTTACATGTTTCCTGCAAATACTTTAGCAATCTACTTGTGTCTCCCATAATATCTGTCGTTTGTTTATAATCTGAACAAGCGATGTTTAATTCAAGTATAAATCATTATTTTGTGTCAATGAATGGGTCAAATTGACTCAGCAAAATGGTTTGAATCTGTTGTTTTAGAAGCACTCACACATAAATCATTTGGAGTGGTTTCTCAGTCTGTAAAATATCAGTAAGAGCACTAGATGAAGTGGATATTTATCTGAAATAAATTGCAATCAAACCTGCTATAGATGAGAACATCTTTTTCGAGTTCAAAACTGCTCATACATTATTATGAATGACTTTCCAATCGAAAGAGTGTTAACACTACACAAAAAGTGATTACAGTTGCTGGGACATGTAACCTGGTATTCTTTGGAGTACACTGAATATACAATAGTACTTAACAAAAGTTAATAGTTTAGGGTGAAAAACTCACTAGAAAGTCTCTCCTTCTGTTTATTGGATTTTTTCCAATAAAATAGCAGTACAAAAGACTGCATTCCAGTGTTGTTTTATTACTTATATGCAATGCATTACTTACTAATATTTTGAATTAGCATAATCTTTTTTCAGTTTTCCTTTAAATTTTTAGATAAAATGTTATTCATTTCATTATGTGCTTTTGTAATTTGGGGGATTTTGCCCCTTGTTTTATTGTCCACCAGATTAAAATCACTTAGAAAAGTAATAGCACAGATCTTGTTAACTTAAAAAAAAAAAAAAACTTTTTTTTTTTTTTTAAAACACTACTGATGTAAAATGAAAATGAAAACTGACTTAGAGTGTAATCAGATAGGCTTATATAACCTAAAAGGATATACGCATGAAGCACTATAAAAATAAAATCCAAATACACCCGCAGATCAGAAATGCCAAACGCAAGGAGAGCAATACAATCTCAAAGTTCATTTCTCATTTCAACAGAACCAAACACATCGCCAGGTCTCGGCTATGCTGCATAAAAATGGTAAGTGGACACACAAACATGTATTCCTCCTAGACTTAATAAGCAGCAGCAGAAAATCAGCATGGTTAAGATTTATTTATCATGGTTGCCCTGTAATTCCCAGCCCCTGCAATTATAATGCCTCTGACAGCAGTAAATCACAAGCTTGTGGGGTATTCGCTCGGTGTGATTACCCATAATACTCTCTCAGTCATCCATTATGCACACAAATGCTGCATTTGTACAGTCCTGGGAGAAAATACACAAGGGAAAATGACTTATTTACAGTAATATATTTGATATTACTTATGCAAGACATCATAAGCCGAAGTAGCTCACAATTTGCAGTGTGCTTTGTTTCATATTAGCTAGAGCAATGTTTGTCCACACAAACATCTTTGGCTTGTATGCTATGTGGAATCATTGATTATATGAAAAAAATAATTATTTATCGAATATTTCTGTTGCCAGCGTTGTTCAGCATTCATTCTCTCAAGATACTGTATGTGGTACCAAAGCTTTTCTTTTCCCTTTTTTTTTTATGTCCTCCTTCACCCAATCAGAACGGTCGTTTGGTCTCACTCAACAGCTACACAATAGGCCTTTTTTCTGTCATTTGTCCTAACCTCACAGGCAATGATATTAAGGATTGACAGCAAAACAATAAGAGAATGCTTATGCCACGTGTTTGTCAGTGACATGACAGACAGCTAATTGTCGGCTGTGGTTCCTTTAATACAGCTCTTACCAACTGAACTCACTCTAAACATTCAGTCATGACCCATGGAAATTGCAGGTTGTCACATATGAGCAGAACCATATTTAGTTTATCAAAAAGCATTGACAATTGTATAGTGCTGTTGTTCGAATGGAGCCCAAGGCCTGTAATATACCTAAGTACGCGAATTCCTCTCGCAATGAAAACTAATGCAACATTGGGTGTCACAATGTAATTATCAGCGTAACCACAAGGGGTGCTATAGAGGGTGTTAACAAAAACATTCAATTTTTGTGTCGAATACACTAGCGTTCAAAGTTTTGGGTTTGATACATTTTTAAAATGTTTTTGAAATAAGTCTATTATTGCTGCATGCACCAGTGCTCTTGATTTCCACCAGAGGGCACACCTTCCATCTTTGTTATCTCATCATGGACTGCATTTCCCATAACCCATTGCCCGGACTCGTAATGATCACTTTCAACTGTTTCTCATTACCCTTGTTAACTCTGCCTATATAAGCCATGTTTATTCAGTCGTTCCTTGCGAAGTCTTGTATGTTTTTAAACACAATTTCTGAGCATTATAATGGGCTACTGTGTCTTGAAATTTTTTTGTTTTCTTGCTCATTTGTATTGTTTGCCATGTGTTTGACCTTTTGCCTGTTAAACGGTTTTACGATTCTGGATTGTTCCAGTAAAGCTGAATTTGGATCTTCAACCCAAATCTCGGAGCAGTTCAAAACTAAGTAAAAACAGAACTACGCCTACTATGACCGCGAAGAAACAAGTGTGGATGTCATTGACCAAAACTATCTTTTGAAGTAAATTAATTTATCAAATGTGTGTAAGATGAGCTTATATTGCTTTCGATTCTTAAGTACGAGATAACAGCAATAAATTATACTATCAAATTAATACAGACTCCTGCAATTATAGCTAAAAACCAAGCTCCCACAACCGAACCTTACCCTAAACCTACGCCTTCCATAAAAATAAAATTTACTGTAAAGTTTCATAGTTAAAATACTTAAAAAATGATGAAAACAAACAGGATGACTGTGGCGGTGTAGTTATGTTTTTTTCGATCTGATGCCTTATCACTAGGTGGCGATAGTGAAGGTTAAAAAGCAAGGAAAGTGAAGTAGAAGAAGAGCAGAACTAGTAACGACATCAGCGATTTCAGAGGATTTCAGATTTCTTTCATTGTAGGGGGGCGTAACTTGAGGTAGGGGGCGTGGTCTTCAGTGTCACATGATCCTTTAGAGATCATTCTAATATGCTGAGTGGCTGCTCAAAAAAACATTTCTTCTTGGTCTGCTGCTTAATATTTTTTTTGTGGAAACTATGCTAAAAAAAATCAGGATTATTTGAGCAGCAATTATTTGAAATACATTATACATGTGTTTAGATCAATTTAATGCATCCTTGCTGAATAAATGTATTCATTTTTTATAAAAAAACAAACAAACTTACTGGCTCATTTTATCTCTTTCCTACTTCCTGTCCAAATTCCACACTGCCCTACCTAAACAACAGCAAAGCAATAAAAATAAATCTCACTAAAAAAAATATATTTATGAATCTGCCTCTGGCCTAAGTGTTCAGGGGGTTGAGATGAGCTCAGTCCATGCGGGATCTTTGAACCCGGTCTTTTATTACAGTAATTAATGAGGAACGTGACTCATTACTGGCATTTTATTAACCTCCCACCAAGAGCTCCCAACAGTAGGCCGCTGAAGCAATAAACTGGCCAAATAACCAAATTAGAGTATCAAAAAGTGTGTCAGCCCTGTTTCCTGCCCTTTAGATAAGACTGGGCAGACTTCAAGACTGCTTTCCACAGAGAGTCTGCATACAGAGAGTCTCCAATATAACATTCGGACCCCTGGTGGGATAAAAAAGAACTTATTAAAAAAAACATTTAATAATCTGTTTGTTGACCGCAAAATACAATTTTTTTTTTTTTTTTTTTTTTTTAACATTTTTAAGTACACACAATTTTTCAAGTTCAAGTCCACCAACGTTAATCTACTAACTGCTCTGACGGACAAAACGGCGGAATCGGGGTTATGATTGGTTAGATCGCCTGTCAATCAAACTATCAATTATTTCAAGTAATTATTTTATTCTTGTTTTACAGTATCGTAGTAAATTCAAGATCAATTTGCTAAATTTCATAATCGTGAAAATGAAATATGTTTAGATTTTTTACTGGAAAATTCAGAAATGGAAGACGGTTAAAACCACAGAACCCTCGATGACGGCGATGCGGTAATGGATGCCCTCGACACATGAAACGCACACGGAAAAAGCAGAAGATTACCTAATCATTGCCATTACAGAATTTATAAAACAGCACCTGGATCATAACGGCTGCTGCATGTTCTCACTCATCCTTTCAGCCGTGTGTTGAAATGGGGAAAAGCCATTACGGCGAATCCTGCGTGTATATGCTCAATAATCATCCATATGGGAAGGGGAGAGGACTTCAAATAGCAGCCATAGCTCAGCCAAAATGGGCAGTAGACTCTGAAAAAAAGCTATTAATTTCTTCAGTCCTGGATCCCCCATATGTGACATTTACACTCAATGGTATCCCCAAAGGTATTTGACTTGGTAGCTGCGGTATCCATTTCAGACGGCCTGTGCGGGGGAAAGATGGCAAACGTGAGGCGGTCACCTCTTGAGGCTGGCTTTGCTTGACCTTTCATGTTGTGTTAGGAGTGGAGAGTCTCTCAGAGGCCGAATAAAACACCTGTCAGACATGATCAGTTTGTGAAAGCGTCCACGCTCCTCGCACCTTCTACACGCTATTCTGTGCAGGAGAGCAACAGATGTGTCTCTCTTCTGCTGATTTGCTGAGAGAAATGTTGTCTCTTAAAGGAAAAAGCTTTTTTTCTGAGAGAAAAAAACAGGATTGCAAGGAGGAGGTAAACTTGAGGTAAGATGTGTATATGTGTGAGCACACGGTAGACAAGCTGTATGACTTTTCAATTCAAAATATTTTGTGGCGCTAGTGTTGGCCGATATGAAGGCACACTGCAAAAACTGATTTGATAATGATGATTTGTCTTGTTTTCCAGTAAAAAATAAAATAAAAAAATAAACTATATCCTTAAAACCAGTTTTAGAACAAAAGTGCTTTATGGGATGAAATACAAGCATTTAGGATTATCTATAGTTTATATATACATTATATTTCATCTATTAGAGAAAAAGCAAATATGCATGAAATAAATCAGTAAATTCATAATAATTACTTAATAGGCAAGCAGGCATATCAATTATTATTATTATTATTTTTTATATGATATCAGTTAGTTAATTTTAACATATAAATATGCATATTAAAATGAACTAACGATATCATGCATATATGCTTTATCTTTCTTTTAGATAAATGAACTAAGACTTATTATATTTTAATTAGTAAAATTGATGACTATATATGAATAAACAAATGTATGTATATAATTACTGAAACTCAATGAATGTATTATGTTTATATAAATAACATGCAATTTTAAGATAATAAAATATATCATGCTGTAATATTTTGTGCAGTATATATATATATATATATATATAATTAACTAATATGAACTAATTTTATCTTTAAATGTGTGCTTTAAACAAGATAAAGCTAGATTTGCATAAATATTAATTGATTTTGCATAAGATATTAAGGTAACACTTTACAATAAGTAGATAATGTATTAATTAACACGAACTACCCATGAGCAATACATTTGTTACAGTAATTTATTAATTAATACATTTCCAGTTGTTCATTGTTTGTTCATGTTAGTTCAAAGTGCATTAACTAATATTAACAAATACACTTTTTTTTAAATAAAATATGTGTATAATGTTAGTTCCCAGAGCATTAACGAATGTTAACAAGATTTTAATAATGTATTAACAAATGTCGCAATTAACATTAAGATTAATAAATGCTGTATAAGTGCAGTTCATTATTAGTTCATGTTAACTAATGAACCTTATTGTAAAGTGTTACCAAAATATGTACAAGTAAATGTTGAAATGAACATTAATTAAGATTAATAAATGCTGTTGTTCGTTAACAAATGCAATTAACCAATATTAACTAATGAACCTTGTAAAGTGATACCGATTTAATTCGTAATTATCTTTCAATATATTTTATATTAAATATCCACACACTAACCCCCTCGGTTACCATGATACAAATTACACCATAAAAAATTACAGCATGACATATGATTTTTATCACTCCCGTGTATGTAAAGCTTAATTTCATTTCAATATATACTCTCAAGATGCCAATTTTTAATCTAGCGAGAACATGAGCGAAATAATTAAGTACATGAACTACTTCAATTGTGCTGTAGCAGAGGTACTGATAAACTCCAGGAAGCACATCATGAGAGAGCGCAAAAGGCTGTAGAAAAAAGACAGAGAAACGCAGAGGAGATGTGTAACAGTTTTTCTCAGTCGCTTTGGTGCATTTCTCTTTACATTTGCACAACAGTTAATGCAGTTCTCAAAACAATTAGTACAAACTCCAAAACCCAGTTTGATAACCTGCAAAAGCGTGTCGCTTGCTCAAAATGGATAGTTCATTCCTCAAAAGCAAGTATTCATATCAATGAAAGTGTCAGTGTCATCAAAATGAAAGTCCTGACACCATTGTTATGAACAAGATAGTCATGTTTTCATAATGACAGTTTACTCTGTAAATGTTTTCCAATACAAAAAAGTCACATCTTGGTGACATTACCTGAAAATGCTTAAGACAGCACTATATACTATTTGAACAGCCATTTGAAAAATACAGTAAAGTTACACATTACTGTATTTAGAGAGGTAACTGAGTACAAGACACTGAATATGTATGTTTCACATTTTTACTGCATATGCTCTCTAATGTGCACAACTGTAAACAATATTACAGTACATATTGGAACTGAACATACAACATACATAGTACTGTAATCATTAATGCACATGCAGACGTTCCTCTCTGTCTGGACACATAATTTCATCTACATCACAGCGAATATCATCTCTTGCAATGTAGCGAGGAAAGTATCTCCTCGAGTGGCGAATCCACCCTCTGCAGGACTCTAGCAGGGACATTTGAGTATGTGGATGCCGGTCATATACCTTCCACCTCCAGGAAGAGAAAAACTCCTCCATTGGATTTAGGAATGGTGAGTAGGGAGGGAGATATTCCACCAGCATCCTATCATGTGCTGCAAACCACTGTCTGACGACTTCTGAGTGGTGAAAACGCACATTATCCAAAGCAACAACATGCAATCTCAGATGGTCTCCAGTTAGACCCCTCTCATTCTCAGGGATTATGACCCTGTAAAGAGTGTCTAATTTTTTTTTTTTGTTTCTCTAAAAGATTTTGACAACTAGTTCTACATTTTTATATGTAATGACTCAAGCAATGAAATGAGGACTATTAGTTTTATATGGAATGACTATTCAGGATTCACAAGTATAGTTAATTTTGACTGACATGACATACGCATGTGATAATATTATAAAACAGCAGAGAGTTGTATGAAAGCAATTGATGCTTGTCCAAAAGCATATGCAATTTGTTGGAAGGAATGAGAAACCGCTACTATGATGTGCACAACTGACTAAATGTTGTGGAGGTTGAACTAACTGTTGTGCAAATGTAAGTAGTAGGGGTGTGACGAGACCCCTATCCCATGAGACGAGACACGAGATTGGGTTCACGAGACGAAATGTTTATAGTATTTTTAAGAAATCCTCAATAATGAAACGTATGAAGGGAAAATAGTTTTTTATTCAACTGAAAATCATAAAATGCAAAAATGTTGGTGCATTTTGAAATCAACTTTTAATGCGTGTCATTTTACTTCTATTTTAATGAATTATTTGCAGTAAAACAACATGCAAACACTGCTAAATGTTTTGCCACAAAATCAACCAATTGTTTTCTGCCCTGTATAATTTCACATGAGAAATCTCACTGAACTTCTTTCTATAGAATGAACATAAATTAAACAGTATAAATAAAATAAACATAAAAAATTCAAATAACACTTTAAGAGTCACTTTAACTGCAGTACAAAGTCACAATTGATTGTGTGGCTGTAACTGTGATAAAGCTCTGCGAACACCGAGAAGTCCAACCGTCAGCAGTGATAGCGACGCTTTCTGCCTCTTTAGGGGCCGTTCACATATCGCGCCTAAAAAAGCGTGGAAAGTGTGTAAAGCACGGCCGCGTCGCTTCCTCCTTCTTTTGCAAGCATTCGGGTTTTTTGCAAGAGCTCACGCTTTTGTAGCGTCTGACGTCGGTATTCAACCATGAACTGCGCTCTCCACGACCATGAGGAAGTTTCAAAATCAATTCATGAATTGATTTTTAGCCCTTGCTTTAGCTTTATTACAAGATATATTTATGGAGATGAGATATAACAACCCCCCTGTACAGCTATGATCAGCTGTTCGGCTGAGATTTGCATATTTTGTTACGGAAAGGTCGAAGATGATCGGTTGGTTCTTGTCACATGACCTGCGGTGCGCTTGCGGCGTTCTGAAAAGTTGAGATGTTTTCATCTCGCCACGGGACACGCGCTTTCATTTTGCGCGAATGAAAATGCGCGCGATATGTGAACGGCCCATAAGAGTCTGTACAACCTTGGCCGAGGTGTACGGCATAGTTTTCTTACAATGTTTACACATTGTTTGTGTCTTGTGTGTTATTCTTTCTCCGTTTATTATTTCTACTGCAAAAACCAAAATGTTTCCACACAAACGTCTTCGATAATAATTTCACCCTCACACTGATAGCTCGACGAGACAACATTTCACTTCGACGAGAAATCTCGTCACGTTTTAGTCTCGTGGTACGAGATCTCGTCACACCCCTAGTAAGTAGTGATGTGAGAAATGTACCAAAGCGACTGAGAAAAGCTGTAAAATGAAGAGGGTACAGACCGAGGGAAACACATCGAAGTGAAAAAGCAGTAAACCGACCACCTGAGTAATGACACACAGAGCAGAGTGCAGCTCTTCTGACAGCTGATAAAGGCGGCTGGGCTTCGGAATACCTAATCATTGGCCACGCACAACACGGTTCCCCTAAAATGTGTCCTTGGATGCATCTGCTGGCCCGAAGTCAAACGGCTCAAAATGTTAAAGTAAACATGATTTAGAGCACCTCTTTGCTCACTCTGGCTGTCAGACAAGCACGGATAAGGCAAATGGGCTGAAAGAGCTAAAGCGCTAATGTACTAACACTCCCACAATGAACAAAAAAGCTTTTAGGTTGCTTTTACAACGGTCGGGGAAAAGAAAATGTGATTCAGAACTTTTATGTGTTTTATGCAACTTTTTAGAAGGTTGTGGGACTATACAAACCTAATTAACAAACAGAAATATGCGAACACTATGGAAATCACTCTGGCTATTGTCATAAAACTGACGTGAGAAGTAGTAAGGCTAAGAAATGCTTTTTCTCCTTCAAAATAGTTTTTCTTCAGTAGGCTGTTAACAAGCTATCTGTTTTACATTTAAATTGGGAACGTTTAATCAATGAATCACCGTCACCTCTCGTGTTTGAAGCGTTAAACTAATTACCTGTGAATTATCCGTCTCGTAATGCTTTTAGCTTTCCGTGCTTTTAGCACTATTAACGTACTTTGCGGACTGACGGCTTGACTGTGTAAACGCGCTGGGGTTTATTAGAGAGAAAAAAGTTATCCGTATCGAGATTTGCTAGATTTTAATTCATGTCTAATACGAATAAACAAATCTCTTTTAATGTAGCTTCTCTAATGTTTCCAATCAAATGCAACTGACGACATTCAAGGCGCTTCTGATCTTTGTTTGTACAAAAGATTTAACAGCCAGTAAATTCATATTACTTGACTAAACAATGATGACTCGCTTCTTTAGTGTACTTTTATTTCTGGTCCCATTTAAAATCGTTGTAAAAGCCGTTTGAAATGTAAGTTAAATACGTGCTTGAATTCACATGTGCTGCTGTTGTTGTTGCTTGCTTAATCCAGAGCAATGTCAATGCCTTATAAAAGATAACAAGTGCGATTGCGGTCAAAGACGGAATGAAGCAGAAGTTGCGACAGTCTTATCTTCATATTTTCGAGTGAAACAGCTTCTCAAACAAGGAAAAAATATAGAGGGCGGGATTTGATTTTGTTCACGGTGAATTGATTGGATGGTGCGAAGGTTAAGGTTTGCTATTGGTCGATCTCATGTGAGTGACAGGTCGTCCCGCCCTCGTGCCAGTAAACACGTCATCGGAGAAGAGATGTTATTTTGATTAAAGATCGTGAGGTCATTTTGAGGTCAAAGATCATTTTGATTTCATAGCGACTTTAAAGTAGCGTCCAAAGAGAGCGTCTATTTCTTTCATTTTTATAAAAATGCAAAGCAACATGAATGTAAAAAAGAAAAAAAAAAAAACAGGCATCTGGTATGAATCATGAGGAACTTCTGTGTTTGGGAAGGAGGTGGAAAGAAAAAGAATTTCTGCTCAGCTCATAATCCCAATTCTGAAGCATGATGGAATGAGCATATTGGTATATGAATGTTTTCTGGTAGAGGGTTTCTATCATTGAGGAACAAATGAATTCCAAAGTGTCTCAGAAAATTGAACGGTGGAATATTAAAGCATCTGTCTGTGATGGAAAACTTCAAAGCTGAGACAAGCAACATGACAATGATTCAATATAAAGTCGAAAGTCAAACAGAAGAAATTTCCAGACCTCAATCCCGCCAAACGTTGTTGAGGGACATGAAGCAGACGAAGTCCAACACATGTAACCTTGGCTAAGGGATTCAGAGATTCAACAACTTCCTAGCAATGTTACTTAAACCATCTGCATTGTTTTCTTGTCACTTTCTCTTTTCACTATCCAATTAACTCTCAGTGAATACAATTTTGTTTTTTTTTTTTTTTTTTTTTTTGGTTGATTCAACACACAAACAAGTCCAAACCCTCGTTTCCACAGAAATTACCTGGAACAATTTGGCGGTCTAAAGTACCGTGAAGATAAGTCCGGTGACGGAGAACTGTGCGTAACTTTCATGTCCCCGGCTGCGTTCCACTCCAGTTTTAGACACTCACTCGTGAACTTCCCCTCGGGGGAATACCTGCCGCCGTTTTGAGAAGTGGATGATTTCCATAGACGGACAAAATTATGTTTTTTTTGGTTGATTACCCTGTTTTACTTACATAACATCTCACCATAATAAAATAGGTTGTGGATGTAACTTCACGCAAAAAAAACAAAAACAATGTGCAATATTCAAAGTCAAACATCATTTCACTTTGTTGAGAGCTGGCTGAAAATAAATCAAGTTTTCAATACATCAACCAAATCTGAAGCTAATAGAAATGCTGATTTAAGGTTGTATGCCCTATGGCCATAATTTCATGTTTTTAAAGAAGCATTTATCACATAAGCCGGGTGGCGATATCCTAGTGCTCAAGGCTCTGCGCTGGAGCTGCAAATATTGCAGGTGCAATCGTAGATAGGGGTGACCCGTGAACTGAGTTACTAAAAACCCCATCACCACTTTGCCCTTGAGCCAGACAAAGTTTAGCACAAAAATAAGACTTTTGTATTATTTACACTTTTTCACTTGCATTGTGTCGCCAACACATTCACTCCCACTTACAAATGATCCCTTAATCACCTCATTTATCTACATTATGTTAAGTTTCACTTCACAAAATCATTTTTAGTGGTAATTAAAAAGAAATGCCAATACAACAGTATTTCTTGATTCTTCTGCAGAACTAGGCTGGCTTTTTCAAAATTACTGGAAACAGAATGGTTGTAATGGCATTTAATATTTGAATTTAATTCAGTATTAACGGAAGAATTTGTAGTCTTTCATAGGTATTATATATATATATATACATATTTTAAACTGTTATGGATGTAAATTACCTTCACCTGCAGTACAAAGTCATTGTCAAGCTGTCAGCATAATAAATAGCTGTCTGATTAAGTATACCATTACTATTTAAATGTGAGAAACCTCTGCGAATGATTCAGTGTATGATTGAACTGTCCAAATAAATCAAACCGCATTGCAAAAACTTTCCTTTTTGCCAACCTATTTGACCAATTAAATCGAAACTTGATTTATTTGCAAATCCGGCATCAATAGCTACAATTCTAAACAGCTGACAGAAAATGATTTTCAGGGAAGAATTTGGCAATTTCCATTGGGAGATTAAGATTTATCCATAATATTTTATTGGGGTGCAAGGATATTTCACTAGTACTCGTACCCCAGTAATAATGGTGTAGCGACACCCTTGCAAGTAAACATATAGCAAGACCAGAGTTGAAAATGAAAATGAGTCTGTTATTTTAATTCATTGCTTAAAATGTATTGCTTAATTAAAAACAAACCTGTCTCAAACTCAAGGGTTATCAGTTTAAATCAATCTAATGACTCACTAACGAAATTGGTCGGAGTGGTTCTTTGGCTTATTCACTAAACTTCCACAAATGACTCATAAACACTCAAAATTCAGTCTCAAAATTATAAGTTTTTAATTTGTTTGAATTAGTTTAATGAGACACTCCCTCATCAAATCAGTTCTCGATTGATTCACTGAACCGCAAGTCAACATGTCTGACTGAAAATGAACCAAAGCTTGCGCCAAAAGTCTCACGAGACTCAAAAAGTGACAGAAAATATTAAAAGAATCAAAACACTGGAATACTTAAGTGGAAATGAAACCAGAATATAAAAGATCCCTAACATTAGAAGTATGTGAAATGTAAACCCATTTGAACTGTCATAGAGAATAAAGAGGTTTTTCAAGACCAGCAATACAAAATACACGTTAGTCAAACTACAAACCATGAGAGTTGAATTCTCAGGCTGGAGCTACAAGATACAGTATGAGGAGACTTAACGTTACTACTTAAAGCACAGGATCAGGAAGCACTCACCGGATCTGTGAGCTCCAGGATGCTGGCACGGTAAGTAAGAGGTTTGCAGTCACGGGTGTTGTCTACCAGGCTGCAAGGTAGAAATATGGGGCCCAGGTCATCTCCATCCAACACATCCACCGTAAGTGTGGTGGTGGCTGTGAGCCGGTCCTTTGGGTTTGGAGCTCGGTCCTGAAGGGAAACACAAACTTTGGGTTTAGGCTGACTTTTGAATCCAACTCCAAGATTCCAAACTTACTCGCCAGCCAAAAAACTCTTCAGTCAAAGTCAAAATAAGACATTTTACTGACGGTATGAGAAAATTGGGCATCTCGCTTAGCTTTTTCCATTCCTTTCAAGTCCCTTCAAGCCCTACATTTAATCTTGTTCAATATATTGTCAATGAAATTGGTTGTATTGTAAGGCTGTTTAGGTATAGAAAAAAAATCAACAAACAAACAAGACTAAAGCCTTGTTTCCACAGAAATTGCCTGGGACAATTTGGCGGTCTAAAGTCCCGTGAAGATAAGTCCAGTGATGCAGAACTGCGTACAACTTTCATGTTCCCGGCTGCGTTCCACTCACAAACTTCTCCTCGGGGGAATACCTGCCGCCATTTTGAAGTGCGTTACACTTCGTGAAGTGGATGAGGGAAGTTTACCCTCGCTCCCTTGGTCAAAATCGTCTACTTCATATGTACACTTCAGGCATGTCCATATCCAACAATGCAACATGATTGTGATGTCACCACATATCGTGCTTAATTTACCCCACTACAAACAACTTTAAGATGTATTATTAATAAACACACATATATACATATAGAATGCTGCATTAAACAGTTGTGTAAGGGGAAAAAACATTTATAATAATTCAACTCAATAGCAGATTCCAAGTGATCAAGGGTTTAGGACGATCCATTTCAACACATTGCAAAGGCTCCGTCAGTAGTGGGCACTCATCCAATGTAAGTAATGACGTACATTCGAGTCAACAAGACTCGAAGTTAGCGAGGGAAGGGCATAAAAAAAAAAACTGGAATGCAGCCCGTGTCGGATTTCGTCCTCCACATATAAGCTTAATAAAGCCTGAACCACGTTGTCGGTCCATCTGTGAATTTTTAAACTGCAATGTTGATTCGAATAGCAAACAACTCTTACTGCACGCACCGCAACAGACTTTTGTGGTTGAAAAAAAAATTACGTGGAGTCAACCAATGAAAATGCTGCGTGAATTCAACTAATTAGCATGTTCAGCGGCCAAATCCCACCGCCGAAAGTTCCTGAACTTTGAAAAAGTACTAAAGCAGGGATTGTGAGAGGAGAATTTTTCCCAGCAACTTCATTTAGACCCTGGTTCAGGCGGTCGAAACACACCGAGTACCACCCCAAAGTCCCTAGTTCCTGCGATGGAAACGCGACTCAAGATACTCATTACAGGTGCGTCACATTAGCGGAATTTCCATGTAATTCCGTTGGCCAATAAGGTCCATTGTCTGCTGTCAATAGTGTAGTGATGTATCAAGCACAGAAGTCACTTTTAAATCAAGCAGCTTTCTGTTGGTCATGGCGCATCTGTGCGACCACGCTGAACATCTCTTTGGGTAAATATTTCACTCTCGTACAAAATTCCATTTAATGTGCATTACAATTATACCGTAAGACTGCAATTTTGCTTCAAAATGAAAAAAAAAAGTATCATAAAATGAATTTGTACAACTCTTTTCCGCTATATTCCAAGTCTTGTTAAACCTTTGTTTGAGGGACAAACTGAAATTGTAGTCCATCCAATGGCATTTATCACAAATCAACATCAAACACATTGCATTATGAGTATAAAAGCACCATTTCTGGACTAAACGCAACATTAAATGAGACTTGAGGGATTCAGAGGAGATTTCCAGAGAATAACAGCTTAAATTTCTGTATGTTCCTCAGAAAATATAACTTCAGAGTTGACTACTTTTATGATGTTTTAAGGACCATTTTGGAGTTTGGCCATGTTTGTTTTACAGGCAATAAAAGCTTGGACACTCTGTTTAACATATCAGTTTGTGAAATTCATACAGGATTGGAACGACAATCGCGAGTCATTTTTCATTCTTTTGTGCTATATTTCTCTTCCTCCCGTGCAGACTTACATTGGCCTGAATGATGACCAGGTAGCGAGTGATCTCTTCATAATTCAGCCTCTCTCTCAGAACCACTGATCCTGACAGGGTGAGAGGGATGTCGAATGTCCTGTTTGTGGTCTGTGGAGAAGAAAAGGGTAGGTCAAAAGGGTTTCGGTTACACACACAGGTTTGTTTTGCTATCAAAGTGAGGACATTCCATAGGCGTAATGGTTTCTATACTGTACAAACTACACTACCCCTACTCCTAAACCTACCCATCACAGAAAACATTCTGCAGTTTTACATTTTTAATCAAACATTGTTTTTAAAGCTATTTGAAATATGATTGAGGACTCATGAAATGTCCTCATATTTCATGTTTAAGTCGTAATACCAATGTCATTATACAAATTTGTGTCCCTATAAATCACAAAAACGCACACACACACACACAAAAGCTCCCACACTTCCAGCCTCATGAGAAATTCATCATCTATCTGCTTCAATAAGATGAGAATGCTGATCGGACAAAACTGCTTGACTTTCAAAACCTTCTCACCCTTATTAGCAATACATACAATAGGCAACACTTTAAAAGGGACATGGAGACAGGGTGTTCCTTGCTCTTTTGAAATAAAAATGTTTGATGTGTAAATGGCCGCCTATCACAATTACCTACCCTTTAATTAGAAAGTGCATTAGTCTTTGCATAGCTAGACCTTTGACAAGGGTTACTTCACCCAGAAATGAAATTTCTGTCATTAATTACTCGCCTTCATGTTGCACCGAACCCATAAGACCTTTGTTCATCTTTGGACCACAAATTTAGATATTTTTGATGAAATCAGCGACGTCACTGCACCTTTTAAGTCCATAAAGGTATTATAGACATCGTTAAAATAGTCCACGCGACTACGAGACTTTATTTAACAATTTGAACCGATGTCATTCGTAGTTTACATGGTGAATCAGTGCTTACGTGTTCTACATCCGATCGCTGGCGTAAACACTGAAGCCTTCACTGCATTAACGACATCAGCTGCTTACGACAACAGTTCAAACTGTTAAATAAAATCATTAATTTTTTTTTTTGTTTACAAATAGTATTCTTGTCACTTCATAACATTAAGGTTGAACCACTGTAGTCACGTGGACTATTTTAACGATGCCTTTAATACCTTTCTGGACCTTAATAGGTGCAATGATGTTGCTGCCGACGTGTGGTTCAGATACCCTCGGATTTCATCATTAATATCTTAATTTGTGGTCCGAATAAGAACGAAGGTCTTACGGGTTTGGAATAACATGAGGGTGAGGACGTATTGACAGAAATTTCAACCACATTGCAGGTTACTCTGGCCAAGAACCACCCACTTAGACAGATTCATTATTTATCCTGAAAATTTACTTGAGCTTTTTTGTTTCAGGCGAACTTTTAAAAAAATTACAGATTTTTGTCACGCTGAGAGTGCTTTCCAGTGAGCATATGCATCAGATGGTCAGTGAACAGACTGTGGGCGGTGTAAAGATGATCCTTTGGGGCTGAGACTTCGAATTTAGAGGTGTCACACAGAACACTTGAACTTCGTAAATCAAATATTCCTGAAATGGTTAAGTGGTGTTTAGCTCGTCTCACCCCACTCACAGCAACAACGCTGCACTAATTAAGAAGCCGTAAGAGAATGTCACCAATTTGCAAGTGTAATACCATCATATTCATTCAAATGATTTGCTGAAATAATTATATTTGCATTTCATCACATACATACTTTCTGCTATATTTTATATGGTGTATTTACTGCTATTTTGTCTGTATGTTTTCAAGTTGCTAAATTGTGCTCTGTTGATAATCAATGATGCACAACAAAGTTTTCATTGTGTAAATCGATTGAAAAGAACCTGTTTTTAATTCTGAGAACATTCTGAGCACACACACACACACACACAAAACAATAATAACGTACCGGATCTTTAGGGTTGTACCGAATGGTGTATTCAATTTGTCCATTAGGACCATCATCGATGTCAACAGCCCCGTTGTTCCCTGTAAAACCTGAGAAGATGGTGGTTCCGACAGGAGTTAACTGAAAAAGAAAGACACACACAAGTTAAGCATCGTTTAAACTCTCTCAAGTTATCCGCCTATCAGCGTGAATGCAGTTTCAGTCTTAGTTGCTACTGCCATTTCATCATATGTGCTTGAGTCCTGGCGCTTGTAAGTTGGCGAACTAGTTTATGCTTAAAGCGTCTGGATCGTTGTGTTAAACAGTACTCCTTTGAAGGAGAGTTTGATGGACATGCTCTTGTAAAGTACACAGAGCTCCTTCTCTTCATCTCTCTCATTCCGGCTGTCATTACGAAGTCCTGCTGTGGCGCGGCCCTCAGAAGTGCGAGGAAAAAGAGGACGTAATAGGTACGAGTCTGCCGCGGAAGCTACAGGCACCTGGGAACTCAGACATTAGTTCCTGCGCCGCTACTCTGACATTCTGACAAGACATCAGACAGAAAAAATACAAATTCCTAACAACAAAAATGGCAAAGAGAGTTAAGATGCTTCAGACAGCCTTTAAGATGAAAATAACCACCATCATGATCTGAGGAAATCTCTCTGGCTGCTGAATTGAAGAGGTTATGTAAGGCTATCTGAACAAAGAATAATTAAGCAGCCTGTTATGCATAATGAGCTCCTAGAAACAAAATCCTGAGTGAATCTGACAGGTCAAATAAAGCACAATTGCATCGTTATTAGCATCTGTACCACTAAGTGCAATCAATGTTTTTTTGTTTTTTTTTTATAAAAGTATAGCAGTGTACTTACATAAAATGCATAAAACTATTAGTAGTCACTCTAGGTCTCCCAATAATGTCTTAGTACGATGATATTCTACACATTGTGTGTGTGTGAGGTGGGGGGTGATATATAACTCAATGCAATACAACAAGGATTGAGAGATGAACATCCTCAAAAGCTTGATGTATATTTGAAAGGCCATCATTTTTTACATTTATAATACATCTTTTACTTGCTAAAACAGGTTTGATCATATCACTCTCATTTTTGTCCAATCAAATGATCTCTAGACTAAGAATGCCCTCTCTGCTCTGACAAACAATATGTTGCTGTTGGAAAGAAACCTTTTATGCCCAAAACCGCTACTTTTAAGGAGAGAGAGAAAAAAGTGGAATTATAGGGTACAACCTGCCAATAAAGGCACACCTTAAGCAAAAAAAAAATAATAAAAAAGTGCTCTAATAAGTGCATTTCACTATGCCTATAATGTATGATTGCAGGAAAAAATATATGTATATGTTTGTATTGAAAATGTACGGAGCAACAGATTGATATAAATACTTTAGCAGAAATAATATGTTTTAAAGTGTCTAATTTAATATTTAAAATACTAATTTTGTACTCTTTTCTGTTTCTTTTGATAAAAAAAGAGTTAAATCTGGTTCAGTATATATACTGTCATTAAAATATGTATAATTTTCTAAATAATGTATAATATTCAGTATAGCACAGCCTCTTGTAGCTTACTTGGTCGCAATAGCTGTAGGGCAAAAGGACATTAAGTTAGTGACACTGATCAATGGAAAGTTAACCTGAACTTATCTTCGCTATACCTTCACGGCATCTGCAGTCACTCAATGAATACACACAGCCCTTTAGCCATTTGGAACCACTTGCAATTCAATCCACAAGTCCATCAAATGCTTTTCCCCCAACATTATTATTTACTTCACCATCTGTCTTAAACTCAGCATGTTACTTCGGCACTCAGCGGACTTATATAGTGCACTCTGCAGTGCTTGTTGACTGATGGACTGAGCCGTGTTAGTCCCCCTTATCTGTGCGTCAGTCAGACGTTTCAAACTCCGGTTGAAATCGATGGTGGGCAATACAGCCGGCCGTTTTTTGAGGCCACTCGAGAGGAGGCTGCCTGCCACTGAAGCTGCCTCCTAATGAGGGAAATCTCTACTGACAGCTCTCCGGGGAACAACTCTCAATTAACTGAAAGCCACACACTCTCCATGAAGTCAATCCAATGTGAGAAGATCTCTGGAGACCGAGGCAGCATTCCTACAGACCCGCCACGGCACAACGTGTTGAATGTTCTCGGAAGCTAATCCAAAGTGAAGGGAAAAATAAAAATAGGGCAAATGGATTTCCAGAAACGGACACCATTTTCACCGGTAAAGACCGGTGAGTCACAAGAATGCGATGTATCGTGAGCGTAATTGCCGGCCCGCACAAAATCTGCACCATGCAATTCCACAGAACTGGCATGAATGTCATTCACAAAGTTTTACACATCCTGCCATTTTCATATCTCTTATATTTGGACTTATATAATAATATATCAGCATATTAGAATGATCTCTGAAGACACACATTTTTGATCGTGGAGGATCAAAATGTCTCCAAGATCTGCTTTATAAGAAACATCGTAGCGCATTCTCTCCATTCTAACAGACTCTCATACTCACATGACACTGCAGTTATTCAGGACCATGGAAGTTTATTATTTGCCGGTTAAACGTTTTGTTCACACGCTGTTCACACATGCGCTTTTCTAAGTGAACGCGTGCTAAAAGCCTGTCAATACAGCGTGTGAGTACTGAACTATGTTATTTTTCACTTCTCATTGTGTTTTCAAATACACACAAGGTTTACATAAACGCAGTCGATTATGTCTTAAGTGAACGTAAAAGTGTCTGTATATTAGATCCATGCATGAGGTCTTAAAGTGACAGTAGCCTAATAAATAAAATATCCATCTCTGCCCACCCCTACTTTGGCCAGTTCTTTTTTCTTTTTATATTTTACTTCTAAGGCTACATTTTTAAACCAAAGAAATTAGTTTGGCTGTCCTGCTCAGTCACTTGCAAAATAGTAAAAACCAATATGAAAAAAATGATATTTCTTCCATATCGCCCACCCCTAGTGACACTGAAGTAAAGTCTGCTGAAAAAGTGTGGCATCACGGGAGTAAATTACAAATTAAAATATATCAAAAAGAAATATAAAATGTAAATTATATATATATATATATATATATATATATATATATATATTAAAATGTAATTATATTTCAAAATATAACTCAAATAAATAACTTGGTGAGCATAAAGTCTTCTTTCAAAAACCTTTTGATTGGAAGTATGGATAAGAGTAGATTAATTTTAACTGATGTGATTTGGGACACAAAAAATAGAGAGGCAGAGTATATCACAAAAAGGTTTCAGGCAAAATTTAAATATTGTGTATACCGAACAATGATGTAATGGGATTTCACAATACAAAGAGAAGCTAAATAAGTCACACAAGGTGACTGGCAGATTTATTCAGTGAGCTACAGCACTTCTGGGGTAATTACACAGCAGTCAAACACAGAGAAACGTTAACAGCTAAATGCTTCAGCTCCAAAGCCCACAAGTGCAATTCATTTACCGCAAAATAACCCCATTGTGGGTACACCGCCACCCTGATGCAATCCGCTGGTTGAATTTCCAATTACAGCGGGCGAATGTTCAGTTTTAGCCTAAACCAACTCACTTCTGCAAACTTCTAATAACGTGTGCCAGTGACTTCGATGTTCTCCCGAAACTGTATGAAAGTAACTCATGAAAAAGTCATTACAACAACAGAAGAAGAACAAAAGAAGCCCTGCTAAATAGAAACTCACCTCATTAATCGCTACATAGTAGCGCGGCTGCTGAAAGCGTGGGGTGTTGTCGTTTCGATCCCGTATGACTATCCGCACTTCGTGTAGGATCACCGTGCCAACAAGCTCATTAGTACACTGAACCTGCACTACAATGGACTGAATGTAGGAGGGAGGCTGAAAGACAAAAAGAAAAGATCGAAATCGAGCAGTTCATTTGCATGGTGTGCATTCAGCAGGCCAAACTAAAAATGACCATTTGCCTGCAGTCCATTATGAAGCCCATTACAAAGTGCATGCTGTGAACAACAGATTCCCCAGCCTTTTGTTATATCATATTTTTGACTAAATCAAAAGAAATGAACAGATAAATGTGCAAAAGTCTGAAACCACTAGTTTTTTTTTTTTTTACAAATTATATTATCAGCCAAACAATTTCCCTATAATGCTTTTTTGAATATTACCTTTCATGCAGTGTGTAATTTAGCTGTTTGTGAACGTAAAATGTCTGAAAAGATTTAAAGATCAAATGCACAGTTTATTGTCATCAGCAATTCCACTCTCACTTTCTGATATAAACGTAACAATGTAACAAATTTGCATAATACCAGCTTATTTTCTTCATTGGCTGCTCGCAATCAATGTCTACTTTGAACCGCCCTCAAACACTGTTGTATGTGAGGACTGAAACAGCGCGGTTCTTGTTGTTGATCTAATTTGCATGCACTTCCAAATATGGGTCGAATGACTTCAGATTTTTTTAGAGTAGTTGATAATGACATCTTTAATGAACAAATAAGGCGCCGTTCACTCATAATGTGTTTTTCCACTCCGATGCACTACATTTCCATTGTTTTTCTCCGTAAATGGGTCATTGACGAATAAGGTTTTTAAAAGTGTAAAAAAAAACATAAGCGATATAATTAATTTCGATGTTTTATTAAGTGTTAACAATAAGATTGTGTGGTTTTTATAATCAATTAACACTGCTTTTGTCATTTTTTACAAGACAAATTTTGTCTCAAAAAAAGTAATTTGGTTTAATCAAAATTTCGGTTTTACAGAACGACACTTTTGGTTATACCAAATGACGATATTTTCAACAATGCAAACAGGCTGATATCTAACAAGCTAGCAAAAGGCAAAAAGACAATCAAACATTTCATATTTAGCTCAAGTTTTTAAAATATTACAACATTTTATTTTATAGCGGTTGTACCAAATGACCTGATGTTTTGGGACATGCGTATAAACAAGTGAAAACATGATTTTTTTTTCACTTTGCTTTTTTTTTGTTACTTTGCTTCACAACCATGTGGTCTTTTGCAGGTGTCTGAATGATGTCACATCCCGTCACATGACATTGACTGCATGACTTTATATTGGTTACTCCAAATGACATCAATGGAAATAATTTTTCAAGACATTCTTTCTCATAACTCTTCTGACTTCTACGCATAATTTTAATACCATTTTGCACTATGTTGATATATGAGGTTATAAAATCATGCCTGAATAATAATATAATATATACATTGTTTCATTTTAAGATATTTCAATCAGCATGATTGCTATTCAAAACGGGAAGCATGCGCTGCTTTGTCTGTCGTTTGTATACATGCATTCTTAGTTTCCCTTTCTCTTTCTGAATGACAAATATAGACAAATATTTATGTTTAAATAGAGAATTATCTCACAAGCCCATTGCTCCTGCATATGTTTATTTTATCAGTTATTTTATCTTTGGGTCGATATATTTCTCACAGATTTCAGACAAAGTAGCGCAGTAATTATTACATTCATGTGAATTAATGAAAGAGCGTTTGCATGTGAAAGCATCTCTACTAATTGTGAAGCTGTGTGAATCCGTATTTCTGGTGGGGTTCCCCTGGAAAAAAATTGCATTCCAAAGGCTAAATATCATGTTATTTCGGGTCGCTTCAACCCGCGGACATGAAAAACCTATGACGACAGTGTTAAAGTAGCCCAATTCCTAAGCAACTAGGCAACATTGCCTCCGGAGCTGAAATTCAGATTATACAAACAGGTATTTTGTTTCCAAGCAGTCGACCAATCACAACAGACTGGGTCATCAGACCAATCAGAGGCTCTCTGTGAGGTGGGGTCTAGAGATTGACTCTCCGAACAAACAATTTCAGACTCTTTGAAAAATGAGGTGATGTGCAATGTCTATTATGAGCATGCAAATCTATTGTAGAAGACCTCCAATACAAAATTAGCTACATTTAAAATATTAAATCCAAATTATTTCCATGTTTCATCTTCATGTTTAAAGGTGAAGTGTGTAATTTCTGCATCACTAGCTATCATTGGTGATCTCAGACTTGTATAGCAAAAAGATTTCAGATAATCACATCTCGGTCCAGAACTCGTCCGGTGCTGTTGAGATACAGGCGCTGCTTGACCGGGTCCAGAATGACCCAGTGGTCATGGTTGTCCCGTAGAGATAAAGAGATGGTCCTGTCAGGGTCTTCTGCTCTCCCGTTTATCTGCATGTTCTCCACCAGAAGGGTTCCTGTGATAATAGCAAACAAACAAATTCGTATTCACTGTTTCTTTTTCAAAAAGCATTTGTGGCATATTCCTTATCAGTTCATTACACTACTAAATAAAAATGCACGAATTACTTGTTCTTGCCATATGCATGCAAAAACAATGGCACATATGCAAATATAATTAGGGACTCTGAGACATTTTTTTTTCCAAGTGTCAGTTGTTTCTGTTTGGTAAGAAACAATAAAACTAATTAGAGACCTAACATTTAGAGCAGTTGAACAGGTGCGTATTTTATTCAGCCCAACCCCCTCCCCACTAAAAAATTGGTTCACCATCAGGTATTTAGGTACAGACCACCCAAAGAAATTCCAAGTTTAATTAGATTAGAAATCTTTATGGTCCACACCTGGAAATTCATCTAAATACATTTAACTTCACAATCCAATACAACAAACACACAAAACATTCCTAAGAAACTTGCAAGAACTATCCCATGGATTACAAAAGCAAAACATAAACTAATAACAGTGTTGGGTGTAACGCATTACAAGTAACTTGAGTTTCGTAATTAGATTACTTTTCCAAGTAACTAGTAAAGTAATGAATTACATTTTTGATTTACAGCAAAATATCTAAGTTACTTTTTCACATTTATTGACTTACAGCTCTCCTGTCCCCATTCTGAGAGAAATAAAGTGCAGAGGCGTTGTGTGCGCTGAGTAAACATTATAGCTGCTGTAGTTCTAGACTAAATGTGAACATGTATTTACTCATCTCACTTGCATGAAAACATAAAATGAAGGTATAGTGTGCAGGTGCCCTGAGGTGTCCAAGCCTAAATATGCATTTCCTTCAGCTTGAGGCTTATTCACTTCACTTTTGGTGTGAAAGGACCTTAAGATTTACCAAAAATAGTTTTTTTTGTTGTTGTTGTTATTAAAAAACAAACAAGCAAGCCCAACCCACTTGAGAAAAAGTAAAGCAAAAGTAATGTAACTTAAACTTTACATAAAAAGTATAAGTAATGCAATTAGTTACTTTTCAGGGAGTTACGCAATATTGTAATGCATTACTTTTAAAAGTAACTTTCCCCAACACTGACTACTAACGGTATCTCAATATCTCAAGCGGTTCTCCTAGACAGCAATGAGATTAAATAGAGTACAAACTGAGACTTTTGCTTCTCATTTTTTTCTCCTGATTAACAGACCCAGTGATCTTCTAAAGTTTTAGAAGAGAGCTCAAAGCTCAGTCAGACACTAAAAGTGAGGTCTGCAAAAGTCAGATCTCAACATCAACTCAAAAATCTTACAAGATCAAATGAGATTATGTATATATATACTTAATTATGAACTGAATGTAATGTTTTTGGACACTTAACTAAAATATACTTATTTTTAATTAAAACATGTATTTAAGTATATTTGTAATCACACATTTGTAATGATGAACTTGCAATTTAGTACATTTATAATATGTTAAAATAAATACCAAATAATCAAGTATTTTACGTCCTTTAGTATGTTAGCCAACTCATCAAAATCAAAAAGTGTACTTCAAAGGATTATTAAAACAATTTAAATTGTCCTTCAAACTTTCATTATACTAATACATAGTGAATTATTTAAAAGTGTGAAAGTGCGAAACATTTAAGTGGCCTTTTATTTCAATTATTAATATTATATGATATGCACGTACAGCATTTATAAATAAATATATATATAAATATATATTTATTTATATATATTTATTTATTTTATATATTTTATATATATATATATATATATATATATATATATATATATATATATATATATATATATTTATAAATATATATAAATATATTTATATATATATATATATATATACATATATATATATATATATATATATATATATATATATATATATATATATATATATATATAAGGTTTGATATACATGACAAGTGCACATTAATAACTTTTCTTTTTCATTCGGGGTATGTCAGAAAAAGCAAACAAAACCTTTGTCAGCAGTATCCAGGTGTTGTTATGTGGGTTTAATGAGACCTCTCTGACTGCAGCAGGTAATTTAAAGCAGCTGACAGCATAAGAACACATTGTGTGAGCTACAGCAGCAGTTCACTGAGAGCAGAACATCTCACACTCGCTTCAGCCTTTCATTTCAAACAGCTGTAGGACATTATTAATTCAAACTAAATCCTAGAGGAAATTCGACACTTGTTGTTGTTTAAGTTGTTTGAGAACCCTAGTTTGTATTGTAAGACAGACAATTTCTGGCTAAAACAGCTTCTATAGTCAGTGCACCAAGATACATAACAGGGTCTTCAAAAAACAAACCGTAAGCAATATGGTTTCATAAGTCATCTTTTCCACGGAAGTCATCAGCACCAATGATTATTGTGCATTAAACAGCCCAGGAGCACGAGTCCAGTTTAAAGAGCCAAATGTATCTAACAGTAAGAACACTACAACACTATAATGCTAATATAATTTCCTTTCTTTATGCTGCCAATGGAAATCAACATGCTGTCCCAAGTCAGCAGACTTGAGCTGCATCTGAATCTGTCTACATCCATACATAGTAGGCGAAAAACAGCGTGTGAGCCGAGTAGTATGTCTGAATTCATAGTATTCATAAAACAGTAAGCGGAAAGTACCCATATGACCTAAATGGACACTTTACTATCCCATCAGGCCACGGGACAGGAGTTGAGGAGTGAATGGAGGTCATATGACAATGACAACACAAAAAAAAAAAAAAAAAACACACATTGATGCTATACAGAACATACGTTTTTAATGGTCGCAAAGTAAGTTTCAAACCAAATGTAGTGCTTACAATATATATGATTTCGGAAAGCATTGGTCTTCTGTCACTCTTCGTACACAAGTTGCTTAGTGTACATTGGAGGACCTTTCAGTTTATACTTTAATAATGGATGGATGGATGGACTGTAAAACTCAAATGAATCAGAATACTCCAAAAAATTGAGGAAACGTATTACCGCAAAACATTTGAGTAAACTAACTCATTTTTTTAAGTTAGTAGAACAACATTTTTGTGACAAGTTTTGTGACACTAATGTTAATTGACCGTTCGCAAAGACCCGCCCCCTTTAGTTACGGTTGCTATGTCCGACAAGCCATGCGCTCTCATGCCACACATCATGTTCTCACGCTGTGAAAAATACGTCGAATCAAAGAGGACACTGACAACGTGAACAACATTTTTGACAAGTTTTGTGACACTAATGTTAATTGACCGTTCGCAAAGACCCACCCCCTTTAGTTACGGTTGCTATGTCCGACAAGCCATGCGCTCTCATGCCACACATCATGTTCTCACGCTGTGAAAAATACGTCGCGAATCAAAGAGGACACTGACAACGTGAACAACATTTTTGACAAGTTTTGTGACACTAATGTTAATTGACCGTTCGCAAAGACCCACCCCCTTTAGTTACGGTTGCTATGTCCGACAAGCCATGCGCTCTCATGCCACACATCATGTTCTCACGAAGTGAAAAATACATTGCGAATCAAAGAGGACACTGACAACGTGCCGACAGACAAGACAGAGCAGGTTACTATTGATATGAAACAGTTTCATATTTAAAATATTGTAATTTTTTAAAGAAGTTTAAACAATAAATAGCGTATAGTGTCTCTTTAATGTGTCGTGACAGATCGCTGTAGCTCCTTCAAGTTGTTTCGACGTGAGTACACACAATTTTTCAAGTTCAATTTCACCAATGTTAATCCACTAACTCCCCTGACTGCTTTGTCGGACAAAATTTGCGGATACTGAGTTATGATTGGTCAGATCGCCTGTCAATCAAACTGCCGGCGAAGGGTCAATTACATACAGTTCATTTACATAAACATCACATTCAGATCTTGGTTAAATGTTATATAGCAAATAAATAACACATGCTATTAGAACTATCAAAGAGACTGTCATTATATACTCGCATACAACATACAGTATATGCGGTCATAACAGAACCACCTGTAAATCCCAACGTAACACAACATTAAACAGTAACTTTTTGTAACTTGAGCAAAAACACACAAAATAACACTTAATTTCAACATTTATTTCTTTATACAGTCTGACGCAGAGCATGCCGGTTTTTAGAAATCGCATCACAAATATTTTTTATCTTTTGTGTATGAAGTTCATATATGAACGTCTAAATGAGAATAAACTGAAATATGTTTTTGTTGTTATGTTGTGGATTCTACTGAGTTTGGATAGCATGTTTCCTGTACATTAAAATGAAAAAAAAAAAACAACAAAAGAAAAATCATACTTTGACAACATACTATTGATATTCCCCAGCACGTCAAAGCACTAGAAATGTGTTCTTTTCTTCCTCTCAGCGTACAGAAACAGCTCTTTCGCACTCTTCCAGGTTGCACGTAACCGCTTCTCCTCCCCCTCTCCCTAAAGCCGTGTCTCTCAGCATGCGGCCAGATGGTTTTCTATGTCACACCGATGGGTGATGAACGTGTTTTTGGCGAGCACTGGGACGATCTCGAGAAGCGGCACGCCATTCCCTCTTTCGGCTGTCTCAAACAGCGACGCGCCTGATCCTGGACGTCCCTTGGCAGCTGGTTTGCAACAGGCCGAGACCCTTGCAAGCTGGCGGTACACCTGTGCAGGGCAAGCTGGGTGATGCTTGGCGCAGTATGTTGAGTTCTCTCTGCTCACACATCAATGCGTATCTTCCCCTTTTCCTTCATTGTTCTCACTGTTCTCTCTACAGGGTCCACCCCATCAGATAGCACAGTGTCCATCCATCTCAATCATTCCCGGCCTGAAAGTGTACTTCGTGTGTTCTTCTAAACTGCAGTGGTGTAAAGAGACACTTTGGGCATGGGGAATCTGACATTCTGTGAATGTTTTATCACTCACATAGATAACGCTATAAAACAGAAATATACTGCACATTTGTTCTCATTCCTTCAGTTGGAGACCAAATGTTTTATCAGCCAGTCGTGTTAAGCAGAGCCAGGCTATTACATCCTGACCATGATATTAAAGCCCATGAATATCATTTATATTCGTAGCATTGGTTTTCACATTGATAAGAACATTTACAACTCAATCACAACACAGGACTCATCAGACTCACAGAGAAACTCCCAGTTTGCTTTATAGTGTTTAAGCATTTGAACACTTTCTTTTATATATTAAATAAAAAAGTTTTATTAAGTTTGATGTGGTCAGTATTTTTTTTCAGTATTTTTTACTATTTTTTTTTCTAATTAAATCATTTAATTAGGAAATTGATAAGTGACAAATCCAATTACTTTCTCAGATGTATTTTAAAGATATTATAACTTAAGTATTTTCATTCATTTTCAAATTATTTCAAATTATTTTAGTACGTGTTGTTTTCGCTCTTAAAATTAAATAGTGTAGTGTCATATCAGCTTTATTAGCCATCGGCGACCTTGTTCTCTAAGATATTTTTCGACATTTAGATATTTAAAAAAAAAAAAAAATCCATACTGTTTGAAGACTGCATAATGATGCATTACTTATTTTTAGGGCTGCACGATATATTGCACGATACGAAAAAAAAACTTAAACGTGATTCTTAATGTTTTAATTATTTTATTTGTTAATGAAGTACGGCTCCAAATGCTAATTCCATCTGAAAGCACTGCGAGTTTGAGTTGCTTATAATGTACATTTGAAAAAGTAACGCGCGTCAAACAGGAGAAGCATTAATTAACATCTTGCCCAAGAGAGAGACAACATTTAATAACATGTTTTTACTCCAAACTCATGGTGTTGCTGTGATTTCTTACACAGAATAAGGCAGTCGTGTGTTTATTAGTCATGTTTAATCAGTCAAAGTGTTTCAGTCTTCTGTTTATTCAGCTATAGTGATATGACGAGTGTTGTGGCAGGGCTTATTTTGAGTTTGTGAGCAAGAGCGCCCTCTGGCTTTCAGATGGAGAAGCATTTACTACTGATCACAGAGCCGTACAGCTCTGACAAGCTGCGCATTAAATAATAGCAGCCTTTGCCAAATCGTGTGCGATTTAAACGCGATAAATCGTGCAACATGTTTTTTGAAAGTTCAAAATAGTAAAGTAATCTAAAAAAAAAATGCAAAAGCTAATCTATGGTTATTTTTACAAAATTATTAATTTGTTGTTTTTTTTGTATTTATTTATTTATTCAATACGTTTGTGTGTTTAAACATAATATATTTTCATTATTTTAAATGTAAAAGTCAAGAGTAAACTGTAAAAAAAAATAAACACATTTTAGATTACTAGAAAGTGAAAGTGTAGCATTTTTAAAAGCGGGGTTCGTAACAGTTGGGGAAAGTTATTTTTAAAAGTAATGTGTTACAAAATCGTGTTACTCCCTAAAAAGTAACTAACCGTGTTACTTTTTTTATGGAAAGTACTGCTGTGTTACTTTCGCAATACTTTTTCTAACCAGGGCTAGACTTTCTTGTTTGTTCTTTCACACCAAAAGTGAAATGACTAAGCCTTAGGCTGAAGGAAATGCAAATCCACGCCTGTACAGTAGAGGGCGAAGCTCAAACAAACCTTTTGTGCCGTCATCCTGGATTGCAGAAGAATAGGACGCAGGAGAACTTGCTTTAGCAATGAAAACCAAAATATCTAAAGCCTTTTTTGCTTATCAGTATGATTGAACTAGATCATCCAATGTCAGCAAAGACACTGTGAATAATAAGTGAGATTAAATACATGTATTTGTGTAATTCAACATACTTAATTATTGCAGGTTTGTGTAATATTCTTAATTTACATTTCACTGTTTTTATTTATTTTTGAAGAATACTGAGACTGTTTTTGTGCAAGTGAGATGAGTAAACACATGCTCACATTTAGACTAGAACTACAATACCCATCATGCACACAACACATCTACACCTTACTCCTGATTTCTCTCAACATGAGGACACGAGAGCAGTCAGTCAATAGATGGGAAAACAAATTAGCTTGTGTTCTTTTTTGAAAAAGTGTGTTACTTTACAAGTTAATACCCACATAACTCAAACGAATTGTAATGCATTGCCTTCAATACTGGATACTTTAGTTGTACATGAGCAATAACTAGCAGACAAATTAATATTTTATTTGACTTTGGAAAATTTTTTAATTGAACAAGCTGGTTCATCTGACATTCATACTACTGCTTCATATAAAGTGTCGACTATCAGCACCTCGAACCCTCAGCAGCTCACACCAGAGTGAATACATCAAGGCTTAATTCTCACAGAGTCATGTGTTAACCCTTGGTAACTAGGTTATTAGTTACCCTAGTGACCTACTAACCCAGTAACACATAACCCCAGTAATTTAATTTATAAAGTAAAAAAATAAATAAATAATGATTTAAATACAACACAAACTTACAATAACTTACAAATATTTATATTACAGCAGGTTATCTAATTATAAAATTAAAATCACTAAAAACATTGAAATACTATTTCAGTAATTATTTGGGAGAGACATGTCTCTACCATCCAAAGCCACATCTATTTCAATTCTAAAGTTAATGCCAGGCTAAAGTTGTCGTCCTTTGGTATGGCTGTAAGAGGATAATGATGCCCAGTGAGGTCAGAATCCATTATCTTGGTGCAACTGACCCTTAGCTTAACAAAAGGGTCAGCTTTTTCTTTTTTAGAACGGATGTGGTGGCTCAGAAGTACCTTGATGAATGACAGACATTCTGAAAGCTAGGATATTCCATAATGTTTATATAGTACAATATGATATCTCAGCCAACACATAGCACATTTTTCACTTGCATTTACATTTTTTAATAGCAGTAAATATGTTCCTTTATTTATTTATAAACAATATATTTGTTATGGGATAATCATCTCAGTGAGGCATTTTATGGCACTGTAATATATTTTTCCGTGTGAATTTCCACTAGAGAAAATGAATGACACTGCAAAACAATGTTCATTATATGTTTAAACAGCTCTCAAACCTTTAACGCTATCCACAGTTCTGATAGAAATGTCAAAAAACAAACGGGAACAAAGAAGAAATACTATCCCCATCGGTAGCACTTGATTTTACAGTACGTAAACTTTCCTGATACATATATAGTAGTTATGTTGCACATACAGGTAAAAGAGTGATAACACAAGGTACTTACCTGACATGTATGTACATGGAAACTAATAAGAAACACAGCTGTTCTTTCCAGTGGTACATACATGGTAACTACTTTGTACTTATAGACAAGTGTTTGGTAATAACGGGCACTTACTTATAGTGTCCGTATATGGTAACTAACAGACTCGTTACTGTACTTACTAATGGTATGTTCATGGTAACTATGTAGTGCTTACAGACAAGTGTAGGTACTAACAGGCACTTATTTACGGTAACTAGTAAGACACATTACTGTACTTACTAATGGTATTTTCAAGGTAACTATGAAGTACTTACAGACGAGTGCAGGTACTAACAGGCACTTATTTACGGTAACTAGTAAGACACATTACTGTACTTACTAATGGTATTTTCAAGGTAACTATGTAGTACTTACAGACAAGTGCAGGTAATAAAAGGCACTTATTTACGGTAACTAGTAAGACACATTACTGTACTTACTAATGGTATTTTCATGGTAACTATGAAGTACTTACAGACAAGTGTAGGTAATAACTGGCACTAATTTACGGTAACTAGTAAGACACATTACTGTATTTACTGATGGTATTTTCATGGTAACTATGTAGTGCTTACAGACAAGTGCAGGTAATAACAGGCACTTATTTACGGTAACTAGTAAGACACATTACTGTACTTACTAATGGTATTTTCATGGTAACTATGTAGTACTTACAGACAAGTGTAGGTAATAAAGGGTACTTATTTACGGTAACTAGTAAGACACATTACTGTACTTACTAATGGTATTTTCAAGGTAACTATGAAGTACTTACAGACGAGTGTAGGTAATAACTGGCACTAATTTACGGTAACTAGTAAGACACATTACTGTATTTACTGATGGTATTTTCATGGTAACTATGTAGTGCTTACAGACAAGTGTAGGTAATAACAGGCACTTATTTACGGTAACTAGTAAGACACATTACTGTACTTACTAATGGTATTTACATGGTAACTATGTAGTACTTACAGACAAGTGTAGGTAATAACAGGCACTTATTTACGGTAATTAGTAAGACACATTACTGTACTTACTAATGGTATTTTCATGGTAACTATGTAGTACTTACAGACAAGTGTAGGTAATAACAGGCACTTATTTACGGTAACTAGTAAGACACATTACTGTACTTACTAATGGTATTTTCATGGTAACTATGTAGTACTTACAGACAAGTGTAGGTAATAACAGGCACTTATTTACGGTAACTAGTAAGACACATTACTGTACTTACTAATGGTATTTACATGGTAACTATGTAGTACTTACAGACGAGTGCAGGTAATAACAGGCACTTATTTACGGTAACTAGTAAGACACATTACTGTACTTACTAATGGTATTTTCATGGTAACTATGTAGTACTTACAGACAAGTGTAGGTAATAACAGGCACTTATTTACAGTAATTAGTAAGACACATTACTGTACTTACTAATGGTATTTTCATGGTAACTATGTAGTACTTACAGACAAGTGCAGGTAATAACAGGCACTTATTTACAGTAATTAGTAAGACACATTACTGTACTTACTAATGGTATTTACATGGTAACTATGTAGTACTTACAGACGAGTGCAGGTAATAACAGGCACTTATTTACGGTAACTAGTAAGACACATTACTGTACTTACTAATGGTATTTACATGGTAACTATGTAGTACTTACAGACGAGTGCAGGTAATAACAGGCACTTATTTACGGTAACTAGTAAGACACATTACTGTACTTACTAATGGTATTTACATGGTAACTATGTAGTACTTACAGACAAGTGTAGGTAATAACAGGCACTTATTTACGGTAACTAGTAAGACACATTACTGTACTTACTAATGGTATTTTCAAGGTAACTATGAAGTACTTACAGACGAGTGTAGGTAATAACTGGCACTAATTTACGGTAACTAGTAAGACACATTACTGTATTTACTGATGGTATTTTCATGGTAACTATGTAGTGCTTACAGACAAGTGTAGGTAATAACAGGCACTTATTTACGGTAACTAGTAAGACACATTACTGTACTTACTAATGGTATTTACATGGTAACTATGTAGTACTTACAGACAAGTGTAGGTAATAACAGGCACTTATTTACGGTAATTAGTAAGACACATTACTGTACTTACTAATGGTATTTTCATGGTAACTATGTAGTACTTACAGACAAGTGTAGGTAATAACAGGCACTTATTTACGGTAACTAGTAAGACACATTACTGTACTTACTAATGGTATTTTCATGGTAACTATGTAGTACTTACAGACAAGTGTAGGTAATAACAGGCACTTATTTACGGTAACTAGTAAGACACATTACTGTACTTACTAATGGTATTTACATGGTAACTATGTAGTACTTACAGACGAGTGCAGGTAATAACAGGCACTTATTTACGGTAACTAGTAAGACACATTACTGTACTTACTAATGGTATTTTCATGGTAACTATGTAGTACTTACAGACAAGTGTAGGTAATAACAGGCACTTATTTACAGTAATTAGTAAGACACATTACTGTACTTACTAATGGTATTTTCATGGTAACTATGTAGTACTTACAGACAAGTGCAGGTAATAACAGGCACTTATTTACAGTAATTAGTAAGACACATTACTGTACTTACTAATGGTATTTACATGGTAACTATGTAGTACTTACAGACGAGTGCAGGTAATAACAGGCACTTATTTACGGTAACTAGTAAGACACATTACTGTACTTACTAATGGTATTTACATGGTAACTATGTAGTACTTACAGACGAGTGCAGGTAATAACAGGCACTTATTTACGGTAACTAGTAAGACACATTACTGTACTTACTAATGGTATTTACATGGTAACTATGTAGTACTTACAGACAAGTGTAGGTAATAACAGGCACTTATTTACGGTAATTAGTAAGACACATTACTGTACTTACTAATGGTATTTACATGGTAACTATGTAGTACTTACAGACGAGTGCAGGTAATAACAGGCACTTATTTACGGTAACTAGTAAGCCACATTACTGTACTTACTAATGGTATTTTCATGGTAACTATGTAGTACTTACAGACAAGTGTAGGTAATAACAGGCGCTTATTTACAGTAACTAGTAAGACACATTACTGTACTTACTAATGGTATTTACATGGTAACTATGTAGTACTTACAGACAAGTGTAGGTAATAACAGGCACTTATTTACGGTAATTAGTAAGACACATTACTGTACTTACTAATGGTATTTTCATGGTAACTATGTAGTACTTACAGACAAGTGTAGGTAATAACAGGCACTTATTTATGGTAATTAGTAAGAAACATTACTGTACTTACTAATGGTATTTTCATGGTAACTATGTAGTACTTACAGACGAGTGCAGGTAATAACAGGCACTTATTTACGGTAACTAGTAAGACACATTACTGTACTTACTAATGGTATTTTCATGGTAACTATGTAGTGCTTACAGACAAGTGCAGGTAATAACAGGCACTTATTTACGGTAACTAGTAAGACACATTACTGTACTTACTAATGGTATTTTCATGGTAACTATGTAGTACTTACAGACAAGTGTAGGTAATAACAGGCGCTTATTTACAGTAACTAGTAAGACACATTACTGTACTTACTAATGGTATTTTCATGGTAACTATGTAGTACTTACAGACAAGTGTAGGTAATAACAGGCACTTATTTACGGTAATTAGTAAGACACATTACTGTACTTACTAATGGTATTTTCATGGTAACTATGTAGTACTTACAGACAAGTGTAGGTAATAACAGGCACTTATTTACGGTAATTAGTAAGAAACATTACTGTACTTACTAATGGTATTTTCATGGTAACTATGTAGTACTTACAGACGAGTGCAGGTAATAACAGGCACTTATTTACGGTAACTAGTAAGACACATTACTGTACTTACTAATGGTATTTTCATGGTAACTATGTAGTGCTTACAGACAAGTGCAGGTAATAACAGGCACTTATTTACGGTAACTAGTAAGACACATTACTGTACTTACTAATGGTATTTTCATGGTAACTATGTAGTACTTACAGACGAGTGCAGGTAATAAAAGGCACTTATTTACAGTAAGTAGTAAGACACATTAGAGTACTTACTAATGGTATTTACATGGTAACTATGTAGTACTTACAGACAAGTGTAGGTAATAACAGGCACTTATTTACGGTAATTAGTAAGACACATTACTGTACTTACTAATGGTATTTACATGGTAACTATGTAGTACTTACAGACGAGTGCAGGTAATAACAGGCACTTATTTACGGTAACTAGTAAGACACATTACTGTACTTACTAATGGTATTTACATGGTAACTATGTAGTACTTACAGACAAGTGTAGGTAAAAACAGGCGCTTATTTACAGTAATTAGTAAGACACATTACTGTACTTACTAATGGTATTTACATGGTAACTATGTAGTACTTACAGACGAGTGCAGGTAATAACAGGCACTTATTTACGGTAACTAGTAAGACACATTACTGTACTTACTAATGGTATTTACATGGTAACTATGTAGTACTTACAGACAAGTGTAGGTAATAACAGGCGCTTATTTACAGTAATTAGTAAGACACATTACTGTACTTACTAATTTACGGTAATTAGTAAGACACATTACTGTACTTACTAATGGTATTTACATGGTAACTATGTAGTACTTACAGACGAGTGCAGGTAATAACAGGCACTTATTTACGGTAACTAGTAAGACAAGACACATTACTGTACTTACTATGTACTTACTGGTATATACATGGTTACTATGCTGTACTCACGGACAAGTGTGGACACAAATAATGGACACTTACTAACCTTGTGTACATGTTAACTACGGTGAAACATTGTGCTTACCAAAATGATTATGAATTATTAGGGTTTGTATATCATCAAAATGCCCCTATAGTCCCAACTGATTAAGTGAATCTTTGTCCAGTAAAGATTAGGCAAGTTGAACTGCAATAGTATACCATCCAGTACTCAAGGATGTACTCAATCCACTACTCAATTCACTGGTAAATTCATAGAAAGTACATGGAAATAGAACTGTAAAATAGAGTGCACCCTTGTAGATAAACATTACAAAGATATTACCAGCTCGTACCAGGTGTTACTTACACATTAACTAACTGGTATATTTACTAGTAAGTTCATAGTAAGTACATGGATATAGGACTGTAAAATAAAGTGCACCCTTGTACACATAAGTACTACATAGTTACTGTGCAAATGCCCTTAGTAAGTACAGCAATGTGTCTGTTAGTTACCATAAATAAGTGCCTGTTATTACCTACACTTGTCTGTAAGTACAAAATAGTTACCATGTACCTACCATTAGTAAGTACAGTAACGTGTCTGTTAGTTACCATATACAGACACTATGAGTAAGTACAAAGTAGTTACCATGTATGTACCACTGGAAAGAACAGCTGTGTTTCTTATTAGTTTCCATGTACATACATGTCAGGTAAGTACCTGGTGTTATCACTCTTTTACCTGTATGTGCAACATAACTACTATATATGTATCAGGAAAGTTTACGTACTGTAAAATCAAGTGCTACTGAAAAAAGAAACTCATACAGATTTGAGGCAAATTGAGGGTGAGTAAATTATGACAAAATTTAAATTTTTGAGTGAACTAACCCTCTAAAGTGCTGCACTGTTAGTGCTGTAAATCTGAATATCACAAATTATGTTGATTGTTGAGGAAGGGTTATCTGAGCAGGTTAATGGTCAGATTTTGCCTGGCTGACAACTGACAATAAACTCCATACACATACAACTCCCTGGGAACCATCCATACACCTCCAAAATTGTGGTGCTGACTCTTGCACTGGCATACAGAGTCACATTTTCTCCAGAAACAGTAGTTTTAAAACTTCTGTTAGCTCATATTTATTCTCATTACGGCACAATTTGTATTCACACAAAGAACGGATATAAAGATTGTAAAGTTTGTCTATTCGAATATACTGTCTGTGAAGCACCCAGAAGATTTAGCACAGTAGGGCAGATAAACATGTTTGCAAGAATGCAGAGTTAGTTGTGACTCAACTAAACCTGTCATGACAGTCAACACCACAGACATACTAAACCATCTCCAAAGTTGTGCATCCTAGCAAAGCTGCACAGCAAACTCTGTTCTCCAATTCCCTGCTTATAACAAAAACATGAACTCATAACTCAGAATTCATATTTTGTTTGTACTTCCCCAGCTTCTCGAGTTGTGACTGCAAGGCTTTATTTCTGAAATGTTAGTAAGCTGAAACAGTTGTAGAATAAAATAAGAAAAGCATCCTCCACTTTTTTGCAGGGATGTGAAGTGGAGAAGATGCTAAATAGCCTTGATCCCCAGAGGCGGTTTTATGTTATGCACACTGCTCGAACAAAAAATGTTGCTTTTCATTTGACTCAGTCCTCCAATGTCACACATACACAACAAAAAAAGGTAAAAAGCTTACATTGATATCACTTAACCTAACAAATAAGAATGTCCTGTATGGGAAATAGCAGGGAAAACAACCCAGTGCACTATGACAGCAAAATTAAGTGTCACCCCACTATCAGTGACCACCTGGGAATCTCAAAACATATGATATGTTTTTAGGAAAATAATAATAATGATATTTTATTATTATTACTACTACTAAAAAGTAATACATTACTACTGTGCTGCATCTGCACTGTAAAATATATTTAAATGAAATATAAATATATTATATTTCAAATATAAATATTTATATATATTATATTTTTAATAAAAGAATATTTCACCGCTGGAGCTTTTACTTTGGAAATTTAAAAAAAAAAAAAATGCAGTTTCTGTGAAAACAGGTTTACAAAGGCATCTCATTACAAATCTAGTGAAATGCTGTAATCATTCGTCCACAAAGAAATACTGGCAAAGTAAAAAAATAAAGTGTAAAAAGTGCACGTTGGGTTCACAAACGGATTTTAAACTCACAGTACATGCAAAGATGGCGTTCATCAGAGATAAAAAAAAAAAAAAGTGAAGAATAGAAAATTATTGAAAATACTCAAATCAGTAATATCAGAATGCTTAGTTCATGGATAAAAAATGTCTGTCAAAATATAACGTACAACGTAACCCAATATAACGTAACCCAGCCGGGGTTTTCAGTTGTATTGGGATTTTTTCTCTTTTGCATATAGTGTGTATAAGTATTTCACTCAGTTCCCTGATCATTCCGATTCAATTTTAGCTAGTGAAGAACAAATCCATACTCACGTGCATTACGTATTATGTATGTTATCGTGTCTGACAGATATTATATTGAAGCCGATGAGGCCGCCCTTTTCTCCCTCTTCTCAGAAAGCGATCACACATTAAACATCCGGTAGAGTGGGTTTTCCAGGAAATTTGTGTACTCTCTGCTTCTCATAAATACTACAGTGTATTGTGCATGTTATTTTTTGACAGACAACGATGCTGTGATATTCAAATTTGAAAACATATGAATCGTAAGGTAACAATTATTTATTTATTTATTAATTTGCCGTCAAGTATTCAGTGAAGTGATTTATGCCCATGAGTGTTTTGTTGATGTTTTAGTTCAAATATTCCAACCACAGTCAGCACAAGTTTTTGGCAGATTTGAGGGATGAACTATGTTTGATTTTTAGGTAATTACAAAACATGTTGGAGACATTCAGAATGCTGTTTGCGTGGTTCATTATACTCATTTTACGGAATTATGTCTATTTCATGGCTTAGATTATTTTACTCACAATCGAACATGCTTGGGTTGTCAAAAATGTTACATTCACTTTTGAATATCATGTTTTTTTTTTTCTTTACTAGGAAAGGAGTGGTTTTTATTGTCGCTAAATAATATTTTATTTAAACCCATGAAAATGCAGATCCAAATGCAAATGAAAAATCTATTTTTTACTCTTCCATTAACAACTCAATTAACCCAGATGTTGACTCACATTCTTAATTAAATTGCAGCCTTTTTTATGAGAGTATTTTTGGTTCATTATGAATATTTGCGGGATAAATTAAACTACACAATAATATAATATAATATAATATAATATAATAATTTTTGTGGTAGACGGGGCGGAGAAAGTTAATGTGGTTTTGGAACAACATGACAAAACACTCACAAAAAAATTCTCACTTCTTACATATGCATGTATCAAATATCTGTGTTTACTACACTGTAGTCATATATTATACAGCTAAAATTCCCTTTTGTACATTGCTGGAGCCAGAGATATTGACGTATGGAACAATTTATTGTATGTCAACAATAGTTTTTATCCTCCAAACCTTGCAAGCAGTCTTCAAGAATTGCTTACCTCTACCATCATATCAGTACCTCTGTAACCCAAGACCAAAAAATATTTTACCTGAAAATCGCATAATATACCACTCAGACAGCAAACGTTACATAACAGTGCAAACAAAAAATGTATAGTGGATAAATGTTGAAATGTAAGACAAAAAAGTTGGGGATCTACAGTTGACATTGACTAGTTGCTTAGTGCATTTCTGGATGAATAGTCAGCTAGTAAAAAAATAAGAGCCCATGCAAACCCTACTGTTGGGTGGATGTCAGTGATGAAGTGGTTTTGGGAAGGACTCTAGCTGCTGAGACAGGCTTATTTCCCCTATAAACCTATATATGGCCTGGCAGGTTGTCATTAGAAGATATGGATGTGGGGAAGCAGTTGGTCTGGTGCCATAATATGCTCCAGACTGGGGGGAAACACTAAAGCTAGCCAGGACTAGGACCAAAACGGTGTGCTGACGTAATCAATGATGCTGATTATGTAAATATGTTGATTTGTGTACAAAGTATCCCACTGTTTACAGTCATCCCTAATACCTGTCATTTTTTTACTCATTAAACAAGATGCCATAGAGCAGACGCTAAATGGACATTTCCTAATGGCAACGCTGCATTTTGTTTTTATTAGAAGCAAACTGACACTTTGCACAATTTCAGGTCATATGACCGCAGTGTATAAACGAAACCACACTGGACAACTAGTTGTTTGCCACAAGAACCACACTGAACAGTATAATCTTTTGTTTCGTGTTCACACAAAGAACGATAATATCACAGTAACCAGCTTGTGTGTCCAGCACAGCCACCAGAGGGCCCTCCTTTCCAGACTTTTGCTATTCAGTCATGGACTACATTCCCAATAATCCTTTGCCTCGACACATCAGCACTCATTTATCTCATTAGCCTTGTTAACGTCAATATAAGCCTGGTTTACTCATTCATTCTTTGCGAAGTCTTGTATGTGTCATTGCTGCATTTCTGAGGGTTCTGTCTTTGGTTTTCTCATGTTAATGGTTTTGACCCACTGCCTGTTTTCTGGTTTGCTTGTTTGCCTACGATTCCTGCCTGATGTTTGCCTGCCTGTTCACCTATGTTTTGACCTCTTGCGTGTTTTTGGCATTATGTCTGTGGATGACTCTAATTAAAAACAGCATTTAGACTCTCAACTTTTGTGTCAGTTGTGACGTATAACTATGAAAATAACGACATGGCTCTGGTCTCTGTGAATACAGTGTGAAACAATGGTAACTTTAGCCACATTTATCAGTACATTAGCAACGTGCTAACAAACACATTCAGAAATACCCTATAATATATACCCTAACCCTAACATCACGAAATATATATGGAATTGGAACAGTTGGTCTCGATCCATCTTTGGACGGTCGTTCTTGAGAGTCAACTCAACTTCCTTCACATAGCTTTAGTAATCCTCAAGACATTCAAACATGTTCGATCAAGATTGTAGCTAAACTGCACAGGACAGCTGCACTTCTGGACCAGTTTTACTCATTCACCGTTGTCGCTTACAAAAACAAAATGGTGGCGCCATTGGTGGAAACATTCAAATTAATAGGAGGTGATATTTTAATAAGATCTCCTGTGCATTACAGTACATCACAAGGGGAAAGAAATCTAAGCTGCTCGTTTATTCACATGCTTGCAGAGAATGTTTTCAGAGTTGGCAGATGCACCAGGGAACTGATTATAGCATTTAAACATGGAAAAAGTCAGATTTTAATGATATATCCCCTTTAAAGAAAGCATTTAAAGCTGTTGCTGAATATTTAAAGGGGCAGTATATAGTATTGACAGCTGGTGGTTGAAATGGGTACTGCAGTCCAAATTCAAAATATCGGAGTGCGTTGTTTCTCCACCCCCATCAAACACACCTGAACAAGCTAATCAAGGTCTGAAAGATTACTTGGAATCTACAGGCAGATGAGTTTTTGTCAGGGTTGGAGCTGAACACTGCACGACCGTGGCTCTCCAGGACCGGAGTTTGCTAGACTCTGCAACCCAGTTTATTTGCTGGCATACATGGCTGCAATACATTGTGTTTTCAGCCAACTCCCAACCCGGGGTGTTAAAATACTATTAGGTAAATTGGCAGTGGGCGGAATTACACAGACCAAAACAAAAACAGATTCTGACACGGAACATACATTTTAAAGTAGAAACTAGTTGTAGAATTGATTTTTAGGCCGCTTCATTGTTTTCTTTTTTCTTTTTCTTTTGGCTTTCAGGGTATTTTTGTATGTTTATGTTTTAGTACAGTCAAAAAAGGTATAGCACCTTTAAAAGATATGATGGATGAAATGATGCCTTGATTGGTATAATTTTTTTAACAACACGCTGTCAACTGTGATGAAACTTTCTGGAGTTGTGGACAAAGCCCTCTTTGATATGTTTACACTATGGTTACACTATTATTTAGTTTACCTTTGTGAATCCAGCTGTTCGTTCATACAGATATTTATTCCAGCAGCTACTTTAATCTGCAGAATGCAAAACATTTCTAGACTCACACCCGTAAGTACGTAAATGCTGTTATCAAATCCGAAACAGTGTCTGTGAACTCATTTGAAAACATGTGATATGTGAAAACATTTAACAACTAAAGGCAGAAGTTGTAGTAATTCATTGCTAAGTTAGCTAAAGGATTAATCGACTAACCAGAAAATAATAGATTAAGAGTAAAAATTATTGGTAGCTCAATCGACTAATCGGAAAATAACCAATAGTTTAATGGACAGAACACAGGTTCAACTTTGAGACTTTTGAGCACCACCACCACTGTGGCTGAAAAATAAGAAATATGAAACATCTTGATTTGTAGTTGTTTTAGCTTATTTTCATGCTTTAAGTAACTTTAAGTCATCTTGAGGCTCCACTGGAAGTTTGTTGAGGCCAGCTCCACTAGCATGAGGTTCAAGACAGGCTTTGAGCAGGAGGCAAGAAAACACCTTTTCAAAGATAGAAATGGATACTGGCCCTTATTTAAAGATGAGGACAAAACTAATAACTCATATCAAATCCAACCTACTAATTGACAGAGTTGGCTGAAGTATGAGCAAGTCTAATCAACAAGCAAGGGTCGGTTCGGTCAGTTTTGTGAATCTAATTGCACGCAGAGAGGACGATCAGAGAGCATGCGGGACATTTAACAAGAGCCAGAGGAGAGCACGGTCAGATGAAGATGGTGAGTTGATGCAAGACATGTCGAATGTCAGGATATAAATGGATGCTCTTCCACCCCTCATCTTTGCAGTCAGAAAGCAGGTCAGTTTATTCTCAAGAGTCCTAAAAAGCCTCCAACAAATCCACCTCTACCCTGACACCAAAATCCCACACTTTTTCAAGACTCATCTTGACTAGATCAATAGCCTTTCCATCCAACCGCCCAACTGTCACTCAAACGTAGCAATAATTACCCACTAATCCAAGCTTTCCACCTTTGTCTTCTCCCCAAATGTGGACACTCAAGGGGATGCTAAACCAGGTTTGCCTTGGTCATCCGTTGAGGCACCAGCTTCATCGAGTTCTGACAAGTAATCTATCCTGCGACCAATGCGATAACCTCCAACGTACACTCGATCAACACCAGGATCCTCACCCCCGATACCTCACATTCACTGTACAAAAAGGAGCACAAGAACAATATTGAAGTGCTAATGTAATAATGATCAAAGTGTAATGGTCTTCCATGCCTTACAGGACTAAATAATGGTGAGAGGCTCTTGATGAAATCGCTCCTTTTTTCAGTAGAAGGCTATTCAGTATCATAACTCCAGCCATTTGAAGAAATTGCTGAGACAAGTGTTAAGTGAAATCGTCCTTGAGGTTACAGTTTGATTTCTTTCCTGCCATTGGAAAAATCGCTTATTTCATTTAGATGATTTTCCCCGCAGTTGCAGGGACATTCCAGATTTTGCGTATCTTGACTGAAATGCAATAGCATGCGAAGTCATAAATATTTCATTCGTAGAAAAGTAAAATCATAGCAAAAACCTGATAAATGGTTCTTGTTAAGTCTAGGGGTATATAAGGTTTGAAATCTCACAATACATCTACATTAAATATTTAAAACTCCAACTAACTAACATGTAGACTAATGAAATTAAATGTACTCTTTTTTCAGATTAATTTATTTAAATATACATTGAAACAATTCATACATAACATGACTACCAAAACACCTCTTATTTTTGAGTGTGTAATCTAAAAATACCATGGTTATGAATCTTTCCGAATATCATCAAGAAAAAAATACAATTCCTGAAAAGAACTTTTAAATATTCTTTCATATTATGTTCCCATGTGGTGCAACCAACATGTAATAAGTAAGCAACAAGATACGAGAGGCTGTGCTGTATCGTGAATAAATCAAGGGTGTTCTTAAGCATGACGTGAAGCGAAGTGCCTGCAACCCCTTCAGCCATCACACAGTACTAGACTCAAGTACCTTATTACTTTTATAAAACGGTTACCACACAATACAAATATTAAAGCCAAAAATATGTATCAATGCTACTTTCATGAAGTAAGCTTCTAATAAAAGCTTTCCTTCCGCCGGAAAAAATAGTCCCTGATCGTGAACAGCAACAGAAGTTACATTATTACACCATTAGCTGGCGGTAAAGACTGTATTTATGAGTGTGTCAGTCAGTAGCGAGGACTTTTACATTGTTGTGAACACAGAACAAGACGCAACTGACAAATGCTTTGACTGGAAGAAACCCCTTAACTGTTAAAAGGATAAGATAATACATCAGACATTTAAACAGTTTTTTATATGACTGACCTGAAGGAAATTGCTAAATCTGAATGCAGGTAATAAACTCGCTCACTTGATCTCTTTCTGGATACTCTTCTGCATAATACGGTAAGCTTCGATGAACAATATCAATTGAGAATAAAGAGTTTACGTTGCTAAGAGTGGTTGCTAAGGGTGTTGTGCAGTGATACACAGAACCGTAGGGTGAAGCGATCATAGCCGTATTTTATCATGAATAAAACACAGCTATTGACCAATCAGAAGCAACCACAGTTTTATATATATATATATATATCTATATGCAAATAAATACAATAAAAGGTCACAGTCATTAAAATATTAGATAATAACATCTGTTTATGGCAAACAAAGTTAGTTCAGGGTTTAAAAATGTCATATGGTGTAATGAACATAATGAAATTTATGATTTAATAATTCATTCATACATATATTTAGAACCTGCAAAAAACTTTTTGTGTCCTGGACAAAGCACAACAAAATGGAATAGATTGCAGGTTATTCCCAACTAATGGAAACTAATGACTAATGATTAAAAAATAGTGCAAACTGAAAACATGCAGCCTTATAAAAGGCATAAATCAAAAGCACGTCGTAGTTGCTTATCTTAATTCTTTCCCTTTAATGCACCACCTCTACAACCATCAGTTTGAAAGCTCCAAAACAAGTCAACCTCAGCAATCGTTTCGTCAGTTGTTGGACAACTAATTGGCCATCTTGTCCATCCCAAGAAGATGCTGTTTAATATTTTTACTCAGTCCTTGCCCATGTAATTATATTGTGATTATAATCATGTATTGTAAAGTGTGACTAAGTACATTAAACAAAAGACAGAGACGGAAAGAGAGAGAAAACATTTTATATCCGAAACAGTTATCACTATTTCCCTGTGACAACTTTAATTACAATTTAAGCTTTCCAAATTTGAGGCATTTTTATCCAAAACGACGATACGTAATGTGGCGTAGCTTTCAAGGGGTTTTGAATATAATCTGTGGATCTCACAGACGGAAGGATGAAATGAGTGAAAATGGAGGAAAACAGCGAATTATCTGTAATTTGAGGTAAAGGCAGCATCGCATTGCATACATTAAGGAGGATAATACTCTTGGATGAATATGATTATTCTTCACTCAAATAATTGGGTAGAGATTCACAGCTGTAAAAGAGAAATTTCAAGGTAAACTGCAAAAGGGAGATTACCACAAATCCTGCCAACTCATAGAAGCTCTGAAATAAGCCTAAGAGAAGAGATTTTCTTTAATTTGACCAAGCAAACACTTCTCCAACTTCTGGACAAAAGCTCAACTATTTCATCTACGTCTGCCGTGATGGTATTAAAGACAAACAGAGAGAAGAGATTCTCTCATGCTAAAATACAACTGTATGCTGAGATGATCTCCAAACATCAGAAAACACAGACTGAAACTGTCAAATTTATAACACTTTCTCCAATGCAAATATAGGAACTTAAAGAGCTGAAATCAAAGTGTAGTACCAAGTGGAGTACCAAAATATTATTTTAAATATGCAAAAATATGGCAAGATGATTTGTTCATCATGGTATAAAATCCCACTTTCAACAATCCAATTTCAACAATGCAAACATATTATGGTGTTTTTAGTACTTTAGTACAGTCAAAACAATTTTTTAAGGCTTTTTATATTTTGGAGGCTAATGCGAACGTTAATATAACATTCCACTTTATAATTTTGCAAACATTACAGGAAAGTTAGTTTTGAATGTTCTGAAACAAGTATTAAACAAAATATTAGATGAAGGTCCAACCCACAAAAATGTTCCGTGAACAATATATAAATAACTTTTTTGTTTCTAACATTTTGAGAACATTATTAACGACTTTCAGAGCCCCGCACATGACATGCAAGAAAAAAAGTAAATCATCCGCACGCGATTTACTATTTTGTCTCCTCGATTTGCTAAATCGAGCAAGCGATTTACTATTTCGTCCCCTCGATTTGCTAAATCGAGCAAGCGATTTACTATTTCGTCCCCTCGATTTGCTAAATCGTTTGAGCGATTTACCATTTCGTCTCCTCGATTTGCTAAATCGTTTGAGCGATTTACCATTTCGTCCCCTTGATTTGCTAAATCGTTTGAGCGATTTACCATTTCGTCCCCTTGATTTGCTAAATCGTTTGAGCGATTTACTATTTCGTCCCCTCGATTTGCTAAATCGAGCAAGCGATTTACTATTTCGTCCCCTCGATTTGCTAAATCGTTTGAGCGATTTACTATTTCGTCTCCTCGATTTGCTAAATCGAGCAAGCGATTTACCATTTCGTCTCCTCGATTTGCTAAATCGAGCAAGCGATTTACCATTTTGTCCCCTCGATTTGCTAAATCGAGCAAGCGATTTACTATTTCGTCCCCTCGATTTGCTAAATCGTTTGAGCGATTTACTATTTCGTCTCCTCGATTTGCTAAATCGTTTGAGCGATTTACCATTTCGTCCCCTCGATTTGCTAAATCGTTTGAGCGATTTACCATTTCGTCTCCTCGATTTGCTAAATCGTTTGAGCGATTTACCATTTCGTCCCCTTGATTTGCTAAATCGTTTGAGCGATTTACCATTTCGTCTCCTCGATTTGCTAAATCGTTTGAGCGATTTACCATTTCGTCCCCTTGATTTGCTAAATCGTTTGAGCGATTTACTATTTCGTCTCCTCGATTTGCTAAATCGAGCAAGCGATTTACTAAATCGAGCAAGCGATTTACTATTTCGTCCCCTCGATTTGCTAAATCGAGCAAGCGATTTACTATTTCGTCCCCTCGATTTGCTAAATCGTTTGAGCGATTTACCATTTCGTCTCCTCGATTTGCTAAATCGAGCAAGCGATTTACCATTTCGTCTCCTCGATTTGCTAAATCGAGCAAGCAATTTACTATTTCGTCCCCTCGATTTGCTAAATCGAGCAAGTGATTTACTATTTCGTCCCCTCGATTTGCTAAATCGAGCAAGCGATTTACTATTTCGTCCCCTCGATTTGCTAAATCGTTCAAGCGATTTACTATTTCGTCCCCTCGAGTTGCTAGATCGCATGCGCGATTTACTATTTCGTCCCCTCGATTTGCTAAATCGTTCGAGCAATTTACTATTTCGTCCCCTCGATTTGCTAAATCGTTCAAGCGATTTACTATTTTGTCCCCTCGAGTTGCTAGATCGCACACGCGATTTACTATTTCGTCCCCTCGATTTGCTAAATCGTGTGAGCGATTTACTATTTCGTCCCCTCGATTTGCTAAATCATTCGAGCGATTTACTATTTCGTCCCCTCGATTTTCTAAATCGTTCGAGCGATTTACTATTTTGTCCCCTCGAGTTGCTAGATCGTACGCGCGATTTACTATTTCGTCCCCTCGATTTGCTAAATCGTTCAAGCGATTTACTATTTCGTCCCCTCGAGTTGCTAGATCGCATGCGCGATTTACTATTTCGTCCCCTCGATTTGCTAAATCGTTCGAGCAATTTACTATTTCGTCCCCTCGATTTGCTAAATCGTTCAAGCGATTTACTATTTTGTCCCCTCGAGTTGCTAGATCGCACACGCGATTTACTATTTCGTCCCCTCGATTTGCTAAATCGTGTGAGCGATTTACTATTTCGTCCCCTCGATTTGCTAAATCATTCGAGCGATTTACTATTTCGTCCCCTCGATTTTCTAAATCGTTCGAGCGATTTACTATTTTGTCCCCTCGAGTTGCTAGATCGTACGCGCGATTTACTATTTCGTCCCCTCGATTTGCTAAATCGTTCGAGCGATTTACTATTTCGTCCCCTCGATTTGCTAAATCGTTCGAGCGATTTACTATTTCGTCCCCTCGATTTGCTAAATCGTTCGAGCGATTTACTATTTCGTCCCCTCGATTTTCTAAATCGTTCGAGCGATTTACTATTTTGTCCCCTCGAGTTGCTAGATCGCACGCGCGATTTACTATTTCGTCCCCTCGATTTGCTAAATCGTTCAAGCGATTTACTATTTCGTCCCCTCGAGTTGCTAGATCGCATGCGCGATTTACTATTTCGTCCCCTCGATTTGCTAAATCGTTCGAGCAATTTACTATTTCGTCCCCTCGATTTGCTAAATCGTTCAAGCGATTTACTATTTTGTCCCCTCGAGTTGCTAGATCGCACACGCGATTTACTATTTCGTCCCCTCGATTTGCTAAATCATGTAAGCGATTTACTATTTCGTCCCCTCGATTTGCTAAATTGTTCGAGCGATTTACTATTTTGTCCCCTCGAGTTGCTAGATCGCACGCGGGATTCACTATTTCGTCCCCTCGATTTGCTAAATCGTTCGAGCGATTTACTATTTCGTCCCCTCGATTTGCTAAACTGTGCGCACGACTTATTATTTTGTCCCCTCGATTTGCTAAATCATGCGAGCGATTTACTATTTCGTCCCCTTGAATTGCTAAATCGTGTGCACAGTTGAGCCAGCTATTTTTGTCATGTGCGGGGCTCCGTACAGACCATATAGCTCTGACTGAACTTTTTACTACCATTACTGAAATAAAGTTTACTCATAACTTTGAGAGAATCTTGCCAGAACTTTCTGAGAACATTCCACGTTATCTGGGTAGGAGGTCAGCAAACGTTTTGACCCTCTATCACACCCGTTAACGGTTCCAATTATGTTCAAAGGCAGATGTAGCCGTCAACTTTCTCCTGAAACCGTCTTATAGCACCTCAGTATTTGAGTACACAGATACAGAAAGCAGATGAAGAGAGGATGAAAAGACTTTGAAAAAGCCCATCAAAGTAGCAACGTACTGTACACCATCTGTGCGTCTGCGCCCTGGTGAGGTGCACCCTGGGAGGTCTTAGATAAGTGCGAGGAACAAAAATTTCTTTCATCAGTGCAACATACACATCATTTTGTCGAAAAATGATCTCCAATGGATTCTAGAAAATCTGTCCACATCCATCACTGTCAATTAGTGCTTATAGAAGGGAAACCACAGAGTAGAGATGCGCCACTTTTGAACGCTGCATTTCAATCGGCCTCTTATTAACTAACCACCCACAATCCAGTTCAGCCATGCACTCTCTGCACTGTATCATGAGAATGTAAATTAAATTATTTGTCTTTTTTTTTCAGCACCTGCACGCCTCTTCTATATGTAAAAGATCATTACCACAAAATAATGGCAAGAAAACAAGTCTTTCTATAGACTTGCGCTTGCATGATCAGCGTAGTTTGATTGACACACAAACAACTCTTTTGAACATGTTCTTTCCATGAAACAATCAAAAAGACAAGACTCACGAGTTATATTTCAGCCTGATTAATGCTTTACTCAATGAACTCACTGAATCTGTCAAAGCGGCTACTGAATGAATATCAAGTTAATTTCAGTGATAAAATATATCATGGCTATAGGAGAGAGAATTTCTTTCATATAAGCAAAATTGACTGAAATATATTTCAATTAATCAAAATTGAGGTGCGCTGGTCAACCAGCTATCAATCTGAACCAGCGAGTTTTTGCTCCAAACGCACAATCCCCAACATGATTTTATCGTGTTATCAACCAATCTTTGTTCCAAACTTGCAAACAAACTGTATTGCAACAATTCCCAAAATGTCATTTGTGTGGAAATAGTACAAAGTCTGTAAACAGACCAAAGATGGGACATGCTGAAGACGGACGGAAAAAGGAGAGGAAAACAGACGTGCCAGCAGAGAAAATACTGTTCCAGGCACAGCAAGATCACTGCTCGCGATTGTCCAGATATTGGAAGAAAAATATTAATATTGAATCGGTTGTGTGGGTTTATTTTAATGTATCTCTGAAGGGAACTGACTTCAGAAAAGTTTCAACGCCTTTTACTTTTACCTCTATGCAATGCCTGTAGACCTTATGCACTAGAGAAACAAGCGCGTATTTGAACTTCCATTTTTGCAGTAGCTCTGTATATTTCTATGGCATCGCTGTCAAAAAGTAATTAGCTTACTGTAGAGTTAATGAAATGAGATGCCTATAACTTAGATGCTGCTATGTGCATTACTGCCCTCCATAGGTTATAGTTTGAACTAAATTGTCAATAATAGACAATACGCTAGAGCAAGTATTAGAATTAGTTCCAACTTTGACCTGTGGAGGGCTGTAATACACTTAGCAACGTCCACACTGGCAGAATTGCACAAGAAGAAAAAGAATTAGAAGAGAACTAGTGCAAGACGAGCATTTGTGGTAAAAAAGTGTTTCATTTTTTTTTTTTTTTTTGAAAACTGTCCACTATACAGAGAACAAGCCTGGAATGTTTTCCTCAAAAGCCTTAATTTCTTTTCGACTGAAGAAAGAAAGACATGATCATCTTGGATGACATGGGGGTGAGTAAATTATCATGAAATTTTAATTCAGAAGTGAATTAATCCTTTAACAACTGTCAGTAGACCGGAAAGCTTTTCATGCTGTGGAAATACCAACAGAACACAATGAGCGGCCCTGAAAATTAAAGTAGTGTCTCTATGCTTTGTGCACAGAGGTAACTAAGGAAATGCTATATTGCCGCTTGCTCTATAAGCGCCATCTACTGTCAGAGAGTGGATTTGCATTGTCATTCACTACATCAGCTGGTAAGTTTTATGTACAATCATGACACAACGCTATCGTCAGACCATTGTTTTATCTTTAAATCTATAAATCATACCATCTAATTTAAATAAAAACAACTCATGCAACACGTCTGTAGCATCCATTAAAATGCGTGGCTGCATCTAATTTCAAATGGCTAAAGACTTTTTTTGTTTGTCTGCTTAAGGCCACTTTGGTCAGTAATAGTGCAAATAAACTTACAGAAAAAAAGCTATTGGTTTCGGAAACAGCCCATTTTCTTGTAAAACAATCAGCAATTGGAATCGTCCATGAAAAATCATGATCGTGCGTTCCTAAATTGAACCAAACTAAATCAAATCAAACGCTTTTGAGCCAGGATTCTCCGCAACCTAGCATTCTGAACAAAAAAAAAAAAGCAAAAAAAATAAAATAAAGAAAAATAAAGAAATGCCGTTTTTAGTGAATTTTTTCACCATAGGTAATCTGAGCCGAACCAAATACTGGCACACTTGAACTTCAAGACTAAATTCAAGTGCTGTTCTGAATTCTGACCACACAATTTCAAACTGACTGCCCTTAATTTTAATGTAATGAAATGCAGATTAAAAAAAAAAAGAAACCAACAATATAGACTTACCATTAGGGCTCTCCTCATCTATGGCTACAATGGTGGCAGGTGGGCCTGTTCTGGAGAGCTTGCACTCTGAAAAGCAAGGACAGAGTAAATGAAAAGCAGGAACGGAAAAAAAGAGACATCAGAATTTCATCAAGTCTGGACCACGACGTAACTCATACTAAACAAGACATTTCAATTTCAGCTCGCATTAAGTCACACAACTCGCACATAAAAAAAAGATCTACGAGTACTGTAACCTATCTACTACTGGCACTGCGGGGCCACAAGTCAAAGATAGATTTACAAAATGATTTCTTTATGTGTATAGAGAGAGCTGTTACCACTGGGGTTGCAAAGGGTTAATAGAGTTGCGCTCTCATGCCCGATGAGAGAACAAAAGAGTAACAGAAAGATAAGATACATCGTCTTACCCTCATACTGCCAGTCTGGAGTCACAGATAGTGTCGTCGGCAGAGAGCAGGAGAAGGATGGAGTGACAGAAATGTATGGAGAGAGAGAGAAGAAAAAAGAAAAACAAGCACAAAATTTAATTTTCCTCCAATGCTCATGAGATAAGACAGAGAAAATAACTATTTATAAGAGTAGAGACATTTACAAGGAGAATTTTAGAAGACAAACAGTGTTCATTTGAGTGGATTTATTTTCTGGTGGACCTCGAGGTGTAGGATGTGTTGCCAGATTGTTTGCTAGTTGTGGAAGAACATTTCATAAAGGCTGGTAAGAAACCATAACCAAAAATCTAATCTGATCTGATGTTCCAACACTAATGAGGATAAAAAAAATTCAGAAAAAAAGGTGGACCACATTCATTTTTATTTATTTATTTGCAAAAACGTACCAACACATTGCTGTTTCTAGCTGAAATCAACACTAGTGGCAGTAAAACACCAACAACTTTCATTTATTTTCACACAAATTATGATTAAAGGGGCAGATCATCAATTAATAATGAATTATTTCCAAATGCAATAGAGCATTAACCTTTTAGCACTTAACGGGCATTTCATTTCTAAACTGCTATAAAACTGCTGCACAAACCAACATAAATAAATAATGTTGCCAGATCAGTGACGCTAATCTGTTTTGGAAAGACCTAAACATGCTTGTAGTGCCACATTTCACTTTGAAAATGTCCCAAAACATTTCCAGAGATTTCACACAAAAATTTCCCTTTGAAAAATATTGTTCCAGGCACATTATTTTGTGAGCATGGGTGGCTAAAATCAGTGGGAAATTGTAGGAATGTTAGTCTAGCATAAATCCCAGCTCTATACCCTACATCAAATCCTAAACCTAAATTCCAGTTGGTGGTAAATAAATTTGTTTAATCCAGGATTAATCCAGGTCCTAATCTGCAAAACTGTGGTCACAAATTACCTGCATCATGATTTGGCCAATTAGGGCAATGTACCCATATCAATATCTTTAGTTTGTCCTAGAACAGCATCCTTTCGAATAAAAAGCCCTTAAAGGATTCCTTTACTTTCAAAAGAAAATTAGTCCAAGCTTGACTCACCCTCAAGCCATGATGACCATAATCGGAGATATTTCAATCAATATAGTGCTTCCATCCACATCCATGGAGTTAATAAAGGGGTTCATAAAGGGGTTAATAAAGGCCTTCTTGAAGCGTTGTGTTTGATTAAAAAAAAGATTCCATATTTAACAAGTTATGAAGTAAAATATCTAGCTTCCGCCAGACAATTCAAGTTCAAGAATCTTATGCTTCATCTTAAGCCTTCCCCCTATTCAACTTACGGAAAAAGTGTAACTGACGCGATGCCAGGTTACACTTTCTTTGTATGGTGAATACGGAAGGTGGTCTGGCAGAAGATATTTTACTTCCTAACTTGTTAAAATATGGATTTTTTTTTTCTGTATTAACCGTGAGGAGCCCATTTATGATGAATGGATGTTTTATTCATTAAAATATCTCAGATTCTGTTCATCAGAAAGAAGAAAGTCATATAGACATTGGATGGCTTGAGGGTGAATAAAGCTTGGGGTACTTTTCATTTGAAAGGGAACTAATCCTTTAAGTCTAAAAACATAAGAAAATTTAGAGTTCATAATGTTTTTTGAATCTCAAACCCAGCCTAACTCTAAAATCAAATGACTGATTGATAAGAATGTTCTTTACACTTCAACCCCCAAATGGTCAAGGTCATTTTTGTTCCAGGACCAATGATGATGCTAAACATGTCCCATTTGTCCTAATCAATGCACAGCTTGACAGCAAAATAGGCTGCAAACAATTTCTACACCAGTGCTACGTGTATTAAGAACAACAAAGAGATGATTGACATTAATATAATTGTTCCTGACAGTAGTAATTGCCTTTTTCAGAGCCATTGGCTTGCTATTAGCAAACTTTCTTCAGACATTTCACATCTTGACTTTACACGAGAGATAAGGGAATCCTTCAGCTCTAGTAGTCCGCTTTTGAATTTCGCTGTCAAAAGAAGCAGCAAAAAATCCAAAATAATAATAAAAAAGAAGTGGCAGCTTTTTAACAGGCAAAGCAACAAGATGTTTACAAGGTATCTCCTAAATAGAAAACTTCTAATCATCAAAGTATAACCGAAATCCACAACTTATAACCACATTAACAAAGTTCAGGAGGAAAACATTCAAATTATCTATCCAATCAGCATGAGAGGAGGCTGCCCGGCCAAAAAAAAAAGTCGCTATTTGGATTTTAATAGGCAAGAGTCTATGTCTGGAGCATTTTTACAGTGATTATTATGTTTTATGTTTTGAAACGGCTCTTTTAACCCTAAATGATGGAGTGTGTAGATTTGCATATCTTAAACAACCATGTAGGAAGAAATCATAGCCACATTCCTCCTATCAGGGTTAAAATTGTGAAAAAATGGTTCAGAGAGCATGAAGAATCATTTTGATTGAATTGAGTCCAGACATTAAATTCATTGAAAGTCTTTGGAATGTGCTGGAGAAGACTTTACAGAGTGCTCACCTCTTGCATTATCAATGCAAGCCCTTGACCAAAAACTGATGCTCCTCTTAATGGAAATAACATTACAACATTTATTTCCATCAAAAGGTGCGTTAATTTTTGGTCAAGATCTTGTGTTGACAATGTAGAGGTGCGCACTCTGTAAAGTCTTCTCCAGCACATTCCAAAGACTTAGGGTGCGTTCACACTTGTAGTTCGGTTGATTTGGTTCATTTGGTCCGGACCAAAAAACAAAAACAAAACATATAGTCCTGGTCCACTTAGCGTTCACACTGGCATTTTTAACAGAGAACCTAAAGTTACCGAACCAGAGGATACGGTCACCACCTGATTGGTTGGCTTTCATGACGTATATTTCGCGACGGAGCTCGCTTACCGAACATTCAAAACAATGCTGTGTTCTGGATTAAACACAATCATTTTATGCGTGTACATATGCTTAATTTTTACCAGCTGAGAACTCACGAAGAGCTCATAAAATGTTCAAAACATTCAAAACAGCAGCAGGATTTCCTCCGTTGTACGCAGAAACTTTACCTCCTCGTTGCTCCACGTTTGCCCTCGACTCATTTTGGATACACCGATCTTTCCGCGTCGTCAAATCAGCTGACTTGTAGCGTCGCATCTTGTGACATCACGTCTTCTTTTTGGTTCGTTTACATGTCTTTGGTCCGTGTTGCGTTCATATATCAATCGAACCGCACCAGAGTTGGTTTGGAAGCGGACCGAGACCCATCTTTTTAGCGGTCTCGGTCCGTTTGTTTGGTGCGCACCAGGGTTCGGATGTCAGCGTTCACATATGTTCAAACGAACCGCACTAACTGAGCAATCACACCAGGGTTCGTTTTAATCGAACCAAACATGACAAGTGTGAACGCACCCTTACACTGAGGTTAAGGCCAGGACTGTTGATGCTCTCTGAACCATTTTTTCACAATTTTAACCCTGATGAATCTCGGCATTGTCATCCAGGAATATGGCTTCCTACATGGTTGTTTAAGATATGAAAATCTACACACTCCATCTTTTAGGGTTAAAATACACATATATATATACATAGCTGACTCGCCTATGCTCCTCAACAGTTTTCCACATCACTTTCTCTAGGTTCGAGCCAAATCCTGAGCTCGGAACCCTCCCCTCAGACAGCACGCAATACTCTTTTCTGATTATTTGAAACTGTGAACTTGTGAAGTTTCCTTTTCCATGCACCGTTAAACATCATCCAACTAATTATGCTTCAAACAGAAGCTTCAGCATTTTGCATTTTGCTTAAGTCATGTGCACTTTATTCCGCCCCAACATTGCAGGAACTGACTATCCACTCTCTTGATTTACAGTGGCAAGCAATGAGACAGTGCTACGCTGCAGTCCTTGAGTGACTGATTTGATTAACATGCTCCTTCACGGTAGGCAAGACGAGATCTACGGCTGCTGTTGCTTTGCTGTTGCAACGTAACCAGTCTCAACTCACTAGCTTTTCTCCAGCGGTCTCTCCTCCCTTTGTACCTTTATCCAGAAATTAATGGCAAGTTATGAGAAGAAGACAGTGGAATATAAATCGAATAAAATCGACACCATGAATTCTGCAACACAGATCAGTGATTACGAACAAAATGGGTTTTCTTCAGGGGTGCTAAACCATGCCTCATTTACAAAGGACGCAAAGGTTAATAGTTTGAAGAGCAAATGAAGGTCAAATATACAGTAAAAGTTTGTGGGATCGGTTTGCTGTGTTGGGACGACGACCATTCGCATCTGTGCTTGTGTCTCCAAGTCCCGTCTCTGGCTTGCCGCTCATGAATTAGAGATTGATAGCATTTGTGCTGCTTTACGTAACATCAGAAGTGCTGACACATTAAACCGAGGCAAGCTGGGCTCTCTTAGCAACTGGGCCTATGATGGCGAGCAGGGTTTCAAAGGAAAGACCAACTATCTTGTGTTCCCATTAAAGATTCATGGCTGTGGGGGCCCTTTTACACTAAGCATGACTCAGACAGAAGCATAGATATCATTGATGAACTTGGGACAAATGGTGTGCCAAATAGCACCCTAGACCAATAAGCTTTTATTTTCTTAGTTTCTTTTAGGCTAAGAGGTGACCTAAATTTCTCTCAGCTTCACCAGAGGGGAGAACACACAGCATAGAGTTTCTGTAGTGTCTGAGCCTACGTCTACATTAATCAGGAGACATTTACAATCGCATCTTTTTCTCTGTGTTTTGACCTTCCACACCGAGATGGCGTTTTTGTCCAGCAAAAAGTACGCTTTTTCAACACGCTCTCTGGAGGTAGTTGAAAACAATGACACATGTTTAGTCATGTGACGCATATTGAACCGACAGATATCTTTTTATACCGGCATGTGAAGTTTGTACAATCTTTATATTACATATCACAATTGATATTCTGTAGCATTTCATGAAGCCAATTTCAGATTCAGTGCGACCTAAATGCACCAGGTGAGAGATTTTGCTAATAAAGTGGTATCGCCAGAAGATTAGAATGAAAACTTTTTGTCTGGTCATCTCTAATTTTATTATGTTTTAGGCACATTGAGATGGTTTAATCATCTTCCGATGTTTCATTGTGGATGAGGAACTTTTGGAAAAGGCGTGAAAGTGCTAGCACAGACAGAGAGCGTTTTGAAACGAAAACACAATTCTCAAATCGATCCGGATTAGTGTAGACGCAACCTGAAGTTCGTGAACAAATATGGCACTCTTAAAGGGATAGTTGAGATTTGCTCAACTAAATAAGGCTTTGGAAGAAGTTGAAACTAATGAAAATGACAAAAATGCATAACAAAATTACTAAAACTGAACTTACAATGAAAAATAAATAAGATTCAAATATTATTGAAAACAACATCAACAAAAAATAACACTGGTCTATACAACTTACATTCCAGCTTTTCTGTAAACATTCCCATTCTAAGTCCTAGCCTTGTGTGAGGAACAGATTGACATTTAAGTCATTAGAGTACCTCTTTGTTATTTTTGGAGCTTTATAGCCTATGGTCACCTGCCACCTTCACTGTGGAAAAGAGCAGTGTGAAAATTCTGTCAAATGTCTCCTTTCCTGTTCCACACACACACAAATGTAAGCGATTCGGGATTGATTGTGAGGGTGTCAGAATTGTACGTTTGGGTAAAGCGTTATTTAAATGTATGACACCAGGTTTCACTGCAACAGTGTAAAAGTAAGACGACGAGAGCCGGTCTCCCAAATCCCTTAGATAACACACCTCTGAAACCTTGGAGAGGAGCCAATGGGAGTAATCACAGAAAAAAAAAATCAATACTCCGCAACAAGCCAGCACAGGAAGGAAACACATCTCTGAAGAGCCACAAATCCAGAGCATGAACATTACAAAAATGTTAGTTTCCTACTGAGGTTTATCATAATTTATCAGTATGTCGTTTTAATGTGATACAAAGAATATCAACCTCTAAATTGTTCCTTAAAGACTTAAAGACAGGGTCATATGTTTATTTAAATGAATTATTTATATTTTTTAAATTCTCTTATTGTAGTAAATCGTAGTACGAAACAGTTTCCATGATGCAACTAAGACTGCTCTGATCTAAAAGGTACAATTACAGGTTTAATTACTCAAGCTGTGATTACAGAAGTCTACCCAACTCGTTGCTGATTGAATCATGCCATTGATCTGCATACATGTTACATGACACTCTCTGGCTGGAATGATTTTTAATGATGGCAATGGTTTTCTTTGAAAAAACATCTTAGAGAAGCTAATATGATTCTCTAATTACTGTACATCTAGCAGACAGCATGGGCTGCAGCTGTTTGAATTAAGCAATTTTATTTTGATGGAAAAAATAAAGTGATTTTGCCATCTGTGTCAAAAAAAGCAAATAAAAATAATAATTTAAAAGAAATTCTCCTTTCATGTTTCATGCGGTGGCATTCCTTTTCAAATTGGTGCTGGCGACACGCAGGTTTAATGCTAATCAAAGGATTTTGTTGCACAAGACAAGTGTCTTGTTTATTACTATTATTTATGCCAGATGCCATGTAGATGAAAAAAATACTAATTATATTTGTATGTCTGCTCTTGAGTCTCACTTAAATATCTATCAATATGTCATGTGTATACCTACTAGTATGTGACTGTAGCTTGTCTGAATAACTATGACTATGAATAATTCATCTGTAGTGGGTTTTTTTAGTGAATGTCATACAGAAGTTTGTATGAAATATTATTTTAGGTTCTTTTGTAAGGGATTTATGAGTAGGCAATAAGTCTATTATTTTAAAAAATATTTAATGAATCAACGCAAATAGTAACCAAGGTCTAAATATGGCATAAATCATAAGCATATCCTGCTAAAGTCAAGATTATTAAATTATCTATCTATCTATAAAATAAAACAAAATAGAATAGAAGGTAATAACTGAACAGTATATGGCAGGTATACTCAAAGTACCTGCCATTACCCCCCAACCCCAACCATCCACTCACCCCACAATTTGGACATCATTTGAGAATTAATTTGCAGTTTCTGGGTCAACAATACACATAAACACTCGAAATGCACCACGTGAATTGGCATTTTTGAACCTGTTTTCAATTTAGTAGCAAAAATCTAGCAACCTAATGTCAAAAGCTTGACAGCAAAATAGACAATTTAACAAAAAAATGGGCTGATTCCTAAAACACAGCATTCAATTATGGAAGAAAGCTGTTCTGGACTATACAAAATGAATTATAGTGAATTTGTTGAGTATTTTCCAGTTCTACCCAAAACTAGAATTTCATTTATATTTAGATAGATAGATGCATAGAGATATAGACAGAGAGACAGACAGACAGACAGACAGACAGACAGACAGACAGACAGACAGACAGATAGATAGATAGATAGATAGATAGATAGATAGATAGATAGATAGATAGATAGATAGATAGATAGACAGACAGATATAGATAGATAGGTAGACATGCAGATAGATAGATAGATAGATAGATAGATAGATAGATAGATAGATAGATAGATAGATAGATAGATAGATAGATAGATAGATAGATAGATAGATAGATAGATAGAAGACAGACATAGATAGATAGACAGACAGACAGACAGACAGACAGACAGACAGATAGACAGATAGATAGATAGATAGATAGATAGATAGATAGATAGACAGATAGACAGATAGACAGATAGATAGATAGATAGATAGATAGATAGATAGATAGATAGATAGATAGACAGATAGATAGATAGATAGATAGATAAGATAGATAGATAGACAGATAGATAGATAGATAGATAGATAGATAGATAGATAGATAGATAGATAGATAGATAGATAGATAGATAGATAGATAGATAGATAGATAGATAGATAGACAGACTTCTTTTGTTCACTTTTGTTCATCATTTTGTTTACTGGCCCCTGGGCGCCCTGCATTTTCTGAAAGTGGCCCCTGTGCTGTGCAATTTGAGTATCTCTGGTATGTGGTTTTACTGCCCCAGGGTTTCTATGAAGAATCTCTAGAACAATAAAAGGACAGTGCAGTGCAGGAATGACATCCACGTCAACAGACTGCAGCACATGGCTGGTTGTCCAGCGGGACACATCCATCACAGCTAAGGTCAAAGATCTGAACTTCTACCTTCTCACTCTGAGTGGGATGGATGTCTCCACGGGGAGCCATTCATACTGTCTGCTGATCGGCCCTTTTCACGTGTCCTATACATCAATCTGCCCTTGTGCTTAAGTCACAGCGCTTGGCAGAAAATAAGTGTGAAGATAAGAACACTCAGCAAAAACTTCCAATCAATTTAATTTGTTTTGAATTTTAAAGTACAAAAGTTTGCATAAGTGTTTTATCATTTTAATTGAAACTGTTCTGGGTTTTACTGCACGCCAGGATGCAATGATTGGAAGGACGATGTGGAGGGAATTGCAGTGATGGCACACGTACAATAACTTGTTTTTGCTAAGTATGTATCCCATAACTTTAAACCACAAGCCAAATTTACTTTAAATTACTTTTAAGTCTTTATATGAGGACTGACCTCTTTTGAGTGGAGAAATCACCATCAACTCCAATGAGTCTGCAGCGTATTATGCATTATGAACAGCTCTGACCCGATACAATATAAACATGTTGACTCACACCGTGTGGCGTCCCTAAAGGGAAACATTATTGCAATTCTAATGACCACTGAAATGTTTAGCGATGAAGCATGTCTGAGTTGCGAATTCACACAGCCTGATGAAAAATGGATGAGATTATATTTCTTGGAATGAATCTCGGCCTTGTCCTTAGTTAGCATTCAATGGACACCGTGCCTTGCTGACCTACTCTGGCTGAACCATGTCCCTGAACGGAGCGGGTGCATCTGAATCTTCAGGGGCGAAAGAGAAACCGCCTGGGAAGCTGGACCGCCGAACTCTTGTGGTCATGGTTCAAGTGAGAATGGAGCACGAGGCCAACTCCACCATCAACTTTAGCCTGTTAGTCTAATGGTATTCTTGCACACTGCAATAGTGTCAGCTGTTAAGTTCAAGTCCGTAGGGGTACGAATCCACCAGAGGACATACAAAATCTAAAAGAATCAAAACTCAGCAGACCAAAAGAACATGGTTTAGCTGGTTAGCATGGGCCCGTCAGCAGAAGCAACTACATATACTGTTCTAAAGAAGGATTTTCTCAACGGACATCTATAAATAATATACCAGTCGAGCCATTGCCATCAAGATGAATAGGAATGCTTAGGGATGGCTCTCTCTAGACCTCTTTGTAATGGACAGGAACCTCAGCAGAGAGAGTTTGATAGATGAAGTCAGGGAAATTGGAGTTTGCACTTTGAATAATAAAATTACAGTAAACGATCCTCACAAGCTGCATTTTCATTACAGATTTGCGCAAAACTTTTGCTATATTTTCTAAATATCGATAAAAAACGGCGTTTCCAATAACCGATGTTATGCGACTAAAGCGGCTTTTTTTCCTCTCGCGATAAGTCATTGCAAAAATCATGGCAACGTATGTATATTCCAGCCACAGCTCTAGGCTTTATTTTTAGTCAAAGGAGATGTAGGCGTATTATCCAAGCATTTATGGCAAAGTTTCTGGGTGTTTTTCCCTCCTTTCTGCTTCGAGGTCTTGATAAATTCAAATTGTGGCATTTCTTTGTTGTTTAGAATCCAGTTGTCCTGTAATACTCTCACCTTCTGGCCAAACATGAATGATGGTCTTTTTCATATGGAAGGTGACCTGTAAATGCGAAAAAAAACCCTTTCCATTGCAGTTTTACGAAACTTTCGAATTGCCCAAAAAACCACCTCATTCGAGCGTAAAAACGTTTTTGCGATATATGGGAGTTTTAGCGAAATTGACGTGTTCCACTTTCAATTTGCGCAATTTTAAGGCTAATGTAAACGTGGCTACTATTGTTATTATCTTATTCAAACTGAACAGCAAAAGTTCTGGCTCTGTTTACACCTGTTAGTAAGATGCATTTTCGTCGATCAGTGGACGACACTAAACACAAGTGTAAATGAGGTCTAAAAAGTTTTGAGTCTGTTCATCTCCGACCACTTCTAGAGGTAATGGAAAATGCATTTAACTGGGTTTCTTTCGTAGTATAGACACTCAAGATGTCCGAACTTGTTTGAACAGCCACAAAAGACTTTCTGATCTAAACATTATGGGAAGCGAGCTAGCCAGACAGGATTTAAGCGTTGTCGGCTGAAGACCTTACTTTGGTTTGAAGACAAAAAAATGTACCATGCACAATGTTCTCTCACCATTCCTGATTTATTACACACACTCACCGCGTTCGGCATGGTCTTGCGGCTATCAGAGCAGAAATTAAAGCTTTTCCACATTTTCTGGAAAATACAGTACTGTATGACCACTCCATATCTCACCTTGAACTGTCGCCATGTTTGCTGAGGCTGAATGAGTGTTTGTAAATATGAATGCGAGATGTAGTAACTACAGAACTTCAGGTGAATTTTAAGGCTATTTTGAGTAATTCAACATCGTAATATATGCAGTGCTAAAAAGAGAGAAAATTTGCACTAAATAACATTGGGAGAAGGTGTGATCAGCCTATGGACATTAAGGTCAAACTCAATAAACCATGCTAACATGAACCTATCTCTCCAGTTTCTTTTAAAAATCCATTTACAAAAGTTTCCACACTGGAACCAATAAATCAATGTTCAGTCTAGAATATCCTTTATCTTCATTAAACCTGGAGGTCAAATGCAAATTAAGGCTTCAACCCAGACCGACTTAATACAGGTTATGAATGTGTGGCTTAGTTATGTTAAAGTAATGCACTATATGGCCAATTCCAATTCTAGTTTGGCTATTCCAATCATATCTGTGAGGACAAAGAGTAAATCATCTCTATATGGACTTTGTGCAGAGAGGAACCTAAACTGTTGCCACAAAACTGGCAGCCCATAATTCTCCAGAATGTCACTGCTTGGTGAAGCATTAAGATTTCAAAAATCATACAGCCTCCAAAACCACTAAAGAATGAGCCCACCTATTTACCTAAGAGTTACTTTCAGTTTGATTTCTTAACTGGAAATCCAAGGCTTTTTATTCATTTATTTACTTTATTATATTAAGGTCACATTAAAACTGGAAACGTTTTACAATGGTTTCATCATCTCACACCTTTTCAAGTGCCTTTTATGGTAAGATATTCCCATTGTACCTTTGTCCCAGATTTTCAGTCTTGAAATAAGGAATTCATAATTCATAATATATATATATATATATATGAATGAAGGGGGCATTGTCAATGAAAGATTTTAAAATTTTAATACAAAGCTTTTTTTTTATGCTACCTTATAGTGTCTTTCTGTCACGTGTGGGTCTTGATGGCTATGGTAACTATAAACTATGATACTATTGTTACTTTTATTAAACTAAGGAATAGAACTATGTGAAAAACACTCTCCAAAAAGCTTCTTTCGTGTTCTACAGAGAGAGAGAAAAATATATAATAACACACAGGTTTGTAATATTATGAAGACCAGAAAATTAATAGGGAAACAATATTTTGGGATAAGCCATTTATTTAATACTCTAGGTAAAACGAGAAAAAAAGTCTCAAAAAAAATGACACACAGAGGGTGTTCAATAGAAATAAAATAAAGATGACTGAATGGAAGCTTGAACGAAAAAGCTGCTTCCAACTCTTTGCAGGAGCAGGATCAATATGTAGTTTCTCTGATAGTTTCATATCAGTGTCCTACATCAATAAAATACCAGGAACTAGACTTCAATACATAAATGTGAAATACAGTAAATTCCAGCGGTGTCCAACAGGATATGCTTAGTGCACGTGAGAAGAGAATCTAACTGTGTTTAGACAAGCTGGAGATGCATTGTGCAAATTTCCTACATCACAATCTGCATGAAATTAGCATCTATCTTACTGTCATGCCAAGTCATTATGGTTTCTGCAGAGGCAAACATTTTCTATTAGTAATGCATATGAAAAAGTGACTATGCAAAAAACAAACAGTGTAACATTGTGACAGTGAATATATGAGAATATAAAGGCATCTTTCTCACATTTTGAGCACTTTTATCAGCTTTTTATTTATTTACTTAGTTTGTCACATTAAGGTCGCATTAAAACTGGAAACTTTTTTACCATGGTTTCATGATCTCGTACCTTTTCAAATGCCTTTTATGGTTTCTATTTTCCCATTGCACCTTTGTCCCAGTCTTTCAATCTTGAAATATAGAAATCCATTATAAAATGAAAAGAATTATTCTTCATTACACTCCCTGGCCATTTTATTACACTGTAATGAATTACTGTAAAAATGACAGCATTATTTTACAGCCGCTGGCTGTTTTTTAATAATACAGCATATTGCTGTAAACAGCAATGCATTCTGGAGTCACGTGTTGGTTTGACTCAAATTTACAGAATATTGCTGTAAATTGACCCTTCGTAATTTAAAAAATACAGTTATTTACTGTAATCAGGGAAATTACAGTAACACTACTGTAAATTTTACAGTAACTGCCTGGCAACCCTGCTGCCGGTATTATACTGTAAAATTTACAGTAATTTTTTTAACAGTGTAGGTACACCTTGCTAGTACTGCATTGGAGCCCTTCAGAACTGTCTTAAATCTTCATGGCCAAGATTCTGGAACATCTCTCAGAGATTTTAGCCCATATTGACAGGAAACATCATGCAGTTGTTGCAGATTTGTCAGCTGGACATCCATGATGCCAATCTCCTGTTCCACCACATCCCAAAGGTGCTCTATTGTATTGAGATCTGGAGTTCGTTTGAGTGTAGTGAACTCATTGTCATGTTCAAGAAACCAGTTTGAGATGATTTGAACCTTGTGATTTGAATCTGGCTAGAAGTAGCCATCAGAAAATGGGTGCACTGTAAAGGGAACAACAATACTCAGGTAGGCTGTGGCGTTTAAATCATCCTCAATTAATCCCAATCCCTGTAGTATATCAGTTTCTTACTCAGACCAGCCAGTCTGGAATAAAACAACCAAAAACCACATTCAAAGTCACCTAAATCAGCTTTCTTCCCCATTCTGATGCTCAGTTTGAACTTCAGCAGATTGTCTTGAACATGCCTAAATGCATTGAGTTGCTGCCATGTGATTGGCTGATTACATATTTGCGTTAATGAGCAGCTGAACAGTAGTACCTAATAAAGTGTCTGGAGAGTGTATATAAAAGCTGAATCCAAGTAATTTAATATTTATTGCGTGAAAATAATTTATATAAACATAAATTATACCAGTTTGACTGTCTTGTTTAGCTTTGGAATTAAAATTTTAAAATGAAAATGATAGCTACGACATTAGCCTCAGGAAGTCATCTCCACCGGTCTCATTTTCAGAACATCAAAAGAGCGTATTGTTGGAAAAAATACTCATACATAATACATTAGGCATGTTTCTTGTTTTAAAAACAATGACACAAACTTGAGCTCGGTTCCAAAACCTAGTGTGCTCAAATTGAAGCTCGGAACCGCACTGTTGAAGCTAAAACTTTACAATAGCATTAGGCTAATGTGACGACTTACTCTAAATGCCCGAAATCGAAGAACGAACTGGTGTGACATCATTTAGAACATTTGGTTTAGTTAATTTTGTTAGTTTTAGCTCGAAACAGCTTGTATAAGCAGCTTGTTTAGACCTATATAAGTATAAAAATACAGACGTAGATACTAGAAAGCTAGCCTCTCTGAAGGTTATCACATTTTACTGCTACTTATTTACGATCAACAATTCTCTAACCAGGGCTGGGTAGGTAACTTTTAAAATGTATTTCACTACAGATTACAAAATACATGCTTTAAAAGGTCATTTGTAACGTATTTCGTTACATTACTCAAGTTTAGTAACTTAATCTAAATCCTTTAGAATACTTTGGAATACTAATAAGTGTGGAACAAACACAAAAAAGGTCATTGCAAGTTTTTATCTCACAATTCTGACTTTTTCCCTCAGAGATGTGTGATATAAAGTTGCAATTGCGAGTTATAAAGTCAGAATTATGAGATATAAACTCGCAATATTGAGAAAAGTCAAAATTATGATAAACTCACAATTTTGAGAAAAGTCAGAATTATGAGATATAAACTCACAATATTGAGAAAAGTCAAAATTATGATAAACTCACAATTTTGAGAAAAGTCAGAATTATGAGATATAAACTCGCAATATTGAGAAAAGTCAAAATTATGATAAACTCACAATTTTGAGAAAAGTCAGAATTATGAGATATAAACTGACAATATTGAGAAAAGTCAGAATTATGAGATATAAACTCACAATATTGAGAAAAGTCAAAATTATGATAAACTCACAATTTTGAGAAAAGTCAGAATTATGAGATATAAACTCGCAATATTGAGAAAAGTCAAAATTATGATAAACTCACAGTATTGAGAAAAGTCAGAATTATGAGATATAAACTCACAATTTTGAGAAAAGTCAGAATTATGAGATATAAACTCACAATTTTGAGAAAAGTCAGAATTATGAGATATAAACTCACAATTTTGAGAAAAGTCAGAATTATGAGATATAAACTCGCAATTTTGAGAAAAGTCAGAATTATGAGATATAAACTCATGTACTAAATTCACAATTATAAGAAAAAAAGTCAGTATTGCAAGTTCATATCTCCCAATTCTGACATTATAACTTGCAATTGTGAGTTTAAATCTCGCAATTCTGAGAAAAAGAAGTCAGAATTGGGAAATGCAAACTCACAATTGTGAGGGGAAAAAAACAAATTGTGAGAAAAAGATGCAATGAGATTTTTTACAATTATAAAATGACTCACAAACAACTCTCACAAAACATGAAAACAATCGAAAACATGAAACTTAACTCCGCTTTTTCAGACTGTCATTGCTGTTTAAATGACATTAAAATTCACAGTAATCCCTTTGGTAATCTAAAATACTTTTCAGATGTAACTGTAATCTGATTACCACCCATTTAAAATGTAACTGTAATGAAATATTTTGTATTCTAAATACGTAACCAAGTAACTTGAATTTCGTTACTCCCCAACCCTGTCTCTAACATTGTATGCCAACTTAGATCTTTGTTTTTTTTTCATCTAAAATGCAATTGCACCAAAGCAGAAACACTGGAGATGCAAGACATTGAGGAAACTTGAAGAAACAGAACTTACCTTCTGAATCTTGACAATAGCTAGCAGAGGTGAGCAGAAGAACGCCAATGCCTATTCCCAACCACTTAAAGAGCCACGACCTCTGGCGCATCTTCATGTATTACAGCATGCTCACCTGCCAACATAAAGAGACAGATTACGATCTCCTCAACGGCTGAAGTGCTTCTCTCTCGCATACATTGCATAATGGCGCACCATAAGATACGTGAGTCATAAGTCGTATAATTGATATCCTTGAAATACGGTGCATTTCATTACAGACCTCAGGGGGATTCAGATGCCAAATGACCTTTTGATTTTCATCTCTTTGAAAAAAAATATATATATTTACCATTTGCCATAAAAAGCAATCCTAAGACTTTGAAGTTTACTCAAAGAACATTCTAATTAATTCTGGTATCAAAACAGACAATGAAGCCAGCTGAGTCAATTTCGTAGCCATAATTACTCGAGTCATTTTACATCATAAAAATAATAGAGAGTTTGGCTTTGGGGATGTTGCATCAAACTGAAATCCTCTGTAATGACAGCGGGCAGGAAGCATTTGCTGCACATATATAACCTTTCCCTTTGAAGTGAGCAGAGAGCTAGATAGTGTTCTCCGTGTGAGAGATATAACAATCCACAGCAAAAGTGCAGCTTTGAAGTCTGCAACATGTCTGAGGGGTCAACCAACTCCTTCCTGGAAAAGACTCAAAGACCAACCTGTTTTGACAGTTCCGGATGCAAAGGATAGATAAGCTTTGGTCCTAGAGGAATAAAGTCAATTTATTTATATTATGTCTAATCAGAGGAGAAGGAGTCAGAAGTGAATCTAACAATGATAGAGATCTGTAACATCTGAAAGAATATAGATAATGCAAGCCATTCAATAGGAATTCTTTAGATAAGGTTTAAATGAAAGACAGCAGTGCCTAAACAATACTGATTACTGTGGCATAGGACAAAATGGTGGCTAATTTAACATGCCAAGACTTTTGATAATAGCGCTTCCATTTCATCAGAAAATTATCATGTACTATCATGAGAAATTTTATTTTATTATTATTTTATCCCCCTGTTTTATAAAGTTTGACAAGGGTGTGTTATTGCTCTTTGTAAAAACCTTTAATATATTTTGGATTGTTTTTTTTAACTATAAATCAGTAAAGTCCTATTCTTATAATTCCAATAGGGATGACGAATGTTTGCAGGCCAAAACCTTTAAAGGAGTTTTTCCTAAAGTCAATGTTTTTTTTTAAAAAAAATCTGTTTTTGATTAAAGCTGCAATGTTATATCCAAAAACCACTTGGCCAGTGTTATATATTTTGTTAAGTTGAGTAGTTACAATATCCCAAATGTTTCCAACTATTTGTAAATCATGAGAAAATTGCTATTTTAACCAAGGATCTGGGACGTGTGAGTGATATATCCGTGTTTTTGTAGAAACCATGGAAACACCAAAGACGCTTCAATATATTACATGTTTTATTAGACGAGGGAGCATCTGTTTTGATACATTTATGCACAGAAAACGAATCATTGTCTTATTTTTTAAATCAAATTTTTTGATTTTTTGTACCATGCTTTACCTTGCCTCAGAGAAAAACACTTTTTTTGTCAAGTAAGGCTAGCTAACATAGCATCATCAGATGCAGCTTTATTTTTTAGTAACAGTTATACAGAATTTTCTCCATCATACAATACGTTTTAAAATTAAATGCATGCCATTTATCAACACAAGCCATTCAACATGTAATATGATATTCTAAAATCGATCTCTCTTACTACAGTGTGCAACAAGTGTCTCACAACAGTGAGCAAACAGAGTAACGTTAACATTTTCAACACACTCAAATGAATCTAAAATGATAAACAGAGCCGCGTTTCCTCATACTCGTAACGGGAAAAGCGGAAGCGGCACCGGCGACTGCGGTATAATAAAAGTGTCGCGTTCGTCTCTCATTATCAATCGCTCCAGCGTCTCGTTCAACACTCAGCTCTGCTTCATTCTACAGTAACGTTAATAATCACATCCATGAATATGATTTCTGTCCGAGTCCCATCCTGATTCTTTTCCACCGGCTGTGAGGTGAAGACCACATGTCCCAAGATTCCTCGCTCAAACTTTGCATTATCAAGCTCCGCCTTTGCTTTAAATAGGCGACCTCTAGCGGACAAAAAACTATATATTGCACCTTTAAATACCTGTATGTGATTAACACAAACTCAAGATATTTAATTCTATGATGGAACATACTTCAGTTATAACACCCTTGTGGTTTTTTAAACCTTTACTTGTCTTGAAAAGAAGGTTGCTAACAAGTGGCTAAATGGGACTACAAAGCAAGAGGTCATGTTAACTGCAAAATGTTCCATCATTGACTGATTTGTTTAGTCAATGATGGAAAAATCTGAAAGCAGTCCTTCATTTTGACAGATTACACAGTAACATCCATCAGACCAGCAGCACCTGACCCGCATCCATAGTCTGGAAGTAAAGGGGTGGAGCTTATAAAGTTATCGCTATAGTCTACTACACTTAATGTATTTACAATATATTAAATATGAGCTGTTTTCACATGGATTTTGAGCGGATTGATATCTACAATATTTAACAACAATATTTTTTCAAATAAAGTTACTTTTCTGTTCATATGTGCATTTGATGTACAAGGAGTAATATATTTTTAAAATGATTTAAAAAGATTATTCCAATGAAAAAGCGTTTAAGAATCATACTTTTGTTGGCTACTAACAGGATCTACCTAAAATGAGGGAAATTAATTAAAAAAAAAAAACTTTTTTAAAGTTCGGATGACAGTGTTGACATCCTGATTGTGCAGAACTTGTGTGATATTGTGTAGCTCATAGCAGACGAAATGTGGGAATTGGATTACAACTCTACTATTCCTGGTTTTGGGAAAGCATTCTGCAATTAATTTCACTCCAGATCCACTGCTGGGTTTCCCAACAAGCTTGTTCAATAGATGGAGCTCCAGAATTAAATTTTCCCAATCATTTTCTCACCCTCATGCCATCCAAGATGTTTATGTCTTTCTTTCTTCAATCGAAAAAGAAATTAAGGTTTTTGGAGAAAGCATATAGTGGACTCCAACAGGGTACAACGGGTTGAAGGTCCAAATTACAGTTTCAGTGCAGCTTAAAAGAACTCTACACGATCCCAGACGAGGAATAAGGGTCTTATATAATAATTATATACTTTTTAACTATAAATGCTCGTTTTGCACTGCGCCACGTATTACGTAATCATTTTGGAAAGGTCACACATGACGTCGGTGAAAGTACCGATCCAGTGTCTTTGCAAACGTGCAAAGACTAAGTCAAATGCCCTTTACAAAAGAAGGTAAGACAATCATGTTGATTTTGAAGTTGGAGGAGAGAATGAGATGGAGATTTTCACCCCACCGCGATACTTCTGCTTACATATCTGACATACTCTGTTCAATCTAGACTAAAAATGTATCTATTTAACCTGGCATACACATGACACATTATCAATTTTTGTCTTCATATTCGTTAAAGGATTGTTAGGCTGTATAGATCAGGTCAGCCGGAACCGGGAAAACTTCCTATAACACCGGATGTACTCGTTACATCAGAAGAAGAATGGCGTCTATGCTAATTTTTGTCTCTCTGCTAATCCCAAGGTTTACCAATTAACGTGATTGGCTGGATCCGGGCCGTGTCCGGGCCGGATGGGGAAACTGTGTATAATATTTAATAATTATTTAAATTAATAAGAATGAATTTTAACTATTTAATATTTAAGAACATATTACAGATGTTTTGATTCTGTGGAAACCTGTGAGTTCTGCAGGTACAGATTCACATGGGTCTGCTAATAAGCAATGGGGGAAAAAAGAAAAACTTGGTAGCACAAAAACATAATTGCAATTTTTATTTTTGTGACACAAATAAATCATTAGACGTCATTGCAAGATATACTGCAGGAATGGAAATAAGTTCATTTGCAAATATAAACAACTGACATGAGAACAAGCTAGTGTTTGGCATCTGTGATACAATCTTGACAAATTACTTTCGGGTATCAGGACATGGCTTTGCAAAATGTACAGAGGCTATTTAAAAAAAAATAATAATAGCAACAAAAATATAACTTGTTGTGATCCAGATATCAAATCAGAACAACAAATAAAAATATACTTGATGAAAAGATCCATTGCTAGAGAAAAAGAGACAACCATATATATATATATATATATATATAGAGAGAGAGAGAGAGAGAGAGAGAGGGAGACATGCACTTTCAAGCCTTTCGAATTGTACTACATCAAAACCCTCAACACCAGAGTCGATCATTGCACTGCCATGCTCGCTGACTATCATTATGAATGGTCTTTGTTCTTCCAAACTGAAAGAGTCTTTGGAGACACGAATGTAATTTCATCCTCTGTTGTCAGGACGGAAGCATATCTCTCCCCTGTGTTCCTCAACACAAAGGTCTTCCTCAGGACAATCAATGAGAGATGCTTCAGCGCTACGTTGTGAGAATGCAACGGATTGACGGCAGACACAATATGTCAAGGGGCGAGTTCTATAAATGCGTTTCCTTCGAAATTTCTTTTTCTTTTTTTGGTTTCGAGAAATTAGATGAAACTAAGTGCAGGCTTTTGTGTGCAGCCTTACAATCAATGCACAATAAGGCTACGGGCCTCCAATAAGCTAATGGTCTAGAAGAGCGCTCTCTAGTTCAACCCTAATCTCTCAGAGTAACTGAGACAACACCTGCTTGACTGTGCAAAGGCTTCTCAGAGCCACAATTTCACAAAGAGGGGATGAACATATGCTGCCTTCTAATCAGAATACTCACATTTATGAGATGAGTGCACATGAGGGCAACCAATGTCTACACTACCACTAGGGGACCTTTAACCTAAGCTTAGGTATTAAAAGTCGGTAGTATTTCATGGTGGAACCACCTTTTCGTTGGTGATCATTTGGTTCTGTGAATGTTGAATGATGGGCATAGAACAATAACTAAGATGGATGGATGGATGGATGGATGACAGACAGATATATAGACAGACAGATATATAGTTCATAGATCAATGGATAGAGAGACAGACGGAAGAAAGATATAGATAGATAGATAGATAGATAGATAGATAGATAGATAGATAGATAGATAGATAGATAGATAGATAGATAGATAGATAGACAGACAGATAGATAGATAGATAGATAGATAGATAGATAGATAGATAGATAGATAGATAGATAGATAGATAGATAGATAGATAAAAAAAAGATGACAGATGAGATAGATAGATAGATAGATAGATAGATAGATAGATAGATAGATAGATAGATAGATAGATAAAAAAAAGATGACAGATGAGATAGATAGATAGATAGATAGATAGATAGATAGATAGATAGATAGATAGATAGATAGATAGATAGATAGATAGATAGATAGATAGATAGATAGATAAAAACAGATGACAGATGAGATAGATAGATAGATAGATAGATAGATAGATAGATAGATAGATAGATAGATAGATAGATAGATAGATAGATAGATAGATCAATTGACAGATAGACATATAGATAGATAGATAGATAGATAGATAGACAGACAGACAGACAGACAGACAGACAGACAGACAGACAGATAGACAGACAGATAGATAGATAGATAGATAGATAGATAGATAGATAGATAGATAGATAGATAGATAGATAGATAGATGAAAAACAGATGACAGATGAGATAGATAGATAGATAGACAGACAGACAGACAGACAGACAGACAGACAGACAGACAGACAGATAGATAGATAGACAGACAGACAGACAGACAGACAGATAGATAGATAGATAGATAGATAGATAGATAGATAGATAGATAGATAGATAGATAGATAGATAGATAGATGAAAAACAGATGACAGATGAGATAGATAGATAGACAGACAGACAGACAGACAGACAGATAGATAGATAGATAGATAGATAGATAGATAGATAGATAGATAGATAGATAGATAGATAGATAGATAGATAGATAGATAGATGAAAAACAGATGACAGATGAGATAGATAGATAGACAGACAGACAGACAGACAGATAGATAGATAGATAGATAGATAGATAGATAGATAGATAGATAGATAGATAGATAGATGAAAAACAGATGACAGATGAGATAGATAGATAGACAGACAGACAGACAGACAGATAGATAGATAGATAGATAGATAGATAGATAGATAGATAGATAGATAGATAGATAGATAGATAGATAGATAGATAGATGAAAAACAGATGACAGATGAGATAGATAGATAGATAGATAGATAGATAGATAGATAGATAGATAGATAGATAGATAGATAGATAGATAGATAGATAGATAGATCAATTGACAGGCAGACAGATGAGAGAGATAGATAGATAGATAGATAGATAGATAGATAGATAGATAGATAGATAGATAGATAGATAGATAGATAGATAGATAGATAGATAGATCAATTGACAGGCAGACAGATAGATAGATAGATAGATAGATAGATAGATAGATAGATAGATAGATAGATAGATAGATAGATAGATCAATTGACAGACAGACAGATAGATAGATAGATAGATAGATAGATAGATAGATAGATAGATAGATAGATAGATAGATAGATAGATAGATAGATAGATAGACAGACAGATATAGATAGATAGATAGATAGATAGATAGATAGATAGATAGATAGATAGATAGATAGATAGATAGATAGATAGATAGATCAATTGACAGGTAGACATATAGATAGATAGATAGATAGATAGATAGATAGATAGATAGATAGATAGATAGATAGATAGATAGATAGATAGATAGATAGATAGATAGATAGATAGATAGATCAATTGACAGGCAGACAGACAGACAGACAGACAGACAGACAGACAGACAGATAGATAGATAGATAGATAGATAGATAGATAGATAGATAGATAGATAGATAGATAGATAGATAGATAGATAGATAGATAGATAGATAGATAGATAGATAGATAGATCAATTGACAGGCAGACAGATAGATAGATAGATAGATAGATAGATAGATAGATAGATAGATAGATAGATAGACAGACAGACAGACAGACAGACAGACAGACAGACAGACAGATAGATAGATAGATAGATAGATAGATAGATAGATAGATAGATAGATAGATAGATCAATTGACAGGCAGACAGATAGATAGATAGATAGATAGATAGATAGATAGATAGATAGATAGATAGACAGACAGACAGACAGACAGACAGACAGACAGACAGACAGATAGATAGATAGATAGATAGATAGATAGATAGATAGACAGACAGATGGATTTAGAGTAACCCAAATGAATCACACATAAGCACAACTGCCAAAAGCTCAATCTTCTAATATATGGGTTTTTTTCTTCACCCATTTTTTTTTTTTTTTTTTACAATTCCTTGCAACAAGCAAGACACTCAAAGTGTGAAAGCACTTTTATTAAAGAACTGTGGGTAATGCTGAAATCAGTCAGTCTCGATGCTGAACTGAGTGGGCTGGGATTCTGACAGAGATCAGTAAGGTAATGGGCCACACTGAACCTGTCAACATAGGTAATCCATTACACTCCTCTCTGTTTCACTGACTGTGGAACAGTACGCCATTACTTCAGCCGACACGGCGGGTAGAAAACAACGCTCAGGACATAATGAGGCAGGGGCGAAATGCAGTGTGATGGAACTGCAGGAGGCAGTGATTTATTCTGCCACGAGGAAATTAACATACTGTTCAACCACTGTTGACCACGCTAGATTGTTTTGCTTAACTGTAGTAAATGTATAAGTTTAAATGGAAAGCCCATCCTTTGTAACATTAAACACATCCTTGCTGAATAAAAGGTGTTTTTTGTTTTGTTTAAAACTTTTGAATGGCACAACCTTTTTTTAGCATTGATAGTAATAAGAAATGCTTCTTGAGCACAAACCAGAATATCAGAATGATTTTTAAGCATCATGTGACACTGAAGACTGGAGTAATGATGCTGAAAATTCCGCTTTGTTACGACAGGACTAAATTACATTACATATTCAAATAGAAAACAGAAAGTGTAAATTTTAATAATTTCTCACAATATTACTATTCTTTGACAAAGAATTTAAATGTCAATTAGTCTCGTCTGCGAGTTGCGGATAGAAACCGTCCGTCAAGTCGCTTTACAATAGTGAATAACACATTTCTGTAAACAAAACGCACATGGAAAATCCCGGAGGACACAGAGTGAGCTGCTCCAGGAAAAGTACATGATCCAAGTTATATGAGAACGCTTCATATTTACAAGTGCTTAGGCATAAGTGTTTACCTTGGCTAGCACCGTCCCGCTTTGACAGATGCGTGTGCTGTTTAATACCTATGAGACGTTTTTTCCACAGTGCAAAACCTACATTTTACGGATATGTCCTTACCTGAAAATTTTAGAAAGTCCAGTATTTCCATTTTGCATATTCTGACAACAAGCGAGTCTCGTTAAACTTCACAGACTTCAGTGATTGAATGTGCATCAAAAGGAGCATTTCTTTTTTTTTTTTTAAATTAAGTGTAGGTTTAAAATTTAATGAGAGCAGTAAAGGAAATATTGTTGGAATAGCCCATCAATGTAATAAAATTAATATTCTCAGATGAGTGATTGTGTGTGTTGTGTTCCTCATACCTCGTGTAAGTTCAAATGTTGTGCCTTTTTATGTATTTTTTATTTAGTTTATTTTTATTTCAACATCTGCATTAAAATGGTAATATATATATATATATATATATATAAGAATTTATTTCTTAAGAATGTTAATTTTTAACCCTTTTTTGCTCCTAATGCATAGCATAGCCTCCATTCACTATATTTGTTTATATAGCCTTTATATTACTATTATATTATATTATTATTTATATCTATAGGCTTTATATTGTTTAGAAGACAACATTGGGCAGGATTTGGCTTTTTTTTTAAATGGATTAAATGTAATTTTAAGTTAAAAAAAATTAAGAATTAAAACTATTTGGATTATCATCTAATTAATCAAAAATAATCAAAACATTAATTGATTATGGAAATAATCATTGGTTGTAGCCCTAGATGTTTGTTTCTAATGAATTCAATTATGGGAAAATATTTTACATTATGTAAATATATTAAATATGAGAGAAGGAAAAAATTTCAATTTTATCTTACAAAATTATCTGCCAAGAAAAGTCAAACTACAGATACCGATTTTGTATACTATGCAAACAAAAACGCATAAAAACACAAAAAGTAAAAAAATAGACTCAGACAAGCCCAACTACACAATATGCTAACAAAATCTTTAACAAATTTTTAATCATTTTTGAGGAAAGGATGAAGACATCAATTTTCCTAAATAAACACACACACACACGTTATGTTTTCATTTTTTATGGGGACATTCCATAGGTTTTTATACTGTACAAACTATATATTCTGTCCCCCTACTCCTAAACCTTCCCATCACAGAAAATGTTCTGCTGTTTTAAATTTTCAAAAAAGTTAATTCTGTATGATTTATAAGCTTGTTTCCTCATGGGGACCAAAAAAATCTCCCCACAAGATCAAAATTTACTAGTATTACTACACCTGTGGGGACATTTGGTCCCCATAACGTAGGGAATACCCACACACACACACACACACACAAAATCTTATACTCAGTTCATTTTAACATGAAAAACAAGATGAAAAATTCTGAAAAATGTTCACGCAGCTCTTTTAACAGAATTAATTTTTGGATGAACTGTTCCTTAAAGGCCCGAACTTGCCAAGGGTGTTTTACTGTCCATTAAGAGAGTGGCTCAAATCAATCATCTTTAATTATCTCTGGTGTGAGGTAATCAGGCTGTGTGTGAGAGAGGGACGTCATCTGCCACGGCAAATGAACAGAAGTCTTTCCTCTGACTCATGACTTATTCTCACCAGTGACTATTTGCTTTGTGATGAGTGGCGCTTCTTGAGCTGACATCCACTTTGAAGTAAAACTGTTCAGCATATGAATGAGAATAAATTATTAAGTGGTTTTATCCACAATTGGTGACAATTTCCTTTCATTCAAAAACACAAGAGTTTCTGGCTTTGAGATTAACTATCATAATGTGAGGTAGAAATGAATCAAATTAATTGATTCATCATCCGAGTTTGGCACATAAGAACATTTATGGTCAAATGATTTAATTTTTTTCCCATTCTGTGATGAACAGTGTAAAATTAGCAGGGTTTGTGCACCAGTGTGTGTGTGTGTGTGTGGTGTGTGAGAGTCCCTCAAACACAAGCCGAATTGATTCTTTCCTCGTTTCATTCGGTTCATGAAAGCATTCACGGGGTAATTTCCACAGATGTTTCAGTTCAGCATTCTAAAATCAAGGATGAAATGGGGAAATTATGAAAATGGCTTCAATCGGACTTCTTCTTTCCCAAAACAGAATCAAGCAAACTAAACAGGTCACTAATGCAAATCTAAATATCACGCATACAAAGCATTGGGAAACCCATCTTGATAAACAAATGGTAGCGTGATCTCCAATCTCATCAATTTTTTTTTTATTTTTAAACTGGAAACTGATCCACAGTTACGGATCATGTTAGAGAGACATTATTAACAATCCCTACGCAAGACGGTAATCAATCCTGCTGATTCATTACAACTATTCCATCTGTAAACAGGGAAAGAAAGACAGACTCTATTATTTTTACACCTTTTTTTGAGCTCAAAACACATGAGGATGTAAACAAAATCCTGGCTTGTTTATGGCTCATATTATATTTCGATGTCACCCAGACAAACAACTGTGTGCAATAATGCATGCTAAGGACTGAAATCTACATCCGAGCACATTATCAGCAAATGAACGCTATAGTTCACTCGAAATTAAAAACTCATTATTTGTTTACTCTCATGCTGTCTTTGATGCCAAACACCATTAGTTCCACATGTGTATGATATTTTGGAAAGTAGAATGACAATATTATTTTCATGGTAAGATTTAGGGCTGCACAATATATCGTTTTAGCATCGAAATTGTGATGTACGCATCCAAGATATTCACATGGCAGGATGCGCAATGTCTATAAAGAGATTGTTAATCCTTATGAAACAGACAACACGGTTCAAAACGCAGATGATTGTCTGATTAATAGGAAAGTTTGACCATCATACAGTAATATTTTTGGTAACTAACTAGTTGTATTAAATAATAATAATAATAATAAGCAATATCTGAAACGGTATTTATTCATCTTTGTTAATGTTAGTTAATAAAAATACAACTGTTCATTGTTATTTCATGTTCCTTAAATAATATCAATAGATACAACTTTTGATATAAATAATGTTTTAGTAAATGTTGAAATATCAATACAGGTGGAGCTGGGGACGGTGAAGGGTTTCTGATAAGCATGTTGAAGACAGCAAACACTACCAGAATTTGAATGTTGAGCCAAAGCTTATTGGCCGCTAATGCAACAGCAACCAATTAGCTGTGCTATATAAATAAAGATGTGATCGATACCAAATCGAGTTAAGGACCTAACAGCCTGTGCCATCTAGAGTTTCATGACAGAACTCGGTCTGTAGTTAACTAATGGAACCTTATTTTAAAGACTTACCAGATTTCCATGATCTCTAAAGATACTTAGAAACTAATAAAAATTAATACACTAATATTAAAATCAATCAAATACTACTATTAAAATCAATACAATAATTTCATATGTTCCATGAAAACAATACAGGTTTGGAACGACATGAAAGAAATTCACCAAAAAAACAAAACACACAAAAAAGGAAAATCCTTAGTTACTCACCTTGAGACAACTCACGTCTTTATAAATGAGGACCACTCACATCCTTATTTACATAGCGCAGCTGATTGGTTGCTGTTGCATTAGCGGTCAATAAGCTGTGGCTCAACGTTCAAATTTTAGTAGTATATGCTGTTGGCCGTCTTCAACATGCTTTTCAGAAACCCTCCCACTTCCCCAGCTCCACCTGTATAGATTTGTTGTTCCAAAGTTTTAGATTCATCTTTGAAACATTTACATTTATTAACTTTGCAGACGCTTTTACCCGAAGCTACTTACAAGTGAATACATTTTAAATAAAACCTAATAAATCTCTTTTGTTCCATTGAAAGTCCATTCCACCAAAACCTTCAGGATTCAATAAAAGATTGTAAAAGAAATACTTATGAATTGAGCAGTTAAATCTGACTGTAATGTCTTCTGAAGAGGCACAAACACTTTATTTGACGAACATATCCAAGTCAAGCTTTTATTCAAATGTAAACAATGATCAGCAAACATACATAAAGCACATCAACGGAGCAACAGAAGCTCAAACATTGACGAGCAAGCAACGTTTCAGTTGACTGTATTTGATGAGCTCTGTGTTTGTGCGTTAATGTGTGTTCATTTGTCTTTCGAATGAGTTTGCAACAACATGAAGGTGAGAAACTGATGACAGGATTTTCTACTCTGGGTGAATAATGTGAAATAATGACTGAGCTGTCATTCTGGGGTGAACTATCTCTCGAAATGCATGTACGTGGAAGTATCTTTTGTCTTATTTTTCTTGGATTTCGAGCTTTGACCTGCAAGAGTAGCACAGAAATGAAAAGAATCTATAAATATCAAGCTCAAATCTGACAGAAAACCCACTGAAAGTCTACAAGCTGAAAAGTATTTAGTCTGGAGAAAGACCTGTGGGCCTCTAAGCCTTGACAGAATTCAGCCCAAGAGCAAATGTAAAGCCGCTGAGGGTTCTGTCAGAGGTCGACCTCCATCAGAGGGTCAAAACTCTCTCACTTTGTCCCCTTCCAGCTTTTGCCAACCCCAGACGGGTCAAACGTGTCAAACGACATTTCTTTCCAATGACAGGCTCGCTGTATCCCACAAGCCCTCCACGACGCCGCTGCTGCCTCCAGTCAGTGTTTAGACCAGGTGGCCGAGATGAATTGGAGGGCCGAACATCCCTGAGTGTCTGATTACAGAGGCCCCATTTGATGAGGGTGCTTCGGCTAAATGAGCATTTACTATGGTTGCCTCATAGCAGGATAAATCCTATTAGCCAGTGTCTTTAATGAGACAGCCAGAGACAGTGAAACAATGATGGGCAGCCTAGCAATGAATCAACCCCCGCAAAGCACGACAGTTGGGGAGGGTATGCTAAAATATACAGAATCCCAAGCATGTAGAGCATACTGTAGCTAAAAAGCAATGGATACTTGGCTTTTGTCCACATTGGCAATTTCAAAATGGCCAATATGAATATGCGCACAAAGAACTGATGCTATATTGTCAGGAAATCATGTAGTAATATACTTGTCAGTGGAGGATAAGTTTGGATTAGCTCATTAAGAATATGGTATTTACTTTACCTTATTACACGGCTCTCTGAAATGCTTGATTCTGATAGGTCAGTTGCGACATTCCGAAGTCAGTTATTCTCCCATAATGACCGTCGTCAATAGCAACGGCGTATAATGACTGCTCATATGGGTATTCGAGACCAGCACTTCTTTCATGTCTCAGTATAACTCGCCGGACAGGCTCTCTCTCTATCTCTCTCTCTCTCTCTCTCTCTCTCGTTTTTATTCAAATGTGCCATCTTGCGCCTCAGTTATTGACTGAGCATATACTACAACCTTAAAAATAATATATTCATGGGATGGTGTGTTTTGAAGACACTCATAATAAATTTGTAATTTACTTATCACAGAAAATAAAGCACACTTTAATATCACTAGTCAAGCATGCTATTAGTGCCTACAAATGCATACTTAAAGTGTACTAAGTATACTTGAAGTTGTTCCAGTTGAAGTACACTAAATACACTTATGCTTTACAACAATTTAGTCCAAAATTAGTTGTTCAAGTTCACAGTTCAAGTTAAATAATCATTAACACACTTGAAGTATACTGATAATCAGTCTGGCGGCAAGTATACATAGATTTCTTTTTTCATCAGGGTGTATTTACTGGAATATTAAACAGGAGGACTTCAGTACTAACAGTAGGTCTATGGTAATATTGTTGAACATTTGCTTTGTGCATTATAAGATATTAAACAGGTACGATTTTAAAATTATGAAAAAGCTGTGATATACGAACTTGTTCATTTGTCTAGGCTCAAACCTGCTTGATAAGAACTGTTTTTCTTTGTGGAAGCTTTGCGTTTGAGCTAATAAAATATTTCAACTTAAATCAATATTTAATGCATAATTATTTACTTATGTGGCGAGTAGCGGTGTAATAAGCAGGGAAATGTACATCCAGCCAGTTGTTATCGCAAAAAAATTAACCCCTTCAGATTGATGCAAGACTTGATCACCCTATCTGGGTTTATTTTGTGATAACAACCAGCTGGATGTACATTATCCCTTGCATATTCATGTCAGTGGAAGAAATAGGGATGAGGTAGGATTAGCTCATAAAACACTCCCACCAGCACATGCCTGTTTCTGTAAATATTTAAAAGGGGTAAACACAGCGTCATGGTAATAGACCCACTGGGTGACTCACAAGCTGTTGACCTAACCTGCGGCACAGAGACAGACACCATCACAAATAACACAGGAGTTGAGGAACATGTGGTGGGGGTCAATAATTAATGAAGAAAGGAGGGGTAGAAGCCATACGTGCTCCAGAAGAGGTTATCAGAAGACCGGCAGCTCTTCATTGTGTTCACTTGGCATTTAGTGGTCCTGTAGTTCCACATCAGCTCTGTCTATATGGTCTAACTTTGTAATTCATCACTGGTGTCAGATCTACGGAGGCCCAGTAGTGCACAACACAAAGAAATTTAAAAAGCGAACATAAGTTCACAACACAACAAAATCAAGCCACAACCCAATGGAAACAAGCCGCAACACAACGAAATAAAGCCACAACACAACGGAAACAAGCCGCAACACAACGAAATAAAGCCGCAACACAACGGAAACAAGCCGCAACACAACAAAATAAAGCCACAACACAACGAAATCAAGCCACAACACAACGGAAACAAGCCGCAACACAACGAAATAAAGCCACAACACAACGGAAACAAGCCGCAACACAACGAAATAAAGCCGCAACACAACGGAAACAAGCCGCAACACAACAAAATAAAGCCGCAACACAACGGAAACAAGCCGCAACACAACGAAATAAAGCCACAACACAACGGAAACAAGCCGTAACACAACGAAATAAAGTCAACACACAACAAAAACAAGCCGCAACACAACGAAATAAAGCCACAACACAACGGAAACAAGCCGCAACACAACGAAATAAAGCCGCAACACAACGGAAACAAGCCGCAACACAACAAAATAAAGCCACAACACAACGAAATCAAGCCACAACACAACGGAAACAAGCCGCAACACAACGAAATAAAGCCACAACACAACGGAAACAAGCCGCAACACAACGAAATAAAGCCGCAACACAACAAAATAAAGCCACAACACAACGAAATAAAGCCGCAACACAACGGAAACAAGCCGCAACACAACGAAATAAAGCCACAACACAACGGAAACAAGCCGCAACACAACGAAATAAAGCCGCAACACAACGGAAACAAGCCGCAACACAACAAAATAAAGCCACAACACAACGAAATCAAGCCACAACACAACGGAAACAAGCCGCAACACAACGAAATAAAGCCACAACACAACGAAATCAAGCCACAACACAACGGAAACAAGCCGCAACACAACAAAATAAAGCCACAACACAACGAAATCAAGCCACAACACAACGGAAACAAGCCGCAACACAACGAAATAAAGCCACAACACAACGAAATCAAGCCACAACACAACGGAAACAAGCCGCAACACAACAAAATAAAGCCACAACACAACGAAATCAAGCCACAACACAACGGAAACAAGCCGCAACACAACGAAATAAAGCCACAACACAACGAAATAAAGCCGCAACACAACGGAAACAAGCCGCAACACAACGGAAACAAGCCGCAACACAACAAAATAAAGCCACAACACAACGAAATCAAGCCACAACACAACGGAAACAAGCCGCAACACAACGAAATAAAGCCGCAACACAACGGAAACAAGCCGCAACACAACGAAATAAAGGCGCAACACAACGGAAACAAGCCGCAACACAACGAAATAAAGCCACAACACAACGGAAACAAGCCGTAACACAACGAAATAAAGTCAACACACAACAAAAACAAGCCGCAACACAACGGCTTATTATTATTATTCCTATGAATGATTTGAGGCGCTACCACGGCTTTATTTCGTTGTGTTGTGGCTTGATTTCGTTGTGTTGTGGCTTGATTTCGTTGTGTTGTGGCTTGATTTCATTGTGTTGTGGCTTTATTTCGTTGTGTTGCGGCTTGATTTCGTTGTGTTGTGGCTTGATTTCATTGTGTTGTGGCTTGATTTCGTTGTGTTGCGGCTTGTTTCCGTTGTGTTGTGGCTTGATTTCGTTGTGTTGTGGCTTTATTTCAGTTGTGTTGTGGCTTGATTTCGTTGTGTTGTGGCTTGATTTCGTTGTGTTGTGGCTTGATTTCATTGTGTTGTGGCTTGATTTAGTTGTGTTGCGGCTTGTTTAAGTTGTGTTGTGGCTTGATTTTGTTGTGTTGTGGCTTGATTTTGTTGTGTTGTGGCTTGATTTCATTGTGTTGTGGCTTGATTTAGTTGTGTTGCGGCTTGTTTAAGTTGTGTTGTGGCTTGATTTTGTTGTGTTGTGGCTTGATTTTGTTGTGTTGTGGCTTGATTTTGTTGTGTTGTGGCTTGATTTCGTTGTGTTGCGGCTTGTTTCCGTTGTGTTGTGGCTTTATTTCGTTGTGTTGTGGCTTGATTTCATTGTGTTGTGGCTTGATTTCGTTGTGTTGGGATTTGTTTCCGTTGTGTTGTGGCTTGATTTCGTTGTGTTGTGGCTTTATTTCGTTGTGTTGCGGCTTGTTTCCGTTGTGTTGTGGCTTTATTTCGTTGTGTTGTGGCTTGATTTCATTGTGTTGTGGCTTGATTTCGTTGTGTTGGGACTTGTTTCCGTTGTGTTGTGGCTTGATTTCGTTGTGTTGTGGCTTTATTTCGTTGTGTTGCGGCTTGTTTCCGTTGTGTTGTGGCTTTATTTCGTTGTGTTGTGGCTTGATTTCGTTGTGTTGTGGCTTTATTTCCATTGTGTTGTGGCTTTATTTGTTGTGTTGCGGATTGTTTCTGTTGTGTTGCGGCTTTATTTCGTTGTGTTGCTGCTTGTTTTTGTTGTGTTGTGGCTTTCTTTTGTTGTGTTGCGGCTTGTTTCCGTTGTGTTGTGGCTTTATTTCGTTGTGTTGCGGCTTGTTTTTGTTGTGTTGCGGCTTGATTTCGTTGTGTTGCGGCTTGCTTCCGTTGTGTTGTGGCTTTATTTCGTTGTGTTGCGGCTTGTTTCCGTTGTGTTGTGGCTTGATTTCGTTGTGTTGTTGTTTGTTTCTGTTGTGTTGCGGCTTGTTTCCGTTGTGTTGTGGCTTGATTTCGTTGTGTTGTGGCTTGATTTCATTGTGTTGTGGCTTGATTTCATTGTGTTGTGGCTTGATTTAGTTGTGTTGCGGCTTGTTTAAGTTGTGTTGTGGCTTGATTTTGTTGTGTTGTGGCTTGATTTCGTTGTGTTGCGGCTTGATTTCTTTGTGTTGTGAACTCATGTTGGCTTTTTAAATTTCTTTGTATTATGCACTACTGGGCCACCGTACAGATCACTGAGATGGGGACATTCCCCAGAGTAAAATGATATTGTTCAGAAGTTGTTTTATCTCTCTAGATTTTAAGTTTCAGCTTTTTCTTTTAAATATATAATTCAGTTCGGATGAGTAAAAAAATGAAATAAATATGGATGCCATAGCTCAGATCATTTGGTCTAGGGACAATTTGATAATAAATGTTGGATATTGTTGAGATCTCATTTGAAGGATCAGAAAGAAGCAACTGAGATATTAATCAGATTTCATTTGTTTTTTGCGTTTTTTTTTGTTTGGTTTGTTTTTCCTGTGGGTTTTGCCCACCAAAACTGCAAATATCTTTTTGGTTTCTTGTATTCTTTTGAATGCTGATAGTAGGTTACACATACAGAAGTCATTTTAAAGGGTCAAGTCTGTTTGTTTAATATGACTAAATCAACCAAACTACAGTAGGTTACACACACACAGTGGTGATTTTAAAGGGTCAAGTCAGGTTGACTGCACATTGCCACCTTTTTACAGTGTATAGATCATCTCCATTTACATTAACAACATAATTTCCCATTAGTTCCTTACAAAAAAAAACTCCATAGTTACAGTTCTATAAACCTGGGTGAAGTTAATAACCAGCATTGTCATAAAAAGAAATTAAAATGAGAGTATTATTTGAAAGCGTAATAGCAGCAATAACTGTATAGTATCATGTATGCTCATGATAATAAAATGACTGGATGCAAGTCAAACTTTTCATGCGTACGGATGAACGAATGTTCGAATAAGTCTAATCAATTTCTCTTTTACTTTCGTTAAATGAATTAAACGCGGAGGCAACAGATTGCGGGAATGCGCGGCGTAATAGGATGAGCATACGGTAATCCGGAGTCCTGTAGACACATCCCTCATGTCAGGCTGCAAAACTGTGTCAGTCACAGTATCAAAACCACTTGCCGCTTTTCATCAATAAATCTTCGAAATACATTTGCTAGCATGTCAACGCGTCCTGTGCGCAATCCACAACATTACCAGGCGCCGTTACGCACGGAAAACCAAGATACTATTCACATCACACACAACCCGAGCCCAAAATGTGATTCAGCGCAGCCGACCCAAAGAGAAATAAACCCCTCACTTATTCACTCACCTCCTCATCCAACGACTTGTCAACCATCGGAATAACAATCCAAAAATCGAGTCTCTTTGTGCGCGAAGTGTCACTAACTTTCCTTGACGCGCTACTGCGCAGCGATTGAAGAAGCGCAGAAAGTCTTACCGCGTGAGTTGTAAAGCCATGCAAATCCTCCTCAGACGGCTGGAGAGTATCAGAAACTCCTCAGTGCCGAACACGTCGGGTTTAGGAGCTCTGCTGCCCTCTGTCTTTAATTCACTCCCGAAGGAAAGCGAGGATTCCCACACAGAGAGAAAATATCACGAAGTTGGGTGGCAATGCGATCCAGCCTCTGAGGTCTCATCCGCCTTAATGGCAGCCATCTATTTTGAGAGCTCAAATTGGTGAATATGCACCTGCCGTGGCGTGGGAGTAATCTTATTAGAGTGTGAAGAGCGCATGGCCACCCACATGAGAGGAAAAAAACACAAATTATATCTATTTAAGATCTCAAATGTTAGTACCAATGGGATTACACGGAGAACAATTGCAATCTTCATGCTTATCGGGCTGTGCTCCTGAGGAAAAAAACTGTGTTCGAATTAAGCCAGACTTCTTATATAATCTCAAATATTTCCCATTAAAATATCCAAAAGCTAAATGGTCTGACCTTTGCTGTTCATATTAAATGTATAACACTTTCAACATTTTTTTTTTTTTTTGTCTCTTTATTTCTCCTAAGGAGATCAAATATTTTAATTACACTTTTTACACTATGTAACTTTTTTGACAGCGTTTATTGCATTGATGCTTAATATTTTAGCGCTATCGGGACTGATTTCACTTCCGGCATACGCGTGTTTGACCACGTGTGTGATTTTTTTTTTACGCATATGGTGCGGTAGCAGTTTTAAAGTTTTCTTATAATCTTTTTCTTTCGTTATTTATTTATTAAGAGTGTGGAGAGTTTTGATGTCCTCAGTGACATTTGCTATATTCATCCGCCAGTACTCACAGCTTTATGGTTTTACAACTAGGGGAGCCGAAATTTACATGGTGTAGCTTTAATTAAGCATTTGTAATATAGCTTAACACACACACACACACAAACTTGAATGAAAACACTTCACAATAGTTTTAAAATAAAGTTGTGGTCAGGCTGGAAGTGAATGGGGCCAATTTAAAAAGAGAATGCAAAGCTATTTTTATAAAAGCAATTAAAGTACTTTAATTCTATTAAAACTTGCTAATTGTTTGAGTTGTAATGTTGTTCTCGTCATTTTTTTGAGGTTACTGTTGCTATGTCCTACAAGCCATCACGCTACACATCATGTTCTTACGCAATGAAAAAGAAGTTTTAAAGAAGTTTACACAATAAATAGTGTATAGTGTCTCTTTAATGTGTCGTGACAGATCGCTGTAGCTCCTCGTGAAGCGATCATCTCTTCATACTAGTTCATTTATAGCATCAAATAAACATGAATGAACATCAGAAGAAATGTTGTTTCACGTCAGTGAATTTCAAGTTCACAAGTGTGAGTTGTTCACAAGTTCAAGTTCACCAACGTTAATCTACTAACTGCTCAGACAAAATGGAGGATTCGGGGTTATGATTGGTCAGATCGCCTGTCAATCAAATTGCCTGCAAAGAGTTAGTTGGATATAACTTTATCATTAAAATTTATATTTTGGAAACTGGCTATTTTAACATTTACCGATTGGCCACTTTCACTTCCATTTTGGTGGTAATCAACATGACATCAAATGTTGCCAACTGAGATTATATTTATAGGCTACTCTTCAATGAACAACTTGCTCTTACAATGTTTATCTGTCACTCCAACTAGCCACTTTGGCAGGTTGATTTTATATAATATACATTTTCCAGCTGTAGTCTTTTGTAGTCTTGCAGTGTTGTAAAAAAAAATATCATTGTAGGGAGGCTGGAACCGTCGAACATTCAACGTAACTTTAATTATCAAATAAATAAACAAACAAACGACAAATTGAAAGTAAAATGGGGGCAGTTCCTCACGGAGACTGTCCAGGTCTAGTCCTCTCTTGTCCTTCACTATCGTCACTTCTCTTTTATGCTTCCGGAGCTCCTCCATGAGAGATACGAGACCGGTGCAGTGCACAGGTGACGCTCATTAGCAATCACGTCACTGGCCGCCCTGCTCGTCACAATCATATTGATAATGAAATATCTTTCAATACTTATATTCCACAGAATACATACATGATATATTCTGCACTCTCTCATCTCTCCGACAAACCCGCCCCCCCTCATTCACTCCTTTCATTTGCTCCAGATGAGAATTGTTGGTGTTGCAGGGCTTGAATTTCGCCATAGGACAGGGCTTATTGCGCATAACTTTACTCATTCTCACAGATTTTGTGCTCACACCCAAAATACAATCACATAAAACCACCTCTCAATAAGTTTTTCGCTGCTTATTGCACTTAAAAAGTCAAGTACACACAAAATAATGTAAAAAATGCCTTGGCGAATATTACAAACACAGTCATTTATGTTTTAAGTGAACGTAACAGAAAGAAAACACACGTGTACACACAGTATAATGGATGTTAAAGTGACAGCTGCCTAATATACCACCTGCCAAATTATAAGATAATATTAAAAATATCAAAATTGTGGGCATTGAAAAGTACTTTGGAAAACCACTAGAGAGCAAAAAAGTTAATGTCAAACCCTATATATATATATATATATATTATATATATATATATATATATATATATATATATATATATTATAAATATATATATATATATATAAATATAAATAGAGTAAAAGCAAGTGGCTCATTGAATAGTCTCTAAAATGTTCGTGAGCTGGAATTAATCATTGTTGGGGGTAAACTGATGTCCAGATATGATCCAAGACAGTGACAGGCTTTGTGGGGGGCTGAACTGGGTTATAAATATAGCCCATGAGTTAAACGTAGGTCTGTATTAAGGCAGGGAAGGCTATCAGTCCATCTGTTCCCTGAGTGGGATTACATTAAATCCTATTCAGCTCCAGTATTAAGAAAACCATCCACCAAGAGGCCATCAAATAGTATACCAAGGAGAAAGGGAATTTATAAGCTGTATGAGGACAGCTAAAAAGATACAGGGAACTTTAAACAAGCATGCTTTGTTGGACAGTCATGTTAATAGGATATGAGTTTATTCAAAATTGTATTGTGTCGGGAGAGACAGACCATAATACACTCAAGATTAAGCCATGAAAAGAGTCTGAGCTGTGATGCATCAGGGGCAGAATTATTAAAGATGCTGTTTGCTAATAAAAGATGTTTTGATTTTGTCAGCAATAACAAAGACGATATTAAAATGTGCATCGTGATGACAATTAAAATGCTAATTAAAACATACTGTTGAAAATATGACAAGAAAACAGCAAATTATGAAGTGCTTTTTAAAGAAAAAAAGTTTAGAGAGAGTTTTGATTTTCAAAAAGTCTAATCAGTCGGTAATGTTGAGGATTGGCCTGTTTGAGCTGAAGCTGAAAAGTCAATGAACGCCGGTGAACTGAAGCGCTTTGCCAGTGGGTTAATTAATTCACCTAATGGCATCCTGTAGATCTGAGATTAATTATAACATCATCATAAACGGAATATTACAACAAATCCACAAACTGCTGCAAATCAGAGGCAAGGTTAGGAAAAAAATTTTGTTGTTGTTGTTGGAATGGATGGGGTGAGGTTTCAGGATGCTGAATAAAGTGCTTTTGTGGAGAAACAGCTTTGTTTTCTCTGAAAAAAACAAGCTTTTTTATATGAAAAGTAGGAGGAAATGTTACGACAGGTAGGAATCCATTTACAGCATTTCTCATTTCTTTATGGATCCACAGTGATTGACTGTGTCAGACAGAAATTCAGCGAATAAATCGCCAGCCTACAGTATCTGCAAATCTTCAACATGTTTGCTATTAAGCATTTTTTTTGGATTAGTCCTTTTTTTACTTTTTCAGGTTTACCCTGAAAAAAGACAATTTCACAGTCAGTTTTGCAATAGATTAAGTTTACAGCTTTTCTCGGTTATTTAGATGGGATCCCCTAGTCAGAATGTGTAAGTTACATTGAAAAAACGTTGTTTCCATAACAACACACTAAAATGGTCAATGAACAATGAATATCTAAAGCAAAAATAATTCTCAATATTGTGAAATCATCTTATTTCAAGACATCAGGATATAGTTTCACATGCTTTTAATTTAAATTTAAATATATTTTTATATATGTTTTTTTTATTATTTTGCAGAACTAAGATGAGTTTTTAATTAAATTTAGATGTAATTTCAGTCAAAGTGAAATTCAATACGACAATGAAATCATTTTTACACTCTTGGGTTAATGACTCAATTTTAAAGAACACTTCATGCCAAAAAGGTTCTATAAATGACAAACAGATTATTATTTTTTTTTTTCTAACGATAAAGTATATTAATGAACTGTTCAACACATAAAACTGAAGTAAAATGAATTGATATGGATTGATATTGATATGAAACAGTTTCATATTTAAAATATTGTAATTTTTTATAGCGTACAGTGTCTCTTTAATGTGTCGTGACAGATCATCTCTTCGTACTCGTTCATTTATAGCATCAAATAAACATGAATGAACATCAGGAAAGTTTCGACGCGAGAATATTCGACACACAATATTCCAAGTTCAAGTCCACCAATGTTAATCTACTAATTCCCCTGACTGCTTTGTCAGACAAAAAGGCGGATTCGGGGTTATGATTGGTCAGATCGCCTGTCAATCAAACTGTCGGTGAAGGGTCAATTGAAGCACCACACAGAACTCTTTATAGTTCTATATAAAACCTTTTCTTCTAAGGGTGTATGATTAAAAAATCTGTAAAAAGCTACACTGTGTTTTGTTTGTTTAGGCGTTACACAATGGAGAGCAGATGTTCAGCACTTTCCCAATCTAAAAATGCATGTTTCATTCGGCCTGATAGGTGATTTACAATACACATCTGTTCATTAAGTGATGCATTTCCTTTTTTTCAATGCACATGATCTGAATATCAGCTCTTGACCATAAAAATAAGCTTGCAGGTATTTGAGGGCTACTGTTTGATGCCAGGTGCTGAGATGCGCCTTTAAAACCCAAGCCTGAAGAGCTTGCAATACCACTCAATATGCATATTTGTCAAAGAGAAGCATTCAAATGCGTAGTCTGCAGCGCAATGGCTGTTTCAAAGAGGCCACACTTGTGGGAAGAAAGATGGGTTTATGTACAGCACCAATATAAAAGAGGAAAGAAAAAAAAACAATTTGCAATTACACACTGCCATGAATAACGCTTATAGATGCGAAATAGCCTAGCAGCAGACATAGCGCGGCCCTTGAAGTGCACTTGAAGTGTTTGACATGCTGCGTGTGACGTTATTGCGTTCAAAGATGACTTATTCTGTGAGTCTGAGAGCTTTTGTTGTGCTTATCACAATATCAATTCTCTAGCATTACCAACCCGCTATTTTCTTCACAGCCTCGTAGAGAGACTCTTCCCCAGAGAGACTCGTGAAACCAAACAGCCAATAAGGTCTTGGCGGTGTGGTGCCAGAAAACACTATTGAAAACCTTTTGTACTGGGGTTTATTCAAATTACACAGCCTCAATAACTTTCGGAGCTCCACTGCTGCGTGTCGGGGTAACGAATAACTCATTTAAAAGGCCATATGTGTATTAAAGTACTTGTAGGTCATTTTACGGCTATTGCTTCACCTGCTTTCCCAGCACATGCAATCAGAAAGCTTGTTGTTGGAGCAGAAATTAGTCGTAGCGGTTCACACTAATGAATGAGAGCGCCTGTGTGCTGCTCAATACTAGCGACATGGTGTAGTAGAAAAATCAGACTTCAAATAAAATCAGGCTGGCTTGGGTTAAATTGTTCATTTCTTTTGCCTAACACAACTCAAGAGTGGATTAGTACTGATCTCTCATTACTTGAAACTGTAACAATATATCCATCTTTGTTTGCTTAATTACTTTAGGGATCTATATGTAGCTTAATTTCATTTGGACATGTGCCCAACCTGTGCAATCCTGCCACTAACTTTCCCCTCTTCTATCCTAAAATAAGTTGGATGAGAGGAAAAATGCAATTAGGTCAAAGGCTGAGATGCTTTTACTTAAATATCAACATACAAGTTATGAAGATGTGTATTAGCAAAATCGTTCTGGTAACACTTTACAATAAGGTTCATTAGTAAATGTATTAACTAACATGAGCAATACATTTACTAATCTTCATTAACGTTACACTGTTAAAAAATTACTGTCAATTTTACAGTATAATACTGGCAGCAGGGTTGCCAGCCAGTTATTGTAAAATGTACAGTAGTGTTACTGTAATTTAATTTACAGAATTTCCCTGTATTCTCTGATTACAGTAAATAACTGTATTTTTTTAAAATTACGAAGGGTCAATTTACAGCAATATTCTGTAAATTTGAGTCAAACCAACACGTGACCCCAGAATGCATTGCAGTTTACAGCAATATGCTGTATTATTAAAAAAACAGCCAGCGGCTGTAAAATAATGCTGTAATTTTTACAGTAATTCATTACAGTGTAGATCATTGTTTGTTCATGTTAGTTCACAGTGCATGAACTAATGTTAACAAGATTTTAATAATGAATTAGTAAATGTTGAAATAAACATAAAGACAGATTAATAAATGCTGTAGAAGTGCAGTTCATTATTAGTTCATGTTAACTAATGAACCTTATTTTAAAGTGTTACCATCGTTCTTTGAAATGAAGTAAAAGTACATACGGAGGTGTTCGAGAAGTTTAAGCCTGCGCTAAAAAGAATTGAATTCAATTTTAGTTACAGCAATGATGTAGAATGAAACTAAATAAGCCAGTTTGCCAGATTGATTTTAAATGCAAATATAATTTATAATTGAACTTTAATTAGACAAATACGTCTGAGATTTGAGCGGGAATAAGCGAGAGAAGCCGCTGAAACCGCAACATACATGTAGCCAATCAGCAGTAGGGGGCGTGTCCACTTATGATGGGGGAGGAGAGAGAGTGAGCAAGAGATTTAAAAAAAGACAGTAAAAAGATAAAGGGCTGAGAGACATTGCAAAAGAGGAATATTTACAGGAAAAAGAAGGGTTAGGACTTCTTTAGGCGTTAATATTTGAAAAGCGAAAAGGTGAAAAGGTGTGTTTGTTTGGGTTGATTTAAAATCAACAGTGTTTCTTAGAAATCACTCACTGAGCTTTTAATTTACATGTAATTTATATATTATAAATAATAGAAGCTACTCTCTGTGACATGAAATAAACAGTAATACTGGCCATGTCAAGAAAATTCAACCAAAATCCATTATGCCCGGAATGGGCAGGCAATGATGTTTTTTCCTCGCGCTGTCCATGGTGCTGAAAACACTCTGCTCTGCAGTGGAGTTTGGTAAAAGAAAGAAACTGACATTTTTCAGATGGGCTTTGAGGAGAGACTCTCAGTTTCTGCAGGCCCAGGTTTAGAAAATGAGCAGTGCTTCTAGCTTTTTCTAACATTTGGTGGACAGGAAGCTGTCGTAAACATAGATGGCCTTTCACTTCACGGAGGAAAAAAAAAAAAAAAAAAAAAAAATCGCAGTATTTTGAGAACTGTATTTATTATTCCATTTTCATCAAAGAAGAAACCACATTGTTGTGCGGCATACATAAATAAAAATAATCCACATCCATCACTGTTGGTCTGTCGATGGACTTGCACCTGAAGAAAAAAAAATGTGTTCAATAATTTAGTGTTCGTTCATTTTAATTAGTTCAAAACACAGCCTTGCTTTTTTATTGTCAGTTTCCAAATAAAATTTCTCAAAAGTAGAAGATAATTGGCATTCAGACTCCGTTCATGTCATTTTCTTCAGCATCTAAGATGTGTCCTTACAATTTAATTGGATGAAAACGTCCCTGAAACAAAGACCAATGAGAATTCATAAGCCTTCTGAAACGTGACATATGAGCCCCCAAAGCACAAGGACAGCACTGGCAGACCTATGCTGGCAGAGTGGAAGATGTGTTTAATTGGACACAAATGAAAGGGAGGCTAGACAAAACACACACAAATCCTTATCCTGACCTTGATAACGATGGTGGTATTCACCATTTCACAATTTCTCTACTATATATACTGTAGTTAAAGTCATATCATGAAACTCTACAGGGTGCAGGCTGATAGGTCTTTCAAATACTTGGTCAGGGTTTGCTGTATAGCAGTATGCAGCACGCTTTCAGAAACCCGGTTATCCACCTGTATAGATCTGGTATGGGTAATTTATATATGCCACTGGTTGTAGTTAGTCTTGTATTTGATCAACATCAGCAGCAATAATAAACAGCAGCATAGCAGATCTATTCCGCCCAAGATTAATAATAATAATAATAATAATAATAATAATAATAATAATGATAATAAAATTGTCGTAACATAGCCAAGCACGCTGAGAGTTCCTAAGATTTTATATATATATATATGTATATATATATATATATATATATATATATATATACATATACATTTATATATACAGTATGAAGAGTGGAGAATGATGCTGAAAATTCAGCTTTGCAATAGCAAGAATAAATTACATTTTAAATGTACTGAAATAGAATATTTCTTCTTTTGAAAAATATTACTGACCCCAAATCTTTGACTGAATGGTAGTGTATTTTTCTCATTTAGGCTGTGTGAAAAGAAAAAAAAATGCAATTTTATAAAAACAATGTGGCAAAAGTCTTGCAAAATTAAGTAAACTGTCTCTTCTCTCTTTCTTTCTTTCTTTCTTTCTTTCTTTCTTTCTTTCTTTCTTTCTTTCTTTCTTTCTTTCTTTCTTTCTTTCTTTCTTTCTTTCTTTCTTTCTTTATTTTTAAAGGAGGGGAAAAAAGTTCACTTAATCCCTAGAACGATTTTATTATATTGTAAGAAAATAAAAAAATCTGCGCTGTTATATCTCATGCATGTTCGTGCCCTGAGATATGTGCAGGACAGGTTATGAAATCTGTGAGCTCATGTCCCAGCATGAGATCAGCCAATCAAATGGTTTGTTCATAAAACTAAAAGGCCACAGTGCAGTCTATCATCACAGCACTAATTGCGCTTCTTCTGGGTCTTCAATGTGACGCTAAACACACCGCTGATCTGCTTCCAAATGTCAAAAACACAATTAAATGACACCGCTCCTTTATTTAACACTATAAAATACTGTCTCTCGTCCCATCTTAAAGGTGTGTAAACTAAAATGTATCAGTTAAGTTAGGAGCAATTAACATACATGAGTACTGCAAACTCAAAACATGATAGTTCTGCTTACTTAAAATTTTACTAGCTCCATTACACTCACCTCTCTTAACCTCGCTCCCATCCGGGTCACGGCACCAAATGTAACCTACTCGACCCCCTCAAAGCAGGATTCGAACCGGTGTCTATGTAAGTAAAAATTTGAGGCGTAACACTTTACATTAAGGTTTATTAGTTAAAAAATGTATTAACTAACATAAACTAACCACAAATTTGTTACTGTATTTATTAATCTTCGTTAACATTAGTTAATGTAAATACATTAGATTATTGAAATTAGCATTAACAAAGATGAATAAATGCTGTATAACAGCAGTTTAGGATAGGTTCATGTTAACTAATAACTAACGTTAACTAATGAACCTTATTGTAAAGTGTATCCATGTAAGGTTTTAACCAAAGCCATAAATATAATTTGAGAAATTCTTGTAAAATTTGGCTATAACAAATTAAACAACAAAGTAAAATAAAAATATCTTCTTTTGTATTCCACTGTTTGGAACAACATGAGGATTAATGATGACATATTTTTTGTTTTCTATTTTGTCAATTTTAAGACAGCTCTGTAATATTAACTTTTTTATTATTTTTTTTTTTAAGTAAACCCTTACTAAATTCTGAACAATGTATGCTGAAAAATAAACTGTAATATTGCTGAATTGTGATTCAGATCTCATTCTCAGTCCAATGAGATTTCTGGTGATTTTGCATTTGTATCATGTTTTTGCCCTCAGAAATTGGTGCTTCTTTGAGACTACAAAACAAAGCACAGCAAAAAGGGATGAGAAGAAAGTGCGTTCATGCTAATTAAAGTTAGCGTGAAAATTACAGATCCTTGGGACAGACGTTTTGCATTTCACTGCATCCATCACAATTATAATGAACATGGTTCGAACCTCTCATCTTGAACTGTTGTGATGTTGATGTAAATGGAAAATATGGGCATTTACGTCGAAGTTATGAATCTGCTCACAAACAGTCAGCCAGCAGCTCCATGCAATTCTTATTATATTATAATAAAAATCGTGGAAGATTTGGCCCATGCAAATAACTGAGATTCTCTCTAATCTCCGGAAAACCTAATTCCTGACCTGCCTCTCTGGAGGCATAATTAGGAATGATTCATGTTTTACTTGCCAACTTTTCTCAGCAAACTTCACAGCCTTAGAATCCACAGATGGGAGTCTTCCATAGAAACTCAAATGACTCAAAATATGTGAGTTTGAAAGTTTGTGGGAGCTAAAAGTCATTACTGTGATCCTAAAGACGCTGCAAAAGGATGATTACCACAGATTACTTCCACCTGCCTGTTGCTCCAGTCAGTGGCACCAGAGAGACGACATGTCCGCCGCAGTGAACTTGCACTAATGAAGCTAATTACAAGTGAACTAGAAGGACGCCACAAGGTCCTCTGTGAGATTCTGCTCCTCAGACGGCTGACGGACTTTAAGGGGGGTTATTACGGTGTACCTGCTTATTCTAAACCACTCCACTGGGCGCTGTATCCAATTTATATTTGTTACAAGTAATAATCTCAAGGTTAAAGCTCTATCACATTTGAAAATAATGTACCACCAACACTGAACCCGACCCTAATCCAGCCGATAGTGTTAACTAAAGCAAACTTGAAATTAAAGCAACCATGGCATTTTAGCTGCTTCTACACGCTTCTTCTGCTATATATATATATATATATATATATATATATATATATATATATATATATATATATATATATATATATATATATATATATATTCACACCTCTTGATGTAAATAAATTCATTATCCAATCAAAGACTCTAAAGCATCTGCCAATTTAAATCCAAACAGCTTTTTTGTAATTTTTATAATCTAACATTAAAATAAAGGTGAATAAATGCTGCTATTTTATTATAAATTAATAAAATATATTGCTTATTGCTAGTTTAATGTTAATGTTATTTTATTTAAGTCTCAGGGTTTTTTTTGCTGACTTTTTTACTCATTGCAGGCCTATTTGTCTTTTAACTACTGAGCTTTGTCATATTCATTTTTTTATTTTTATTGTGGTCATGATGTAACTTTTGTCTTGACTTCATTTTTGCTAACTAAACGATTAACACTGCTGGTGAAAAGAGTAATTCAAGTGGGTGTGAATTTACAAGCTGGTTTATAATGTTTTCTACTGAACCATATCAAATATGAAATCATTGTGAATGGGGTAAATCGTGTAGACCGTTTTGAACACTGATTTGTGTTGTTTGTTCTGATTTATGTACTTAATAATTGAGTTCTGTTCAATTTTAAGCCAAAAATCGAACATACTGTAGGTTTAAATTGAAGAAATGTATTAAGAAACGACTGAAAAATAAAAATTTGCGTCAAACATCCTGCTGTATGTATCTGTGTTTATGAAGCTACTGTAGGTTCAGTAGAGCTGTGCAAGCAAAACGACCAGTGAGTGAGTTCACCATCCACCCAATTTCTGAACAACATTTTCACTTTAAATTAAACTGCCGGTTTTATTTGAGAGAAAATGTTATTTTCCCTCAGTCAATACCTTCTACAAGCCCTCAACTCGATACAGAGACAGAGAACTGGATGTGCATGCCTGTGACAACTGAGAATTCAATTACAAGTTAAGACACTCAGCAAGCAGTTCAAAGTGACAGCATTAGTCAGGTCACGTGACTTCACCAGGCCATAGAAGATTCTTTTCCAGTCCATTTGTTTGCTCCTGTTTTTATTCAAGCTTCTCTTTTATGGCTGGTGGCAATCCACTTCCTAAAGTTATGACTCGGCTGGCTTGAAACTCATTTGAGTGAAAGTGTGCACATTTTAGACAATGGCTGTTGTCTTCCACTTGAGTACATTTATTCACATTAAAGAGATCTATGAAGGCTTTTGTAGCTGAGCACCTTCAATTACTTTCAGTGCTTAACAATAGTATGTCGTGTGTGTAGATAATTTCTACTCCACACATGCTCTGGTCTGGAACACCAGTCACCGGAGTAACAGAAGTTCAACAACCCAGTTCTGTTGATAAATATCAGAACTTTTAGAACAACAGTGATAAATTATGCCATCTGGGTAACATCATTTATGAAACCATTGTGAATGGGAAAGTTTGGCATATGGATTTGGGGGTTGTTTCACACATGAAGTATTAAATATGAATAATTAATCCTTCTGATTTGAACAATATAAAGTTTGCCTACTGGTTAGGTAAGTGATTTGATTTTAAAAATGTGTTGAAACCATTTAATATATTTATATATATATATTATAAAATATTTATATGTTCTAAAACATTACACCTCAGCTAGTAAAAAAATCCTACCTCCAAATGCAACATTTCTCATTTTCATTTAGTTGTACTAAAATAAAAAAAACATGCATGAGAGCTTCACGACTCTTGTGTGTTGTGTTCAGACTCACACGTCAACTCAACACATATACGCGAGAGTTCATGAGAGCTTCACGACTCGTGTGTGTTGTGTTCAGACTCACACATCAACTCAACACATATGCACGAGAGTTCACAAGAGCTTCACAATAAGTGTGTGTGTTGTGTTCAGACTCGCACGTCAACTCAACGGACATGCTCGAGAGCTCACGAGAGCTTCACGACTCGTGTGTGTTGTGTTCAGACTCGCACGTCAACTCAACGGACATGCTCGAGAGTTCACGAGAGCTTCACGACTCGTGTGTGTTGTGTTCAGACTCGCACGTCAACTCAACACATATGCTCGAGAGCTCACGAGAGCTTCACGACTCGTGTGTGTTGTGCTCAGACTCGCACGTCAACTCAACACATATGCGCGAGAGTTCACGAGAGCTTCACGACTCGTGTGTGTTGTGTTCAGACTCGCACGTCAACTCAACACATGAATGCGCGAGAGCTCACGAGAGCTTCACGACTCGTGTGTGTTGTGTTCAGACTCGCACGTCAACTCAACACATATGAACGAGAGTTCACGAGAGCTTCACGACTCGTGTGTGTTGTGTTCAGACTCGCACGTCAACTCAACACACATGAACGAGAGTTCACGAGAGCTTCACGACTCGTGTGTGTTGTGTTCAGACTCGCACGTCAACTCAACACATACGAACGAGAGTTCACGAGAGCTTCACGACTCGTGTGTGTTGTGTTCAGACTCGCACGTCAACTCAACACATATGCGCGAGAGCTCACGAGAGCTTCACGACTTGTGTGTGTTGTGTTCAGACTCGCACGTCAACTCAACACACATGAACGAGAGTTCACGAGAGCTTCACGACTCGTGTGTGTTGTGTTCAGACTCGCACGTCAACTCAACACATATGCGCGAGAGTTCACGAGAGCTTCACGACTCGTGTGTGTTGTGTTCAGACTCGCACGTCAACTCAACGGACATGCTCGAGAGCTCACGAGAGCTTCACGACTCGTGTGTGTTGTGTTCAGACTCGCACGTCAACTCAACACATATGAACGAGAGTTCACGAGAGCTTCACGACTCGTGTGTGTTGTGTTCAGACTCGCACGTAAACTCAACACATATGCGCGAGAGCTCACGAGAGCTCACGAGAGCTTCACGACTTGTGTGTGTTGTGTTCAGACTTGCACGTCAACTCAACACATATGAACGAGAGTTCACGAGAGCTTCACGACTCGTGTGTGTTGTGTTCAGACTCGCACGTCAACTCAACACATATGCGCGAGAGTTCACGAGAGCTTCACGACTTGTGTGTGCTGTGTTCAGACTCGCACGTCAACTCAACACATATGAACGAGAGCTCACGAGAGCTTCACGACTCGTGTGTGTTGTGTTCAGACTCGCACGTCAACTCAACACATATGAACGAGAGCTCACGAGAGCTTCACGACTCGTGTGTGTTGTGTTCAGACTCGCAAGTCAACTCAACACATATGCGCGAGAGTTCACGAGAGCTTCACGACTCGTGTGTGTTGTGTTCAGACTCGCACGTCAACTCAACACATATGCACGAGAGTTCACGAGAGCTTCACGACTTATGTGTGTTATGTTCAGACTCGCACGTCAACTCAACATATATGCACGAGAGTTCACGAGAGCTTCACGACTTGTGTGTGTTGTGTTCAGACTCGCACGTCAACTCAACCCACATGCTTGAGAGTTCACGAGAGCTTCACGACGAGTGCGTGTTGAGTCTAGACTCGCACGTCAACTCAACGCACATGCTTGAGAGTTCACGAGAGCTTCACGACTCGTGTGTGTTGTGTTCAGACTCGCACGTCAACTCAACCCACATGCTTGAGAGTTCACGAGAGCTTCACGACGAGTGCGTGTTGAGTCTAGACTCGCACGTCAACTCAACGCACATGCTTGAGAGTTCACGAGAGCTTCACGACTCGTGTGTGTTGTGTTCAGACTCGCACGTCAACTCAACGGACATGCTCGAGAGTTCACAAGAGCTTCACGACTCGTGTGTTGTGTTCAGACTCGCACGTCAACTCAACGGACATGCTCGAGAGTTCACAAGAGCTTCACGACGAGTGTGCGTTGTGTTCAGACTCGCACGTTAACTCAACGCAGATGCTCGAATGTTCACGAGAGCATCACGCCAGAGCTGGCATTGTTGCCTCAGCACGCTTCGGATAATATTATTTTGCAAATAAAGTGGTAATTTATGTGTTTTTTCACAAGCAAAACACTTATGTCGCTTCATAAAACTGAGTTTTAAGACACTGGAGTCACACGGAGTAACAATGTATTTTTCCTACCTTTCTAGACCTTGCAGTGGTCATTGGATTAGATCTCTATGGAGAGACCAAAACCATTCAGACTTAATCAAAAAGACTTTAATTGGTGTTCCGAAGAAGAACGAAGGTCTTACAGATGGAACAACACAAGTTAGTAATAAATAACAGAATTTTCAATTTTGGGTGAACCTTTAATAAAAACTATAATAGTATCTGAACATTATTAAAACAACATATCCATATTTCCACAAATAATAAATATGTATGTATGTATATTTTACTATTATTAAATTGCAAAGAAGTTAAACAAAAATGTTGCTGTTATTTTGCCAAATTACTGAAGCTGTTATTATTATTCTGGTAATATTAAGTAAAACCAGCTTCCCTTAAGTTCCTGTTTTGAAAAAGGTCACATCATTGCTCTATATATTTCCTGAAATGAGCTTGATATTCAGCTGGATGACCACCGCTCCACAAATTCCCCTCTCCCACTGTGCGTTAATGTCTGCTTTGAGGAGATAATGAGGAATTATTGGTTATATGGCCCTGAAACCCATGTTTGTTTTATTTTTAATTACCTGTCAGTCCCTGCCAGCTGTAAGCCTAACAAATGTCATTGATCTGCAAAAGCATTTAGGCAAGAGACAATTTGGCTAGGTCATCTAGATATTAACGACAAAACATATTTCCTTTTAACAGCATATTCCACTATCACCGAATCCTGTGAGAACACACAGCACATGGTCTGATCCCATTTAAAAAGCAGTGTGATGAACACAAGATCCACCTTAAAAATCAGCCCTATAATGTTAGCAAGCTCAATTAATCTGGGAGCTCATTTCCTTCAAAGAAATAAAAAAGGCCTTTGCTGGATCCTTCAGACCATTGCAAACTCCCTCAAGCGTTAAATTTGTCTTATGAGGCAGGTCGAAACAGAATGAAATGAAATGAGATTTTACTCACTTAACAAGTTCATTGTCTCTCAGCATTAACTACAGAACAGTAAGTGTCTGTTTTGAACACCGATGCAAAGATGAATGTAGCCGTCATGCGATCTTCACTGTAAAAAATAAAAAAAGAAAAAGCAATTATATTTCATCCACACAGCACTTTCTGATTCACAAATACAGAAAATATGAATCACTTTGAATCTACATAAAAACACATGTAAGTCCAGCACTAGTGTTTGACAGCACAGCTTTGACTATCAGCATAAGGTCTGGTCCACATTGTCGTTAGTTCAGGTCTAGAACAATATATTTAAACAAATACATAAATGGTTAAGCTCCAGATGGTTTAAAATGCTGCTGCCAGACACGATCACCCATGTATCCATCTCATTTAAATATTTGCTGGTCTCTTACAGAAATTAATTAAAAGTTCTTTTAATGGTTTATTTATTTTAATGGAGGTCTCTGAGATCCTCAGACCGGAGAGTAGTTCCAAGGACCAAACTAAAATGTAGAGGTGACTGAGGATTTGCAGTAGCAGCACCAAAACTGTAAAATAGTATCCCTCTTCAGTATCATAACCACCACAACTGTATATAACTAAATCAAAACTCAATCTTATCTGTTTTCTTTATATTTTTAATCAATGATGAGCCATTTTGGAGGGTTGAATTTTATATGTAATATACACATTTTTCTATTGTTGTCTTTTGGCATCTGAAATTATAAAAGTACATGCAGGGTTGTCAAAAATATGGATTTTTCAAGACATATCGATACTGAAATATCTAAAATGCCTCCAATACTCATTTTCTGCAGAATAGATGCATGATACCAGCTGTGCTTTCTTGCTCTCTCATCTCTCTGACAGCGAGTTGACACACAAACCCTTACTCACTCATTTCATTTACTCCAGATGAAAATTGTTGGTGTTAGAGGGCTTGAATTTTGCCATGGGATTGCACATAATTTTACTAATTCCTGCAGATTTTGTGCTCATGCTCAAAGTAAAGCCTCAAACATAAAGCCACCTCTCAGTACTACCCTAAGTTCTTTTTTGCTGCTTATGGTGCTTAAACAGTCAAATATACACAAAACAATGTCAAACTGCTGGTCTAGGTGAATATTCACGTAAACACAGTCAGTTATGTTTCAAGTGAACATAAACAGCTGCTTAAGAAAATGTGTAACAGCATAATGGATCTGGGTGTCTGGTCTAAGTGACAGCACCCTTATATACCTGCTAGGAAATTATGAGATAACATTAAAAATATCTATATGGCAGTTTTTTCCCTTGGAAGTGTCAAAATTGTGGCCAGTGAAAATGTTGAATGGCTAGTAACTTTGGAAAACCACTCACCCACAGTAGCTGGCGAACAGAAAAGTTAATGTTAAGCCCTGCTTATATATATTTTAACCTACATTATGTTATCACATACAGCATTTTGGTCAAGAGCTGTTGTTTTAATTGTTCTTTATAAATGAAGCGATATTAGCCGTGTTTCCATTACAGATTTGCTCTAAATATCGATAAAAAACTATTGTGAAATGATGCCATTTCCATTATCCGCTGTTATGCGACTTAAACGTGTTTTTTTCCAATAAGTCATTACAAAAATCATGGCATCCCAGCCACTGCACTAGCCATTATTTTTTATCAAAGCGGACGTAGACATGCATTCATTGCAAGGAAAGCCCCTTATACTTGGAAAGTGGTCACATATGAGGTGTTTTTGGGTGTTTCTCCCTCCTGTCTGCTTCGAGGTCTTCATAAATTCAAATTGTGGCATTTCTGTTGTTTAGAATCTAGTAGTCCTGCAATACTTTTGTCTTTTGTGAGTTTAATGAAGAACTCTCGTCTTCTGTCCAAATATGCCACACCTTCTTTAAAGAATGATAAAAGTCTGAAAATGACTTTTAAATATAGCAGGTGACCCGTAAATGCGAAAAAATCCATTTTCGAATTGCCTGAAAAACCACATGCAAGAGTTAAAACTTTTTTGGAATATATGGGAGGTTTTTTTAAAATTGACTGTCAATTTGCTATTGACACACACACACACACACACACACACACAATGAGCTAAAATATCATGACCACCAGCCTCATTTGCTGTTGGTCCTCCATGTTCTGCCAAAACAATCCCGACCCGCCGATACATGGATTCCGTAAGACCCCTGAAGGTGTCCTGTGGTTTCTGGCACCAAGACGTTAGCAGCAGATCCTTCAAGTCCTGTAGGTTGTGAGGAACTTGTTGGTTCAGCACATCGCACAGATGCTCAAATGGATTGAGATCGGGGGAATTTGCAGGTCAGGGCAACACGTTGAACACTTCATCATGTTCCTCAAATCATTCCTGAACAATGTGTGCAGTGTGGCAGGGTGCATTATACTGCTGAAAGAGACCACTTCCACCGGGGAACACCATTGTCATGAAGGGGTGTAGCTGTTCTGTAACAATGTTTAGGTAGGTGGCACATGTCAAATTTATGCTGGCATGATGGCCGGACTTGGTTTCCTAGCAGGACATTGCCCATCTGCTTCCACCGGCTTGTCGTCGTTCCACAGTGCTTCCCGGGACTCATCAGACCAGGCGACCTTCTTCCACTGCTACAAGGTCACTTCAGACACTCGCGTGCCCATAGGACCTTTCGACGGTGGACAGGGGTCATCATGGGCACTCTGATTGTGTGTGTTGTGACCTGAGATATAAGACAGATTTCCCATCACCCAAATCTAGCTTTTTTGTGTTACACAAGGTTTTAAGAATTCTGCTGTTGTCTTTGTATTTCTCTGAGCTTCAGAAAACAATCTTTAAACAATAGATTAGCATTGAGCTTTCTAGCCACGATCTTGGAGAAACTAGGATAACCAACACATGCCATAAGTCACTTCAAACCAAGAAAAATGAGACTGAGTGGTGGAGTTTCAGACCATAACAGACAAAAAACATGAGTGAAGATAAATCAGATCCTTTCAATAGATACAATCTATTTCTGTGACCTTTTTACCAGCATTAGTAATATAATTCAGATTATGTGGAGACAGTCCTAATAATTGCTCAATTAAAGTAGGCGAATTCAATGATCAATTGAAAGGTTAAACTGTCTTAGATTTCTTCAGTGTGGATAATCATATTGATCTGTTTGCATTTGGACTCGGGTTGGATGGCAGGATAGTATTTTGTTTTTTTTTATTTTTTGGCTTATTTGTTAAAGACTAAATGACCCAAAGCTAAGACTGAGTTTAAGAGTGCTTAAGACACAAAGCTGTAGACTGTCTGATCATTTACCTCAGATACGTTGTGTTTTGACCAGAGATAGTGGATTAAAAAAAAAAAAAAAAAATCTTTCAGTTGAGTTCTGAAAGCCTTCCTGAATAAGCCTAACTTAAAAATAGAGCATCATTTCCACATCAATGGCAATTGCATAACTGACATAGGACTATTGCTGCATTATAACAAGATTCGTGTTACAAGCAAGCCAACAATATTCATGCTACAATAAACCAACAAGCGCTATATGATAAAATGATAGTTATGGTCCTTCTGATTGGTCAACACAATCTAGTCATGCTCAAATACAAAAATACTCAAAATATGATGACAAATATGTCCATAGATATGATACACATTATTGTTATTAACTTATTTGTAAATGTAAATGTATATTAATTGTATTGAAATGTATATTAATTGATGTTAATATATATATTCTTTTTTGGGGGGAGGGGGGGGGGTAACCATTACAAGTCCTAAAAAAGCATATCAAAATAAGTATCAAATTAACTAAAATATACATTTAAAAAGAAAGGAACAATATTCAGTACTTCCAAGGAAGTAAAAAAAAAAAAAAAAAAAACTTATGTCCTTAATATTTTTAATATGTAACATGTACCAAGCGCAGTGAAAGTTGGGAACATCATTGGCAATTTCTACGCATTTACAGTTGTATATCCTCCTGGATGTGGTGTGTGTGCGTGTGTGAGAGTTTTTGTGATTTATGAGGACACAAATTTGTATAATGACATGGGTATTACACTGGTATTATGACATAAACATGAAATATGAGGACATTTCATGAGTCCTCAGATTTAAAATAGCTTTAAAAACATGCTAAACAATGTTTGATGAAAAATGTAAAACTGCAGAATGTAGGGGGACAGATTGTACAGTATAAAAACCATTATGCCTATGGAATGTCCTCACTTTGATAGCAAATAGCTGTGTGTGTGTGTGCGTGCGCTCCTGGACGGTTGATCTTGCCGTATATAGTTTTACATAAACGCAGGTGAACAAAAAAGAACAAAAAAAGAAAAGAAAAAAAAGGATCATGCATTTTTAATAGGATAGCTCTGTGTTGTGGTCTAAATTATTTTGTTTTTCTCAGTAGTGTTTATAATCATGGCTAAATTACATTCAAAGTCAGTCACCAAGTCATGATGGCGCACACACTGAAACCATCACAGACATGCATTGCTTCATAAGACAAATAAAGCAATCTATGTACTATATTACATTGGTCAGCTGTGCCCATCATGTTTTTCTAAGAAATGCAATAATGTACTGGTATCGTTTTGTAATGGTCAAACTCAAAATCAATACCTTTATGCTCCACGTCATTACAATCGATCGTAAAAATGACCATTTATACAGCAATGCCAAAGGTTTATAGAGAAAATAAAACAACAAAATGAAAGTACATAAATAAATGATGAATCTTGGCCTCTGAGCATATTTCAGCTCATTCGATGCGTTTTCAATATTGGAAATGAGGATCGCTGTGCAGAGCATGCAAATGCTTCCTCATCCTTCAAAGAGACACGAGCGATCCCTCCTTACCCTTTTGGGAGCGCATGCATTTATTTGCACTGTCCCAAGAGTCCTTCAGTCAGTACACCACCGCCCCATTATGACTCACCAACAAAGAGACATTCTGAGCTCAACGCTGCAAAATGTTATTCATCGCTCTGACACTTGACACAATGTTTCCATTATGTTTTCTAAAGAGACCTGGAATCTTGGCAGGATAAAATAGGACTCTATTTTCTTATTATAGAGCGAGGGAGCGCGGTTTCGTTCAAAACAATGGCTCTCCCAGGATGACTGTTCACCTGGAAAACAAATATCGGAAATAGTAAGGGTGGTACTACACGGGTAATAGGCTAGAACGTTTTAAATCCTTTTTACTGCCTTCTCAGTGTGTGTGTTGTCATTTAAAGACCCAATGAAATCTTACAAAAAATGCAAAAGATAACATGACAGGATTTATTGCTTTTTGTCTGTACAACTTAAATTTCTCTTACAGACATTTCGTAGCAATTTTTCAGGAAATGACGATTTTGTTCTCTTGAACACATGGGATGGAATTTATTGCTTTAGTCGCAATTTTTTTCAGTGTTTCAATCAATTTTGCGCACAAGTTAAATTCGCAACTTTGGATGAAAACATAGCTAATGAATGGAGTTTCTCCTTTTTAACATAAAAGATCAATTTATATTTATATTTATATAATATAATATAGTTAATCACTCTTTTGGAAACATCATATCTTAAAAACGAAAAGAGACAGAAAGTCTAATACATAAATTTCATTTTTCTGAATATGAAAAGATCATAAGGAAATCTGTGTAACTCATATAAGATTAACAAAATTAATCATGCATGAGCCATAGCATTGATTGAACATACAAAAGAAACTAGTATTTCCCTTGCACTACTTTCAACCCTAATTAAATGCACCTGATCAAGCTTTTCAAGTCCTTCAGGCTTAGGCTATACGACAACTAAAGGTATTTGTTATAGTGCAGGACTGGAACTTAACTTTGCAGCCTGTGCCCTTCCAGGAACTGAGTATTGCATCCCTGAACAAGACTAAAAGTAAAAAATGTATTGTATTTCATGTGGTCTTTAAAAAGAAATAGAAGAAAAGGAATTTTAGCAAGGCCGATATCGTTACATCACTGTAACTCAAAACATGGCAACACTATGAAAGACTTGCACTAATATGGCAGGGCTCTCAAAACATCCCATAACAGCAAGAACATACGCGAGCCGCACCAACAGAGTCTACGGAACTCGCTCCTCTCGCCAACTTTATCTCCATACCAGCACCGACATGAAAGTACCTTTCTTATTTTGGCCTGAAAAGAAACTGAAAAATGTTATTAAATTCTGGGTTAGGGTTTATATGGTTTGTTATGGGCTGAAAATCCTGTTGTTACATTGCGCCTTGTGCAGAGCGACTGTTGTGGAGGGAGACGGCACTGCAGACTGGCTTTCATTCAGAGCAAATCAAGCATTGCCAGCAATTCAGAGATCAAAGGAGGAAGACGCTAGAGGTTCTTTCTCTGTAAATAAAAAGCCTTCATGGCAGCATGTGGACTTGTCCTGTGATATATTTGATTAATAAACCCAATTACACACTGTTTGCATAACCATCCCCAGATCTGTAAGCTGGGCTCCTGGATGAGTGACACAGACCTGTGCAGGTGCAGACCACAAGAACATAAAAATATGCAAAAAGCATTAGAATGTGATCAAGGAAGCGAAAAAAGAAAAGGGGAATTCAAAATCAACATGAAAATTAAAATAAGTCAAATAAAAATTAGTCCATTTGCTTTTTTTTTTTTTTTTGAAATACACATTTATGGTCTTGTTGTCAATGATTTATTGGTGCACTTTTAAAAAGAATTATAATTAGAATTAAAAATGGCAAATTGATATATCAAAATCACCAGAGGGGATGGCTAATGATTTCATGGAAATACCTTTTTGCAAATCTTCCCCTCAAAGCGCGCGACTCCATTCAACATCCACTTTTCACGATCCAATCAATTCTTGATGGATACCGCCTTACATTTCTTCTCACTGTATATCCCGTTTCACTCAAAAATATATCCGATTATGGAGGTAAATAGATTCTGACTATAGTTCACACTGACTTTAAGATACCAACATTCTGAATTCCTTCCACCCATGACTGACAAATACACTCAAATAAAATAATTGTTGGATTTACTTTAAAAAAAAAAGCAGCGCCAATTTTTTGCATGCACCTAAGTATGGCCTAATGGTGAGGGAGTTGGGCTTGTAATCAGAAGGTTGCAGGTTCGATTCCCACGCCGGCAGGAATTGAAGGTGGGAATTGTGAATAAACAACACTATCTCCACCTTCGATACCATGACTAAAGTGCCCTTGAGCAAGGCACCTAACCCCCCACCTGCCCACAGCTCTGTGTGTGTGTTCACTACTCACTGCTGTGTGTGTGTGCGCACTTGGGATGGGTTAAATGCAGAGCACCAATTTCGAGTATGGGTCACCATACTTGACAACACGTCACGACTTTCACTTTCAAATGTCCAGCATAACTGAACATTAAACACTGACATAAACTAACAACATCTTTCCCTTCACTTAAAAACATAAAACACTTTAATCCCTAAATTTACTCTCCTAATGCAGTCCCTTGCAAAGCATGCTGGGAACTATGGCTCCACTGCCCAGTTAGTTATGGCAACATGAATTTGTGCGTTTCACTCAGCAAAGTTAAGTTGACTGAACAAACACTTAAGTAAAGCTGACAATATTCATTTTTAGAAGAAACAAAAACATTCTTCTACATTCTTTGAGGGAAAAAATAATTTATAATTAGCTGTACTTATAACTTTTATAACTATTATAACTTAGTACTTATAACACATCACTCAGCATTTTGGAATATGCCAAAATCAGCAACATGAAATAGTCTGAGATCATCAGTTTCTCTGTCCTGCTCACCAGTGTTTGAGGAAAAGCTGTAAATTGCATCACTTGATATAACACCCCTTTAATGACAGTAAAGGTGAAGATCAAAGATCTGTTAAATACCCAGAGGGTCGAACACTCTCTCGCTCTTACAAATGTGGAAGTTAGTGAACAATTTCCTTTTTATCTTGATTATTCATCTTGGGTACTTCAGGAGTTTAACTTTTTTTTTTCAAGTTTGCAAATAAGTTTAACACATTGAGTTACTTTAAGAGAGGGCAGTGGGGGTGTCATACAAAAATTCTGGAGAAAACACTTATAGTGCAGAACGTGTGCATACAGCCGCGACTCCTCTGTAAGTACTCCCACCAAGACATTCATCCAAAACATAGACTTCTATATAATCTGACATAAACTCAATAATAAATTGTGATTATATATATATATATATATATATATATATATATATATATATATATATATATGATGTGTGTAGTAGGATATATATATATATATATATATATATATATATATATACTGTGTATTAGGATATATATTAGTCCTTCACCTAATCATATAGTATGGAAGTGTTCGATTAGCACTTGGGATGTTTGATTCATTTCTACGCATTAATTCCTTCATTCTGTTCATTTCAAGGAATCGATTCACTAAACGTGCGTAGATTAAACTACAAATTTATTTAAAATGAACAATAAACAAAATACTTCGTCATTTTTTAAACTTAGTAAACATTCATTTCATTTCAACTTTTACTAATAGATGATTAAAATCAAAACTTTTACCTGTTAATTTACCTGATTTAATGGAACTGAGCTAATATGAACTAACTGTCATAGTGTGGTTGCAGGAAGGAGCGCACGAAGACAGAAGACTGAATCAACAAAGTATTTTAATATGTATCAAACTTGGTACAGACATGTTTAACCACACTAAGCAACATTAATGATGAACAATGACTGAACTGACACAGAGGGAATATATACTCCAGAGAACAAGAGGATAACGAGTAGGGCACAGGTGACATACATGTTTACCAACAAGACACAGCTGAAGACAATGGACTAATAATGAGATGACAAACTGAAACTCAAAACAAAGACCATGTGACAACTGACAGGACTAGAACTCAAAACGTCTCGGTTACGTATGTAACCCTCGTTCCCTGAAGGAGGGAACGGAGACGTGGGTCGGAACTGAACCGACGAATTGGGATAGCGCAATTCGTCGGTTCAGTTCCGACGTACGTCGAACATCACCAACTGAAAGGGAACGTCTCGGTTACGTATGTAACCCTCGTTCCCTGAAGGAGGGAACGGAGACGTGGGTCGGAACTGAACCGACGAATTGGGATATCGCAATTCGTCGGTTCAGTTCCGACGTACGTCGAACGTGACTGACTGAAAGGGAACATCTCGGTTATATATGTAACCCTCTTTCCCTGGAGGAGGGAACGGAGACGTATGTCGGAACTGAACCGACTGAAAGGGAACGTCTCGGTTACGTATGTAACCTTCTTTCCCTGAAGGAGGGAACGGAGACGTATGTCGGAACTGAACCGACTGAAAGGGAACGTCTCGGTTACGTATGTAACCCTCTTTCCCTGAAGGAGGGAACGGAGACGTACATCGGAACTGAACCGACGAATTGGGATATCGCAATTCGTCGGTTCAGTTCTGATGCACATCGAACGTGACTGACTGAAAGGGAACGTCTCGGTTATGTATGTAACCCTCTTTCCCTGGAGGAGGGAACGGAGACGTATGTCGGAACTGAACCGACTGAAAGGGAACGTCTCGGTTACGTATGTAACCTTCTTTCCCTGAAGGAGGGAACGGAGACGTATGTCGGAACTGAACCGACTGAAAGGGAACGTCTCGGTTACGTATGTAACCCTCTTTCCCTGGAGGAGGGAACGGAGACGTATGTCGGAACTGAACCGACTGAAAGGGAACGTCTCGGTTACGTATGTAACCCTCTTTCCCTGAAGGAGGGAACGGAGACGTATGTCGGAACTGAACCGACTGAAAGGGAACGTCTCGGTTACGTATGTAACCCTCTTTCCCTGGAGGAGGGAACGGAGACGTATGTCGGAACTGAACCGACTGAAAGGGAACGTCTCGGTTACGTATGTAACCCTCTTTCCCTGGAGGAGGGAACGGAGACGTATGTCGGAACTGAACCGACTGAAAGGGAACGTCTCGGTTACGTATGTAACCCTCTTTCCCTGGAGGAGGGAACGGAGACGTTTGTCGGAACTGAACCGACTGAAAGGGAACGTCTCGGTTACGTATGTAACCCTCTTTCCCTGGAGGAGGGAACGGAGACGTATGTCGGAACTGAACCGACTGAAAGGGAACGTCTCGGTTACGTATGTAACCCTCTTTCCCTGAAGGAGGGAACGGAGACGTATGTCGGAACTGAACCGACTGAAAGGGAACGTCTCGGTTACGTATGTAACCCTCTTTCCCTGGAGGAGGGAACGGAGACGTATGTCGGAACTGAACCGACTGAAAGGGAACGTCTCGGTTACGTATGTAACCCTCTTTCCCTGGAGGAGGGAACGGAGACGTATGTCGGAACTGAACCGACTGAAAGGGAACGTCTCGGTTACGTATGTAACCCTCTTTCCCTGAAGGAGGGAACGGAGACGTATGTCGGAACTGAACCGACTGAAAGGGAACGTCTCGGTTACGTATGTAACCCTCTTTCCCTGAAGGAGGGAACGGAGACGTATGTCGGAACTGAACCGACTGAAAGGGAACGTCTCGGTTACGTAGCGACTGAAAGGGAACAAAGAACACATGACTAAAGACTGGACTGGGTAACAGAAACAGACAGACACAGACAGAGATCCTGACACTAACAATGAACAGTTCCATTTTTAATGTCAACAAACGTTAATAAACACGGTAACAAATGTAATGCATCAAGTAATGTTAACTAATGGGAACTTGTTTGCAGTGTTACAAGTTTTCCGGCCACGCAGAGTGCATCAAGCCTCTTTGAATCTGAATCTATGACGCATGATGTGTTTTGAAATTGGACTGAAATGGTTTTGTTTTTGTAAATGTTCAGGTCATGCAAAGGTCTTAGAATCTTAGAGGAATTAAATGTGATTTTAAACTGTACAGCAACCCTGGCTTGAGTGTCTTACCCTGCACATTTCTGAGAATCATGCCATTAAAGAGCCACTTTAATTCGATCACGATTTTCCCGCACAGCTGCTTCCCAAGCTGCTAAGCACAAAATGATTCAACTGAAATACCATACACATTAACAGGATGGAAAAACTTGTGTGAGTAAATTCCTAAATACTGTAGTCAGTATTATGAACACCTTCCACGAATTCGGGATTTTTTTTTTTACCAATAAAACCAGCTGCAGTGATGTGCTTTTATTCAGAAAGGTCAGGATTCATCAAGTGTAGCTCATCCCAGTCGTTCACTCGCTCTTGAAACACTTTAAACGCATCACAGCAAAGCAAGAGCAGCCAGGATAATGATGACCCATGAGACATCCCAGTCCAAATTTCAACAAAACAACCTTATTTATTTATTTTTGTTACATATAAGACACTGAAGAAAGTTCCATTGAAACAGAGGAGAGAATTACACATCAATGAGAAAGGTTACAGTTGTGATAATTCATGAGAAAACATGTAAAAATTTATATTTTAGCTCTGTGTATAATTTAGTTCCGGATTAAATTATACCAAAATATAACATTCATATTTTCATACATCTGAAGGCTTTCTGTAACAAAGATAAGAAGAAAAAAAAAAAAGATTGTTGCAAGAGAAAAAGAAATTAACTGTGGAAATGCATGTGATTATTTTTGGTCAAACTTTACAACTACATAATGTATTTCCATAAAAGGTTCTTATTGTGTTCATGTTGTATTGCAAAACACTTTTGCTGCTATTATGGTGGCATTCAGGTAAGGTAAACTCTTTCCCCATCATTTCATTTTTAAGTTGCCAGCCAGTGCCAGCATTTTTGATCATATTCACAAAATTCTTGTCCTTGATTCTGATTGGTCGATAGCTGTTTTTTTTTCACGTTAAAACACGGCTATGACCGCTTCAATCACAACAATGTAAAAGTCTTCGCTACTGATTGACACACTCATAAATACAGTCTTTACCGCCATCTAATGGTGTAATAATGTAACTTCTGTTGCTGTTCATGGCCAGGGATTATTTTTTCCGGCGGAAGGAAGGCTTTTACTCATTTTACTTGATGAAAGTAGCATTGATACATATTTTTGGCTTTAATATTTGTATTGTGTGGTAACCGTTTTATAAAAGCAATAAGGTACTCGAGGCTAGTGCTGTATCGTGAATAAGTCACATGACTTTTTTTCAGTAATATTAGGCAGTTTTGATTTATTTGCTGTTGAATGTTTGTTGATCAGGTTAGCTTATTTGTGCATAAACCTGGTTTATGCAGTTCTTCTTCCCTTGTGTTTTGATGAAGATCTGTAACAGCGCCCCCTACCATATAACAGTGAAAACACGGATTGCTCGTTTGCAACAGAGTTAATATTTGCCAGTTTTTTGTCGCCAGGAAATGCATATTTTCACCTGAATTATCAAAATACATATTTGGTGTACACTAGTATAAATTCCAGAAGTATACTAAAAAAAAAAATACATCCAGTAAACTCCAGAAATCTGGATATACTTCTGAAATTCAACAGTGTATTCATGTGATTACAAGTCTGGATACAGAAATGTGGGTTTTGTACTAAGCACACATATTATCATAATATAGACAAGCTTTCGTCTAATAAAGGTTCCTTGACTGCTGTGATTAAACTTAATTCTCTTTTAAATAATACATGCAGAACAGCTCTGAAATGCAAAGCTGCACACTCTGTGGAGGCAAATATATGTTTACATGAATTCATTGTAAATTATTCCCAGCTGTGGAGGCACAACAGCTTTTGTTGTTGCTGTAGTCTGAAAGAAATACATTCCTAAAGCCCCGAATGGCTCTCTGTCCTGACTATTGGCAGATTTTCATAGCCGCAGCATATCAGCAGAGACACAGAGCCCAAAGTCTGAGAACAATGGAAGCAATAATAGAGACCGTGCACTTCTTGAAAGCCGATACTTTTGCTTTTCAGTGTTAGTTCAGAGTTCAGTGATAAGAAAATGGCAAGAAATGGTTGCTTTGGCATGAGAGACACCTAAGTGAGATAATAAAAATCTTTTGTAGGCTAATGATTTTGAAATGTCTTACAGCAAGAGTTTGTGTGTGTGTGTGTGTGTAAATGGCATTTGTAAATGTTACTGAAGTCATTCAAATGGTCTTTGATCTACAACAATTTTAGATTTTAGAAAGTGAAGTACATCAGGACTGATATTAGGCTTGCAGTAGCATTTTGTCATGTGAATATCTGATTTTAGCATTTCTGACAAGTGTCAAGTTTATCTGCATTTTTAAAGGGTTCTAAATGAAGATCATCCAAACAAAATTTAGATTTGGAACCATGCATCTTAAAATGCTTTTGAGGTTTTCAGTTCTTAAAGTCGACATGAAACAGATGTTGAAATTGTCTTTTTCCACCTACGTGACGTATATCAGAGAAACGGCTTCTCAAACAAGAAAAAACGTAGGGAGGGACTTGATTTGTGCTTGGGGAATTGATTGGATGGTGGGATGGTTGTAGTTTGCTATTGCTGTGATCTCATGTGAGTGACAGGTTGCCCCGCCCTTAATGCTGAAATAATTAATTGGTTTGAGTTGGGTAAACTTAAATTTATCAAATTAGTTATACCAAATAAATTTTATAGTATTTAAAACTTTGAGTTCACGAAACTGAAACATTTTAAGAAATCTGAATTGTTTTGAGTTTTATGAATTTGTTTCTTTTAGTTTTGACAAACTTAAATTTAACTAAAACTGGACTAGGAATTCCATTTCTCAGCATGCTTTTCCATGACACTAGAAAGGGAGACTAAATGGTGAAATTAAGTGGAGTTTCTGTTATGGGTATTTGGGTATAGGTTCTATATAATGTTCTATATTGTTCTGTATAATGTTTTATTATCGTTCACATTCAGCATTGTGTTACCAATTAGCAAGTTACCATTTACTGAATTAGCTAATTAAAGCTAATCAAGATTCCACTACTATAAATATTTTAGTTGAAATTACATGATAATAAGTTAAATGTATGAATTAGCTTGGTCAAATATTTCAAGCTAAGAGCAACTAAAATGTATGAGAACAAAATAAAAGTCTGCAAGTTCTGCTTACTTAAACTTGAACAATTTCTTAACTGATTACCTCCAATTTTTGAGTTTTGCCAACTTATATGGATTTGCAGAGCTGCGCCAGTAAACACATCATCAGAGAAGAGAAAAGATCCTGCTGTAAGAGGGAGGGAAAGTTATTTTGATTAAATATTACATGGGCACATGAATTTTTAAAAAAAGATATGCATGGATTTTTTTTTTTTTTACTGCAAAATACCACAAAAAACATTTAGATTTTTTGGTGACTTTAGTACATTTGCACAGTACAGTGACTTAAATAATAATAAAAAAATATTTTTTTTAAAATTAAAACAAAACAATATAATACACTGGAATACCTGACGAATACCATAACAAATGCTGCATGATAAAAACATACTTGAAGAAGCATCCAATGTCAGGTTTGTCATGCTCAGTTGAACAGACCACAAAGGAAAGCTGGAATTATGAGAGCAGCTCCCAAACTCATTAATCATCTCACTCAGTAGATCTCACTGCTTTGTAGGGATATAAATGTGAGCCATTTGTGAGAAGAGACTCCTGCCTGGGAGCTGTGAACAGGCTAGCCCATCATCTTAAAATGACAGATATTTGTATTCTTTTAACTCAGGGTCCCGTTGTCATACTTGCCACGGCCCACCGAGTCACTTCATCGATCACCCGCACTGTGCAAACAAGCATGAACTCCTTCATTTCTGGCTAATAAATCTACTTCTGACCCATCTTGTGGATTATAATCGTGCACATGGTTCATTCCGGAAGTCAGATTCCTCACAACATCCAAGCTGACAGGATCACTTCACTGGAACTATACACATAAAGATAATTTCTGCATGTCTTTCTCATAGTTAGTGAAAATCACTTCTTTTTTTTTTTTGCATGTTGCTATGTAGTTGGTAAGGTGTTCTGTTTGGTTCCTTACACATTATGGCTGCATATTGACAGATGTCACAAATCAATTTGATTCTAATTTACAAGCTCTTGATTTGATTTGTTTGGATATGTATCAGGTACAGTAGGCCAGTTTTAGATACGATAATGATCACTCAAATGCAAACATTTAAACTGTGCATAAAGCAGTTTTACAGTAAATCAACTTTTTAATGATATAATTATGTTTCTACTCTAATACATTATTGAAATACAAATATTTAAATGATGGCTGTCATAAAAACTTTAAAAAAAAAGTAAAATTTCAATTCATTCAAACGTACATTAAATAGGATATCACTAACAGATTAAGTAAAATTATAATGAATATGTAATGTGGCGCATAATTCTCCTCTCTAGAGTTGTTTTTTTTCTCGTGAACTAACGAGTTTATGGACATTGAATGGCAATGGTAAAGTAATGTTACAAGGTAAGCAATGTCAGAAAACAGCATTAAACAGCATAACAGACTAAAAGAACCATTTAAGTATAGATATATACAGTGGTGTTAAAAAGTATTCGCCCCCTTCCTGATTTCTTATTTTTTTGCATGTTTGTCACACTTAAATGCTTCGGATCTTACAAATTTAAATTTTAGTCAAAGATAACACAAGTAAACACAAAATGCAGTTAAATGAATTATAAGGGGAAAACAAAATCCAAACCTACATGGCCCTGTGTGAAAAAGTGATTGCCCCCTAAACCTAATAACTTCGTTGTTCCACACTTAGTAGCAACAACCGTAATCAAGTTTTTGTGATAACTTGCAATGAGTCTTTTACAGTGCTGTGGAGGAATTTTGGCTCACTCATCTTTGCAGAATTGTTGTAATTCAGCCACATTGGAGGGTTTTCAAGCGTGAACTGCCTTTTTAAGGTCATGCCACAGCATCTCATTAGGATTCAGGTCAGGACTTTGACTAGGCCACTCCAAAGTCTTCATTTTGTTTTTCTTCAGCCATTCAGAGGTGGAGTTGCTGGTGTGTTTTAGATCATTGTCCTGCTGCAGAACCCAGACCATCACATTACCACGACCATATTTTACTGTTGGTATGATGTTCTTTTTCTGAAATGCGGTGTCACTTTTACGCTAGATGTAATGGACACACAGCTTCCAAAAAGTTCAACTTTTGTCTCGTCAGTCCACAGAGTATTTTCCCAAAAGTCTTGGGGATCGTCAAGATGTATTCTGGTAAAAATGAGACAAGCCTTAATGTTCTTTTTGCTCAGCAGTGGTTTTCGTCTTGTAACTCTGCCATGCAGCCCATTTTTGCCCAGTCTCTTTCATATGGTGGAGTCTTGAACACTGACCGTAACTGAGGCAAGTGAGGCCTGCAGTTCTTTGGATGTTGTCGTGGGGTCTTTTGTGACCTCTTGGATTTGGTCATTTTGGTCGGCCAGCCACACCTGAGAAGATTCACCACTGTTCCATGTTTTCGCCATTTGTGGATAATGGCTCTCACTGTGGTTCACTGGAGTCCCAAAGCTTTAGAAATGGCTTTATAACCTTTTCCAGGCTGATACATCTCATTTACTTTCTTTCTCATTTGTTTCTGAATGTCTTTGGATCTCGGCATGATGTCTAGCTTTTGAAGATCTTTTGGTCTACTTCACTTTGTCAGGTAGGTACTTTTTAAGGGATTTCTTGATTGAGAACAGGTGTGGCAGAAATCAGGCCTGGGTGTGGCTAGAGAAAATGAACTCAGGTGTGATAAACCACTGTTAAGTTATGTTTTAACAGGTGGGGAAATCACTTTTTCACACCACTGTAAATATCAAAATGAAAATTGATCAATATTGTCACCATAACCCTATTACAAAAGGTCTGGTCTTCAACACTGTTTTTTTTTTTCCATCAGTTTTAACATATATCATTGCAAATATTGTAATGATATATTATTCCATCATTCCATCCATTTTCTACCGCTTATCCGGGGCCGGGTCACGGGGGCAGCAGTCTGAGCAGAGATTCCCAGACTTCCCTCTCCCCAGACACTTCCTCCAGCTCTTCTGGGGGGACACCGAGGCGTTCCCAGGCCAGTCGAGAGACATAGTCTCTCCAGCGTGTCCTAGGTCTTCCCCGGGGCCTTCTCCCGGTGGGACATGCCCGGAACACCTCCCTAGGGAGGCGTCCAGGAGGCATCCGAAACAGATGCCCGAGCCACCTCAGCTGACTCCTCTCGATGTGAAGGAGCAACGGATCTACTTTGAGCTCCTCACCCTATCTCTAAGGGAGCGCCCTGCCACCCTGCGGAGAAAGCTCATTTCGGCCGCCTGTATCCGGGATCTCATTCTTTCGGTCATGACCCAAAGCTCATGACCATAAGTGAGAGTAGGAACGTAGATTGACCGGTAAATCGAGAGCTTTGTATATTATATTTGCTATGAAATAACATATTTCAGATATACATTTTAATAATTTTAGACTTAATTCCTAGGGTTTAAGTGAAACTATAGCTGAGATGGCAGTTTACTTTATTTACTTTATTTTTTATTTTTACTATGACAGAGTTCAGTCTTGTTTATTACCAAATATACATATTAATGATTTTATCATAAGATTAACTAAATAGGACACTGAGCCTAATTTTGAAGTTCTTGTACACTTGGTGCCAAATTAGGGTGGCCATACAGTGATGCCAAAATTCAAAGACTCATCTTAATTAAAACTCAATTAGAACACTCACACACACAAACACACACACACACACACACGCACACACACACACAACGATGTGGCCGAACATGCCTCCCAGCTGGATGTTTCTCACTCAATTTGAAGAACAGCAGTGGCAAATTCAGCTTTCTTAATATATTGCATTACCCGATACACCCATACAGTTTAAACACATCCTCTTGCCCCGAGAACCCACTTTAATGGAAGAATTAACTTGTAAACTGTCACCCCTCTTTGAGCACAGATCTGAACTTAAATGAATGCAATTCATGAATGCTTTGGAATACAGACCTAATTTTGATCTCTTTTTAGACAAGATTTACAGCAAAGTTATTAAATATTTTTTTTTAAACTTACAGCAAATTATTGAAAAAATACATAATGTAAGCCTAAAAGAGTTATATTAGTTTAAGTTGTAAAGCAACTATATCAAATCATTTAGACTGTGAAAATTCCTGAAAACCAAAGCTATATGTATAATCAAGTTGTGTTCCATATTTGAAGCTGATATTGAGCCTGGGGGGGGGGGGGGGGGGGGGTTAAAATAAAGGTAAATAAAGGTAAAATTATTATTTTATGGTAAAAATGCATACAGGTATCAACAACAGCTTATGTCAAAAACACCCCAGAAACTAAGGTAATTCTAGAAATATAACTCTACATCAGCAGCCATAAAATATTGTTCATAATAACACAATCAACTATTAAAGTATAAAATGTATATAATATAAAGAATTTGTATTGTTACTCCTCAGGTTAAAATGAGGATCTGTAGTTGAACGTTTCATATTGGGTGTGATTAGTACTTTCCGACAAATAGAAAAAAAATCTGATCACTGATTAAAAGTTAGGGGGAACGAATAAAAACAAAACAATCAGGTTATATGGTAGCAATTAACATTTCTCTTTACTAAATCATTTGAAATGGGAGCCCTACCTCCCATGATTCTGGAAGATCTGGTACTCTCAACCACCCAAAAATTCAAAAGCTGACAGCTAATGTATAGGAGATCATGCATGATCATGCATTATGATATTCACACACATAGACCAAAGAATACTAGAGGACAAAGTTGCCAGAGAAACATGAACGAACTGCTCATAATTTGACGTCCTCTACAAATGATAGCCTTTGGGTTCCTGACACATGATTGATTGTCAGTGTCTGTACGAGCCTTGCGAATCATAATACACAGATATTCTGTGCAGAATAGAGTGCAGGCATCACCTTGAGATTGGATAGAGGGGAAAGTATTGGCATGTTATAAAAATGAAGCACCACAACGACTATCGCAGTGCTATCAACCGGCCAACAATCCTTAAACATTATCAATACTGCTGATCGTTAAACAGCTGAAACACTCTCACAGAGTTACATAGCGGTGTGATGTTCATACGTACTGCATTAGGGAAAAAAGGAGTCTATTGGGGTAATGCTTCAAAATCAGCAACAACAACAACAAAAAAACTGGTTCAGTAAACTAAAAAGTTTGAAAAACACAGCCATACCAGCTGACTGTATGCTAAAAATGAAATATTTTCCACAAGCCTGGGTGCAATTTACTGGTATTGCTCTATGGTCGATGGATGGATATCCCATGAAGGAATTTATGCTAAATTTTCAGTACTGTTTTAAGTACATTCTTGGAAGAATGGTGTATTTGTGCATGGATTAAACAACTGCACAATTATTACATATAGGGGGTTCGTAATAAGCCGCATCACAAAAATGGCTCTCATGGGTTGCAGATGGCAAGGAGGACAAAAGTAAAGAAAAGAAAAAAAATTGTTGACACCATTTTCAAAAACCAATTATATTTACTGACTTAAATTTACTGATTTATTAACAACTTAAGATGTCATGTGGTGTAACCAGCAAGCTAAAAATATTAATATTTTACTCGCATCATGTACATATCGTAATCATTATTATTTTTTTAAGTTTTTAAATATTTTACAAATTAGAGAGATATTTTTACAAATATTTTGAATTATTCATTGATAAATTTTGAGTTTTTGGGGTGTCGCCCTACATGACATTTGACAACCTAAACCAATGCTATTTTAGTATAATTGATATACTATTATAGTGTCTATTAATATTTGGAATTGGATTTTATTTTCATATTTTATTTGAATTTTAATTAATTTTTAGTAATTTGGTTGTGGGTTATTGTCATTTTTATTAGATTTCTTTAAATTTGTTATAGTTTATATAAAGCTTCATTTATTTTTAGTTATTTTAGCACTTCAACTTCAACTAAATGAAAATTAGTAATAAAATAAGTTTAGGGTTTTTTATATTTTATTTCATTTTAATCATGTAATGATTTTTATACATATTTTTAATTTTAGTTTCAGCGAACGAGAATAACCCTAATCTGAACAAATATTGCTTTATCATAAAAACATCAACATGGGTTGCACCACGTGACAAATGATCCTCAAATTAACAATGAAGCTTTAGTTAATTATATGCACACAAATTATACACATTAGATTCACCATTTCATATATGACTGACTGTTCAGCTATTCATCGTGGGTTCCCTCATATGTCATACTTTCCGCGTTTATTACACTCTTCAAAAATGGCGCTGATCGTTGACACGCTAAAATACATTAAAATGTAAATATATATTAAAATGGGATGAAAAATGTTAGCTTGTTTATTGTGTCCAAGAATATGATCTGTTTAAGTCCTCAAGTCATCTGACCAAAGCTCGAGATTAGTTCCAACCACGTAGGTTTGCCACACTCTTTGTGAAACTATGGTTTCAGGATATGTTGCTTATGGCAGAACTTGCAACCATAGCTGGCTAACAATGCTTTTGGGAAACATAACCCAGTATGGGAGCTGAAATAAGGCATTGAAGTTGTTTTTCTACCACTACCTTTAATCTGCTGTTAAAACCAGAGGACAGCGTAAATGAGTATAGTATATGTTGCCAGACACCTAAAGTGGTCTGTGCTTTAAAGGGACAGTGCTGAATCAAGTCTGTTCTAGCCCTGATGAAAAATTGCAAAACTGAAGTCAGTCCCATCAACCATTAGAAGGAGGGAATCTAAATCCACGTGTACACCCTGTTCCATATAATCAAGAATGCTTTCCATCCATTTGAGCCTCCAACAACAAATCCAAGGACAATGGCAGAGAACGCATATGTAATTTGAATATGCAAATGAAAAAGAATGTTATGTTGACTCTGACCTGACCTGATTTCTTTTACTTGCAATAAGTCTGACTGAAGGACACTCCATTTGAACACCTCGACCTCCACAATAATTCTCTGAATGAAGCATGTATGCACTGGGTTTTGTTGTTACAGTTTCCTTAGCTACATAACCGAACCTGTCTACATCTCTCAGATCTGCAACAAGTACAAATCAACCAGTTAATTTTGATGAATATGACTAAGTTTGTTGTGAAGTTTTTGTAAGAACTTGCAAAACTCATTCCTATACTTTAACTTATCTCAAGAGTATAGCAGTGCCCACCCTTTTCAGTGGTCTTGGTTCCAGAAGTATTTTTCCCCATTCATTTTTTCCCCCACAGGGAGCAGGATTAGACAAAGAGGGAATCACATTTCTGGGAACCACATGAGACACATCTGCATTTGTGTTGCCAATGGCTCCAGGTCAGCTTTGAGATCACCCTGGTACTCATGTTGACAGAAGTCATGGAACCGCTGTACTGTTTTCTTTTGCTTCGTCATTTGGTTTTGTGCTCCTTCCCTGTGGCTTCAGCAAAATATTTTTTTGCTGTAAAACATGAAAATCAGAACTCATGCCACATCTTTTGTTAACAATGTTTTCAAGTAATATTTTGGATTACTGTACATGAAATGCACATGTAAATGAATATGTGTATAGGATTAGGGCTCATTAACAGAACTTGCAGAATCTGAAACAAGACTGGATCCATTTTCATGCATGTAAACATATCTGATGATAGTTACATATATGAAACACTGCAACGGTCTCAAATTTTAAACATTTGGTCACTGTGCTATATATTTGATGTATTTTGTAGGCCCAAATCTAGAAACAAGTTAGCATTTTAGCACTTCCGCTTCCATTGTCCTGAAGTCAGTAGGTTTTTTTGAATGATTTTTCAGTGATTTTTAAAGAGTTAAATTTTCTTGATAAAGGCCATTGTGAACAGTGGGCTAAATGGTACTACAGAGGTTGTCATGTACAATAAACATCACTAAATGATGTTTTATTAACAAAGTTCGGGAGGAACACATTCAAATGATCTAACTAATGATCACATCACTCCAACCAGTAGTAATTAAGCAGAAATCAACATGTCTGCCCAATCAGCATGAGCGGAGACCTATGTATATTCACGCAGTCGACACCACCTATGTTTTTTGAGAGTTTTCCACCACCCCGTCTCCTCACACTTGCCTGGTTACTTCCTAAACCAGAATACGGGGGGAGTACTCTGGGCTCGGGCCAAATACTGAGCTCTGAGCCCTCTCCTCGGACAGCGCGCCAAATATGGATCCTAATTACTCTATCTGATTATTTGTAAGTGTGAACTCGTGAAATCGCTTTTACAGCCTCATTGCGTTCATAATCATGCTCTTGCTAACACTGGAGGAGCGTTTTCATAGTTCATATAATTATTGGCAGAAGTACATGCTTTTTGGTGTGTTCGCATCTCTCGTCTTTTGCAACATTTCACGCACGGCACAGCAATTAAAGTAAGTTCAACTTCTAAAACACACGTCTTGAGATTTTACGTTTTCTCCCCCATTCCACTGCCCACGTCTTGCATTTCGGCTTTGAGCACCGAGCTACATGATATGGTATGATGTGATAAGATATGCAGTGTTTTTAACATTTAATCGGTCCTCATTCAAACAGTCTTGTTTGGGCTGTTTTTACATAGTAGATTGGATTACTTTGGTTCTAAACTACTCCTTTCAGTCTAATCAAATTTCCATTCTGATCGATTGAGGTGTTTATGAAAATGGATGCAAGCTATTAAGAGATGGGTGTATAAACTTCACTTCCCTGGAGGCGGGTTACATTGGTGCCGTGACCCGGAATGGGAGTGAGGTTTAGGGGGGTGAGTGTATCGGAGACAGGCTAGCAAGGGCTGTGCGGGTAAACCTCACTCCCCTGACCTTTGACGTTACATAGCTATAATCTGAGGAACGAGTCTGTACACACAATAAGAAAACACTATGAATCATAAAATAAACAGACCAAGACATGCAGTATGAAAGGGCACCAGGATGTGTTCAATGTTTGAGTTTGGAGGAGATGCTGTGCAGACATGAAATACGATGAGTCTTACCCTATTGAGCTTCAAAACTCAACGGGTAGTTGATTCAAATTGTAGACCACAAATCATATGACATACTTTTATGATATGAGGTAACAAGATACTTTAGAAGAGATCTGCTCAAAAATACTCTTTAAATCATACAGCGTTCAGATGAGACAAATTTAAACTAACCTGAGAAATCCGAGGGTGTTTGAATTAGTTTTCTCTGCCAGATATGAAATATACAGAGACTCTTTCAGTCAAGCCTCGGCGCACTTGTGTTTGAGTTTGGTAGCAAAATTATGAAAGATGACACTTGGAATGCTCAAGCACTGCTGTGCCGTTGCTCAAACTCATAAATCAATGCACTAAAATATTTAATGCCTGCACTGGAATTAATCAACAGCCATCATCTACTATAATTGTCATTGTTTGAATAACACCACCAATGAAATGATGAAATGAAATTCCTGAAATGAAATCTAATTTTAGCATTCTTCACACACTCTGTAAACCTGCAAGACTGAAAAAACAGAAGCGTGTGTATATATGTAAATATAATTTTTTTCTTGAGCAGCAAATCAGCATGTTAGAATGATTTCTGAAGGATCACGTGACACCGAAGACTGGAGTAATGATGCTGAAAATTCAGCTCTGCCAACACAAGGAATAAATTGCATTTTTACATATATTCAAATAGAAATTTGTAATTTTAAATATATTGTTATTTAATATTTAAGCTTTAACCTTTAACCCTCTCTCTTCTCTCCAAGACGTTATTTTACATTCAAACCAACGTGGATGATGATGACCTTTAACTCTTGGCCATAATTTAATATGACTGTCCTCTTTACATGTTATTGTTATTTATTTATATATTTATTTAGCTTGCTAGCCATCTCTAAATTCAACATGGCTCACTAAATATTTTTGAATTTAATATAAATTCTCCTGCAATGGGCAAGTGTATAATACATTGTCTACTACATGACCAAATTTACACTACATAACCAAAATCGTGTGGATAGCCCAGTTAATTAATAAAATTGGCTATTTCAACCTTAGCCATTATTAACAGGTGCATAAAATTAGGCATCCAGCCATACAATCTCCTTAGACAAACAGACGCAATTTGAGAAGGGCCCATTTCTATTCCAGCATCATAATACCCCTGTACACAAAATGAGGCTCATACAGAAATAATTTAGTGCGTCTGCTGTGGAAGAACTTGACTAGCCTGAACAAAGTCCATTCCTGAACCCCTATTGGGATGAAATGAAACAGCAAGCTTAACAAGGGCAAATCCCTGCATTCATGTTTCAGCATCCAATGCACTCTAAAAAATGCTGGGATAAAAACAACCCAAATTGGAATGAAAATGGACGGTTGATTTAATCAAATGGTTGAGTCATTTGTTTGGCCAACATGCTGGGCAATTTGATTTAACCAAGCTATTGTTTAAAAATTACTATATTGCTGTCTTAAAATGAACCCAAAATAGTTTGGAAATTAAAAACCAGGCGCATAACTAGGCAACAATCATAATCAAAAGGTTAACATTTATTAATAAGCAATTTATTGAATCTTTATTGTTTACTTATGATTCATTATACTTGTGTTTCGGGTCTGTGGTACAAAGGAGCGCACAATGAAGTAATTCCTTTAGGACAACATTTAATTCGATAAACCATCCAAACAGGAGCCAAACAAACCAACTTAAACAATTTCAATGCAAGACAAGGAACAGAATGAAACTCAGGGCTTATATACAATGAACACAGGAGTAAACAAGACTAATTAATAAGACAAATTAACTGAAACTCAAATCAAACCCATAACCATAGAAACCATAGGAAACTGAACAAAGGAACACGTGACTGATAACACACAGAGTCCAAAACACAACTTAGTAATAACTGTTAATTTATTAAACATTTTAATTAATGCCCATGGTTTTGAAATTAAATGTTCAAAAAAACATATATGTGCCCACTTACGTATACCACATACTTTTGTAAGTGTGGGGCTTTCTCTTAATAGTGCACTAATAATAAAACAACACACCGGTTCAGGTGTTTTGATCTTATCTGTTAAATATGGAGCTGTTTTACTCAAACAACAAAGATGAGCTTAACCAATGTCCATTGCATATGCAGGTTGACCCAGCTACCTGATAACTTTAAAAGTCCATTAGCTATAGCCATCAGTTCATACTGCTGATAACACTTCCTCCAACAAGCCAATGGAATGAAACAAGTTTTCTTGTCTGTTCATGTGACATTCGGCATAAAGCCTTTTCTGGCCAATAGAGTTAAGCAGATCATTTTCATGTTATTGCAGTTAGTAATATACCATTTTGCCTAATTAAATATTAAATACTAAAAAACAAAATTAATCATTTATATGTTATGAGTTCATTTAGGCTTCACAACATTGTCATATACAGTCTGTGTGGAAATCATATTCATTTTGAGATTCGCTAAAAATTACATTGTTAAATTATCAGTGTTTTTAAAGATTAAGTGCACATTATAGATAACAGCAAAGGTAATCAATTTAAATAAAAAAGTAAATTAATTTGCACATTTAAATAACCTTTATTGGCCAATATATATCCAATATTGACAGATTGCAACATGGAGAGATCCACTGCAGGCAAGTTGTAGAGAACCCAAATGGCTTGGGTTTGGATACAGTGGTAAAGGGGCAATACTAGACCAAGACGCTTGGCAATCCTGAGCGCTTAAATACACAAGCACTTATGACCAAACAAGGAACACCTGTGAACTATTAACCAAGGAAGCAAAACACATGAACAGGGGCGCACATCGCAGGATCACAAGAGGGCGAGCCATGTGCTCCCAAAGCACATGTAGTGTTTTCGAATCAAAGCCCTAAACACCTATATTAATACTAAGTTACTGAGAAAAGTGTACTGGTGCTTCAAAATAAAGGGCTGATCAATGGCACGCAGAGAGGCCAACAGTTGTATTCGGAAAGGCTGACATATCCCCTGGGCCAGCAACAGGTATGAGAAACAAGCATCAAAGTAGAATAATAAAATGGCTCCCAGCCTATTGACGAAATGATTCAGCTCTGTTCGCATATCAAGCGTTTTAATTAAATGCTTAGGTGAATTGAGGCTAGTAGAGATGTGCTACTCCACAACAACATTAACTGACTTGACAACAGCTATAGATAATTACTTTGGTTCAGCCATGTTCATCAAGGCAATCATTGGAAACATCCTCATAAATATTTGAAATATGTTCCTCTGTTCTGTTGTAATTAAGATGAGTGCTCCATCTCTGCAATTAAGAAAAGTTTTCTGGTTATTACATCGTTATCTTCAATTACACAAGCCTTGACTATATGTTATTGATTAGTTGCTGAATACAGGTGGCCCGTACACCGATAACCATATAACAACCTCTATATATCATAACTATATACACACACACACACACACAAAAGAGATCTGGTTAAATTCTATGATTAAGAATAGAGACACTGACATATACTGCTGATTTAGACAGAAAAAAAACCCTGTAAATTATAATACGGTTATTGGGAGCAGGCAATTAAGCATTATTACACATTTGATCATCATGAAACATAATTGGCCGGGGGGGGGGGGGGGGGTTATTTACACCCACATGGTAATTAATTACTGTAAACTGCTTAAATTGTCTGAACTCAAAAAGACTGTGTAAATTGGAAAGTATGTACACCACTTGCATCAAGCCCAACAGACATATTTCATCACAATAGATGACTATTAATTCTCTATTATTTTGTGTTCCATCATAAAAGCTCATATTACGAAAGATTGTGTTGATAGGTGATGATTTTATGAGACATTCAGGGCCTAATTTTATTAATCGTACTGCTTTTATTTGTTTGCTGTCATCTGGAGTTTGTTTAGTATTCTTTCTCTGTGCTTTATAATTGTCAACATGTGTATGTCACTTTAATATAATTTTCTAGGAAAAGGTCAAGCTGATCGAGACTGGAAGCTGTCGCCATGGTTCCTTAGTTTTTGAGCTAATTTAAATTCACCACGAGCATCCGAAGACATTCTTTTTTTCTTTCTGCAAAAAATCAAATCAGTTGGTAGGACTTTCTACTCTAAAGTTAAATACATGTCTTCACTGTTTGATGCATCCACTTCATGGTACACTGATAAACAGGGTTTAGGATTTATTTTGTAATTATTTCTGAAATTAACTAGCAATTTATGAGTGAAAAGAAACTGCAAACATGAAACTACTAATGCAACTCAACCAGGCTCCTTTTTATTTTTTTATTTTTTTGCAAATGCCTTAGTTTGCAAGAATTTAAATGAGGAATTTAGGGACATGCATGTTCCCAAGAGAAAATTCAAGACTACAATCGAGTTCCCAGGAGAAAACTCAAGAATGGAGGCATTTCAGGGAGTTCAGAAACTGCCAAAAGCACTTTATATATGATATAATGGTGAGAAAACAGCAATTTAGACCGTGTGCTTCTCCCTGCCCTCATTACATTATGGGTAGAGATACGCAAGAGCTCTGAGTTACTCTTCCTTCGAGGAGGGCACCTCGGCTCGCATTCACAGAACGGTGGCTCAGGTCATGGGTTTTGCAGATGGACCTGGTAGAGGGGTTAGAGATGGGCCCTTTCTCTGCCCTCACCTGCCAGGTCCAGTGCCTTTTCCCAGGAGGAAGCACACTCTGCAGTTTCTTCCCCCCACGTTGAGGCACCGGTACTTCACATATCCAGCTCTGAGGAGTTGGATGTTGTGAATATTGAAGCAGGGGATTTTGAGGACTCGCAACCTCATACCCCTGCTTATGAGGAGCTTATAGAGGTTGTGACTCGAGCTGTTGCCAAATTAAACATCGATTGGCAAGCTTAGAAACAGGAAGTCCAACAAAAAATCAAGCTGGATGAAAGGTTTCTTCCATCGAGATCACAACCTCATTTTTTCCCGACTTCCACACGTGAAACAGACCTGTGTCCTATTGTGTTCAGCCCCCAAACAACTAATTATTAAAATATTATGGGGCTGCGATGTCAAAGCCTGAAGAAATGCTTGCAAGCTATCTCTCCCCTGGGTCTGCATCGTTGCTGAAGTCCCCGATGTTACCCACCAAGCCCCTAAATGCCTAAATACCACTTCTGCACTGGTGGGTAAAGCGTATTCAGCCACAGGTCCGGCCGTAGCATGCCTGCATACTACGTTTATCACGCAGACACACCAAGTCGACCTGTTCAAAGACATCGATGAGGGAAAGGAGGTTTCTGCATCAGTCCACAGATCTGTCTCTCAGGGCCACCAAGGAAACGGCCAAATCAGAGAGACAGAGAGACATCTGTGGTTAAATTAATCTGTAATAAAGCAGAAAGATAAGAGCTTCCTTTTGAACTCCCCGATTACACCTTCTGGTCTGTTCGGCAACGCTGTCACCTCAGTCGTTGATAGGTCTCAGGTGGTGAAGAAACAAGCGGCAGCGTTTCAGAAAATTCTCCCTCTTCACCCTCACCTGTCTAAAGCTGCTGGACAGGAACAGCTTAAGCCATCTACGAGCTCCTCACACAGGGAACGACAACAAATTAGGGTGGCATTCGCAGCCTAGTCTTCAAAGAATAAGCCGGATCTGAGGACCGTCGTTATCTCCAAAAAGGCTTCGGCGAAGAAATCCTGATGCTAGTGGCGCCAGGATTCTGGGGGCAGTCCCATCCAGGGAGAAATGGATTATACCTCATTATATGGTGCCCGGTTCTTCTCAGTGCCCCCAGGGGGTATCCTGCGAATCCTGCCACCTTGTGAGCTTCAGGAAGCAGCGGTCCCCAGCGATCCTCTGAGGATTGGTTGTTCCCTGCCAGTTCGCTGCTTCAGATCACCGATCTGACTACCCAACGAACACCAGAGGCCAGTTTCAAGGGACTGGTTCCCTTAGTAGGTTTTCTCAGTAGACAGAGTGGAAACGTCTGCCAAATATATCTCATTGGGTACTGCATATAATAGAAAAATGGGTTACAGAATTCAGTTCGGGTCTCGGCCGCCCAGGTTCAACGGGGTTCTCTCCATGGTAGTAGACCCCAAGCAGGCTCTGGTGTTGTAACAAGAGGTTCTGACTCTATTGTGAAAAGGAGTTTTACAGCCGTTACTTCATTGTTCCAAAGAATGATGGAGCGTTTTGTCCGATACTAGATTTGCGCCTGTTAAATCGCACAGTTCAAAAGCTCAAGTTCAAGATGCTTACTCTCAATACAGATCATGTCCATTTGTCCATCCATCCACGTCACAGGAAGTTTCTGAGGTTTGCTTTCGGGGGCGAAGCATACCAATATCGAGTTCTTCTTTTCAGCCAAGGTTTATCGCCCCGCACTTTTGCAGAATGCGTGGATGCAGCTCTGGCCGTTGTTTTGGAAGGCCTAACTTTGGCTAACTGAGCCCCTGCAAGATATATATATATATATATATATATATATATATATATATATATGAATGTGAGTTTGCAGTTGATTGAAAGAAAGTGATTGGAGAAGTCCAAGGAACGTCACTATAGAAAAGTTAGTTGTTGCACCCAAAGATCAAGTTATTATATTGTAATTAAAAGTTACTGGGTCAAAAACATACAAAAAAAGATAAGAAAAGAAAAATATGCATAAACATATAGTTCACAATAACATCTATAACATGCATTTAGAATATTGATGGGGTGAAGTTTCATTTCATGCCGACTTTAACACATCAAGACATTTTTCATTTGATTATCGAAATTAGCAAGTTACAGTAAACATTTTAAAGTAACAGAAATAAATCGTCAGGAATAAATACAGATTCGGGAGAGAGATTCTAAATAAAAACCTATGGTTCCAGATGCGCCATTTACCAATTAATCCATTTAATTCATAAAAATTGCAAGGATGCAAACACCACGCTGATAGCTTTGATTTATTTCCAAATTCCGAAAGGCCTCTCATATGTTGCCTGACACAATTTTTCATGCCAGCTTTGTGCTGGATCAAACCTCAACAGGACCATCAAATATTTAGGGTGAAAATCCCTCTTACTCAAATTGCAAATCCTCAGCAGAAGCGACCTGGAAGAATGGAGATTGAAGGAAAGTTGCACTGATGTGAGCAGAGTATTCTAAGATTCTTCTTGTCAATCTTAGGATGATGGGAACGTTTTGTGCACGTAAACAATTACAAAAGCATGAATAGGGGTTTAAAGATCTCTATTCTGTAAATCAGTAAATGAAAGGGAATCAGTTCGATGCTGCTGTGTGAAACACATACGCATTTATCTGCTAATGTATGTGAAGAAATGAATGAGGGATCATGGGAATTTACTAAGAATGAATTGAGGCTGCTGATAATTCTATTTATTTTCATGCACTGTCTGTGCTGTTTTAGCGCCCCATTTACTAAAGGAATTATGCAAATCAGACAAACCGAGAATGCACCCACAAAATGAATGGTAAATGCATTTTGCAATTCCCCATGGGCAGGTTGCTTCTGAGTGCTAGGTTGTAGATGAAGTAACAGACTACCACAACCTAGCACGCTATGTTAGGACCATGCTACTTTTGCTCCACAATGGCAACTCAATCGGCTCTTTAAAATGCTGAACGTGCACGACTGTGACACGCATCTGGATACGAAACACTCTTCTCCATCATTTGATGAATTACTTCTGTCATAATCAATAGAAAATGTACTCAAATATCTCTTTTAAATGAAATTTCATTTACCGCGGTTTTATGAATTTATGCAATAACATATAATGAGTTTCATTTGCATAGAAAGAGACGTTTGTGCTGTCATGAATGACAATGACTTAAAGGGATAGTACACCAAAAAAATGAAAATTCTGTCATCAGTTACTCACCTTCATGTAATTCAAAACCTGTATATGATTTTCCTTCTTTCTTTCTACGCAAACTCAATCTGCTTGCAATTACATCATTCTCTATTGGGCAGAGCTGACTGCTTCCTGTATCAGTAGCTAATAAGCTTGCTACTCAATTTTCAAATATTTGGTCAGCATCTGATGTAGCAATTTGCAGCATGCTTTCCTGACCCCTCCGCCTTCCCCAGCTCCACCTGTATAGATCTGCTACAGGTAATTCATGTATGTTATTGTATAGTCCTCTACAGAAGCAATAATCAACAGCGGCAGCGTAGCAGATGTATTTAGAAACAGATCTAAAAACATTGTAACATTATCCACATTTCCATTACAGATATGCACAAAACTTTTTGCAAAATTTTCTAAATATTGCTGAAAAATATTGCGGAATGACAGCGTTTCCATTAACCGATGTTATGCGTCTAAAACGTCTTTTTTCCTCTTGCCATAAGTCAGTACAAAAATAATGGCAATGGAAGTTGGTAGCTTTACGTATATTCCAACCACCGCACTAGAAATTATGTTTAATCAAAGGAGACGTAGGCATGTTATCCATGCATTTATGGAAAGGAAAACCCCTTATACTTTGGAGCGGCCACTTATAAGGTGTTTGTGGGTATTTCTACCTCCTATCTGCTTCGAGGTCTTGATAAATTCAAATTGTGGCATTTCTGTTGTTTAGAATCTAGTAGTCCTGGAATACTTTTGTCTTTCATGAGTTTAATGAAGAACTCTCACCTTCTGTCCAAACATACTGTACTGTGCCCTCTTTAGAGAATGATCAACTTTCACATACGGCAGGTGACCTGTAAATACAAAATACTGTTTTCATTGCACTTTGGCGAAATATTCCTTTTTCAAATTGCCTGAAAATCCACCTCATGTGAGCATAAAAACTTTTTTTTGTGATATATGGGAGTTTTTACAAAATTGAAGTTTCCATTTAGCGTATTTTCAGTTCGCAATTTCAATTTAGCAATTTAAAGGGTAATGGAAATGCGATTATTGTCATACTCATTACCATGTCAAACATTCTGAGGGTGATGATACAACATTTTGAGCAATGTCGCCAGGTAATTTTGCTGAGCGATGTTGCTTAGGCACTTTTCCCATTATGTAACGATCATCAGCTGAAATGCCCGGGACAACCTCAAGAGGACTCTTCACTTTGGACTATACACCGCACACTTACACTCTCATTCATTCACACAGACTACATGTCCCAGAAGCCCCTTAACCAGTCACTGATTACCGCACCAGCTGCCCCTCATCACCCAGTCACTAATTACCATCACCAGCTGTAACTCATCACCCACACCACATAAGCACTGCTCACGCATCCATTCACCGCAAAGTCTTGATTAGGTTTTGATTGTTTGCTGCCTACCCTGTTTCACTTTGGATTACTGGATTGTTGTATGCCTGCCGCCTATACCGACCCCTCACCTGTTTACCTCCGATATTCCTGTTTGCCACTGTTTGACCCTGCCTGTTACAACCATTCTGTTTTATAATAAAGCCTGCAATTGGATCTCATGCCGCTGACTCACCCTTCATTACACATTGACATTGGGCAACACATTTCTGGATACTTTAGATAGAAATTTGTTGACTATTTATGACAGAAATGTTTAGTGAATTTCCACAGTAGTGCATAATACCTACAGGACAGATACTTATGCTATACCACTTCTGTATAAGTGCGGTGCAGTTATTTAAAAAGTGATATTTAAAGCTTTTCAGACTTGTCTGAATTAACCTATGTCGTGTTTGTTATTAGTACTGCCCTCAGGCACATTTCTTAGTGAAGGTCATTGTATCCTGTATTTAAGGATAAACAACCAACAATGGCGCACTCTTCCTATTAATCAATGTAGAGCGTTAAACAATGACCTCAAGTTAATTGAGACATCCTCTCAGACATATTAGAATAGATTTTTCTTGAGTTGGCCCCACACACGAATTTTTCGTGCTCAAGTAGAAATTAAGTTAAATACTTGTGTTGCATCAAGCAGGCATCAATAGACTAATGCAAAGAGTGTTCCAATACATGTGTCTTATACACTAACCACCTATAATCCATTTTAATCAGGTCTCTGATATTGAGGGGGAAATTAAACGGTACAGTATATTGTGTCTATATTTAATTAATTAACATTCTAAGTGCATTATATATATATATATATATATATATATATATATATATATATATATATATATATATATAGGCCTAAATTTATGTATGTATTTGATTTGCATTTAACATTTCCATCCATTTGGATTACAGTTTTGATATAGACTAATAAACTTAAAGCGATGCATATTTGTCATTCATAAAGAATATAAATAGGTAATATGCATACAATAGTAATGATAAACCGAATGTTATAAATAAATTCATAGTTTAACAATGGTGGTACTTTTTAGTTTTCATAATGATCATTTATGTTTATTCTAAGTCTGAATAAAACACATGCATTTTGTAAATATGATTATTTAGATATGCAAATAGTTAATAATAAACTATGCAATGATTTTTAGGAGCAGAAATCGTACTTGTTTGATTTATATGCAACTGACAAATTACATTAGTTTGTTAGTTTATTTATGGTAAATACGTCCAAATGTATAGAAATTGTATATTGTAATTGTATTGACTGTTGCAGTATCAACATATTCCAAAAAACTGGGCCTTAAATAAAACATATTTATATTTATATGCCCCAGTGCGCATGGTATACCGCTGTGGGTTTATTTAAATGTTTACTGACTCCAAAATTGACAAAGATAAAATGTTCCTTCTGGACTTGAATACAAGTGAACATACAGCTCTTATATGAACAGTCAGCTGTGAGTTGTGATGCTCGACTGCTGTACAAGTTTCAAAATTAAACATGCATTTCAGTGTCTCTATTAAAGAGGTTCTCTGTTGGAGGAAGTGCATATTGCCTTTACCACACCCCAACACCTTTAATAAGGCATTGAAAAGCTGAAATAAAGCAAGTACAAAAGTTACATAGCACACATCGCACAATTGCAATATCAGGCAAAAAGCATCTGGTACAATACCCGAAAAAGAGCATGTTGGAAAAGTGACGTCCTCCATTTGGAAATTTAGAATGCAAAACACATACCTACTCAACAATTTTAGCATAATGAGAGTTAAGGGGGAGATTTTTTCAGCAGCCAACTCTACCTACACCCATTTCCTTTCCACAGCAGATGGCTGTATTTGCTCCAACTTGCATCAATTTACAAAAACAGAATGAGCATGGATTTTCCGTAAGCACACACGAGCAAATTCAATTAAGATTTCAGCTGCGTCCAAATTCAGAATCCCCTCAGCATCATGAACATCGCCAGCGCTGAGTAAATGAAATAATAAGGAATGCATGTTGAGATTGCAGGTCAACCATGGCAACCATACTTTAACCCAAAATACCATAGCCATTACAGTTACCCAGCGATTATTATTATTTTTTTAAGAGGGACTTATTGTGCTTTTTTTTTATTTTACCTTTGCTTTAGTGTGTAATGTTGCTGTTTACATGCACAACCAATCTACAAAATTACAAAGCACAAAGTCTACGCCAAAGGGGGTGAATCTCTCCAACAGAACACACTTGCCTGAAATGCCTCATCTGTAGTCCTGACATGATTTCCGTGATGTAACATCCCCATGTAATACATTTGCATAAAACCGGCTTGCTGGCTACTTCGGCTTGCACTCAAACAAAGGTAGTTAAAAGACTAGGAAGAGTTTATTACTATGTCAAGGAAACATTTTTTTTTTTCATTGCGGTGTAAAAAGTGATTAGTTATTAGTTAGCACATCATTGTTTTGTTCATGCATGTTTCTAATGTGTCAAAAAGTCTTGAGCTGCATTTACATAATGCAATACCAAAAAAAAAAAAAAAAAAAAAAAAAGTAAAATCATTAATACACATGGATGATTTTATAATTGCATGTACATTTGGTGTCCTAAGCTATTGTTTTTTTCTGCTTTTTTCAAATGATTATATTTTAATGAATTACACTCTGTTTTTAATCCACACTGTTACTCTGCCTTGTAACAGAGTTTGACAGAAAAAGAACAGATTAATTTGGACAACAGGAAATCGTGTTTTTCAGCTATGTAAGACACTTTTTACAGAAAATATTATTATTATGGCCTGTAACATCTTGTGATCCATGACAATGAGTATCAAATGATTAAAATAATGTAACCATTTGAAAAAAAGCAGAAAAAATGACTTTGGACACAAAATGTACCTGCAATTATATAATCACCCACATGTCAACTCAGTCCTATTAAAGTCTCTAAAGGTCATAAAATGAAAACCTTTCGAGAAAAATAAACATTAGAGAATGCTCTGTGCAAGTTCTTATTTGTTGATCGCACACACACACGCACGCACGCAAAAAGGACGTCACACACACAAAAAAACTTCCTTCTAATGTATAGTTTTGTTTCATGTTCATGTTTCATATCTTTTATTTTGCTCCTCATGTGCTCCTTTTGTCAATTGTCATGTTTTGATTGGTTGATTGTGTTGTCATGTGATTATGAGTTCTGGATGTTCATTGGTTGTTAAAGCAGGAACACACCAAGCCGACGGTCGGCCGTCGGGCAGTTTTTGTGCGTCGGTGAACTAAGTGTTCTCGGTGTGCTTTTTTCGGCCGATTCGACACATTAAATTGGCATTGGGCTGAAGATGAGAGAGAAAACTCTGATTGGCTGTTCAGTACAGCAAACGAGTCAGCGAATGTAAGCAAAAGTTTTGAAAGCAAGTGAATAAGTCATCACAGCACAAACAGAGGGTTGTTCTAATTTTACGTCATCTTACCTGAGTGCTCAAATGCACGAATATTTTCATAATAACATGAGCGGAGTGGAATAAAGAACTTGATCTGCAAAACTGACATTCAAAACGTACATGCAGTCTTAGTGTCACTTTCCCTTTTTGAATTATGAATATTGACAAATATATCTGCTTAAATAGACAGTTATCTCATTTATACATGGGTGTCGAGCGTCGGTTTGGTGTGTCAAGACAACTTTGGACCTAGAAGCTGCTGACATGAGCAAACCCTGCAGCCTGCTTTTGTCGTCACTAGTTCGTCGGCTTGGTGTGTTCCCGGCTTTAGTCATCGGTTCCTTAAGCTCATGTATTTAAAGCCTCTTGTTTTCCATGTTACTTTGTTGTGTATTGATCTTCATGTCAAGTCCAGGTTCATGTTGATCATGTTCATGTTCGGCTCAATAAGCCAATTCATAGGTTCATCATGCAACGATGTCACTATGCATTTCTTTTCTAACAACTGTCATGATGTTATATCAATGACAGATTATTACCTTTCATTCACTTTTAGATAATGGAGTTTGTAATCACATTTTCATTCGTGGATCCTTTATGTCGGATACAACTGATCAATTTTGAGCAGCCTACATCTTGGATAAGATTCTCAATTACAGTACACATTTGACCCACAAAAGCGGTTATGTTCTACATGTCTAAAGTATCATTGATTTCGCTTAACAATTTAAAATATAATCTGTACGTACAATATACCATGGTAAAATTTATTTACATCTCTCAACAAAGATTTTGCAGCTAATAAAATTTAATAATGTGCCTCAGGTTTGCATAGTAGCTATCATCAAGTGCGGAACAGATAGTTCATGCGTTCATGACCTCAAGGCTACTGTAATGCTCTACTGGGTGGTTGCCCTGCTCGCTTGATAAACAAACTACAGCTGGTTCAAAACACAGCAGCTTGAGTTCTTACTAGAAACAGGAAGTATGACCATATTGTCCCGGTTCTGTCAAAGCTGCATTGTATAGATTTTAATTGTACATTGTATAGATTTTAAAATCTTGCTAATTACTTACAAAGCACTAAATGGTTTAGCTCCCCAGTACCTGAGCGAGCTCTTAATGCATTATAGTATTTCACGTCTGTTGCGGTCTCAGAATTTAGGCCAGTTGACAATACTCAGAATATCAAAATCAACTGCAGACGGTAGATCTCTTTCCTTTCAGCACCTAAACTTTGGAACAGTCTTCAGAGCATTGTTTGGAAAGCAGACACACTCTGTCAGTTTAAATCACTAAAAAATCTCTTTAACCTCATACACATAACACATTATCTATTTCTAAAATTCAAATCATGTAAATTGTTAGGCTGCATAAATTAGGCGAGCCAAAACCAGGAACACTTCCTATAACACCTGATGTACTCGCTACATCATAAGAAGAAATGGTGACTACGCTACTATTAGTCTGTCTGTTTATCCCCAGGTTTGCCGCAGGCTGCCAAATCCAGCCCATATCCATAGATATATCATAGATGAGATGAAGGACGTGCATCAAGACATGATGACAATGCAGCCCTGAAGTGTCAAATAAACTGTCCCCTGCGTAGGGAATGCATTAGAAGTCTTTGGTTTTCAGTTGGAAAGGTGTCATTTAAGTGGCCCTTAAGTTAATAATTAACAATTTCTACAATGGAAATGTCACTTTACAATGTATTATCACTGTGGAGCTGCTTTGAACAAATCTGTATTGTGAAAAGTGCAGTATAAATGAAGATGAATCGACTTTACTATCGTCAACTCACTCATCAAACTCTTCGGTAATCCTCAGCAAACTTTGACAGGTGGTTGAACTGGCTCATTCGATTCTTTTTGAGTTCGACGTGCTATTCCGGCTGTGCATCTTGCGTCATCCACCCGGAACTAAAGTTCGATTCAGTTCGGTTATTTCCCGAGAACCATCTCAAAAGAACTCAAGAATTGAACATCACTAAAATACACTGGACATGGGTTCTTCAAGCTCGCTTTCAGTGAACTACTTACATTCTGCAATGTTTTGAGAACACTGGATTCTTTTTGGTTAAAAAAAAGACTCTAAACAGAAAGAATTTAGAATGCTGGGAATTTGTTTAAAAAAAAATAACCCAACAGGAACTATTCATCAACTTAAAGTTGGGAGAATGTTAAATGAATTTAGTACTATATGTAGCTTCCCTGCAGAAAAGGCTTAAATTAATATTTCAATATAAGTTAAACTCATATCGCTTCTATCTTTTTAAAGTATAATATTGATATGATTATATATCTGAGCTATAAAGCTTTCATACAGAAGACTTTGCGTCATCAATGTGAATATCACCATGGGTGCTAGTGGTAGCTGTTTACCACTGTCGCCGGATAACAGCTCAGGACAAGAAGACGGGAGTTGTTATTGAAGTGTATGTCCCTTTGGATTTGCAACCAAAACTTCACAGAACAGCACTTGTGTTTCTCAGCCGCAAATGCATTGGAGGAGATATGAAGAAGGCAAGCTGCTCTTTTTTATTGATTTTTTTTTATTAGTTTAAGAAAATCAGCTATGAGAAATACATTAAAAACTTTAGTTAGCATGAGCTTGTAAAGATGCCAACTATGTCAGCACATCCACAAGTTAGGGCGGATTGCTTTCAAACCAATTGTAAATAACTAGTTTACCTTTTCAAGAGTACTCTGCGTTCAGACAAAAGCTTTCACACGAAACAAACCGAACTCTGACGTCAAATGAACTCTCCACGGCAAACGCTCTAACATGAAAGCACCCTGAAAGACCGAAAATTACAGTTAGTATTGAAGTAAGAAACTCTTGCTATAGAGACACTGACACCTCTGACAGCAAGTGTTAAAGTGTCCCAAGTGCACGCTAAGTCTGGGTCCGATTCAATCATCTCCATAGCACAGCCGATACACCAAAATTGAACACTTTGCATTAGGGGTTTGAGAATGAGCAATAGTAATAATGATGCTTGCTTTAGCAAAGACCACTAATGATCTTTTAGAGGGCTAGTGTGACCAACTCACACATTAACACAATCAATGTCTGATGATATATAGGCAACCTGTCTGCCCTCAGATCTAAGTTTATGGGAGACAAGTGAGACAAAATCAATGACTGAAATGAACATGCTGCAAAAGCTACAGGAATGCTGAATGCACGATGCATTAAACTACATCATAAAGCATCTTTGGCTGTTATTGATGTGTTGATGTGATCAGCTATTCACAGTTCTGCGCCTTTAGATTCACTGAAGCGTAAGAGCAATATTGTTTAATACATTGCCATAGAATTAATGAGCTAAATCTAAATAACATCCATTAAGTCTGCGAATTGTCTAATGAATATAATTTGTTTTGTTGTTGTTGTTTTGTTGGCAGGACAATACATTTTTTTTTTAAATTACATATAAATGCATTTAATTTTTTTCTTTTTTAAATATATTTTTTATATGAATTTTTGGAACTTGATCGTGAAAATTGGTACTAAATGCAGAACTGAGCATGGAAGTGGTTGGAGGGGAACAGTTAAAACATTTAGCAGGGATTTGTGAAAAAGTGGAGAGTCATTTCAGTGATGGAAAATGTTATTACGCTTTTATCAAGTATTACTTATTTCTTTGTCATTTACAATATTACCAGGAGCATATATTAAGAAAGTCATTTTTTTTGTTGTTGACTATACTCTGCGCGGTTAGATTAAAGTTATGACAATTCTTTGAACTTTAAACGTCATTTTATAAAACAAATGTTAAGAGAATTCATGCACTTTGAAACGTCTTAAAACAACAAGAAAAAAGTCCTTAAAGGAGTTTGTTTAAAAAAAAAAATGGAAAAACTGTCATTCATTACTCAACACCATGCCGTTCCAAATCCGTTAGACTTTTGCTCAACTTCTGAAAAAAAGCCTAAATTAAATCTGTTCATCATATAAAGCAATAGAGCCTCTCCAGAACATTTGGACTGAACCGATCAATGAGCATGTTTACATGCACACCAGCAAGCTGAGAACTCACAAATATCAGCTTATTAAAATAACCAGTTTCCCCCCTTTACATCCAAACCAGTAAACTAACAATGCAAGCCAACCAAGTTTACATATCTTTATTAATAAATAAGGTTATTTCCCTATAGTGACGTCCAAAATAATAATTTGTGTATCTGACTCCGAGTATCAATATTGTGGCGAGCAGGGCGGGCGAGAGCCGTGAGGGAACGTGACGCGAATGATAATGAGCGTCAGCTGCGCACTGCACCGGTCACGTATCTCTCACGGAGGAGTTCCAGAAGAATAAAAGAGGAGCGACGATAGTGAAGGACGAGAGAGGACCAGGCCTGGATTTTATTTTGTGTTTTCTTATGTTTGTGTGGGCGGCAGTCTCCGTGAGGAACTGCCGTCATTTTACTTTCGTTTTGTTGTTTCTTTATTTATTTTGGATATTAAAAGTTCTGTTGAATGTTCACCGGTTCCCGCCTCCTTCTTCCCATTCTTACGAACTGTGTTATAAATATGTTATGTCAATTGTGATTCATGTCTAATAAAGCTTGGAACATGTCAGCGAGAAACTTACTCATATATTATTCTCTCACGCAGTTACAGATGCAGCGTTTTGACTGAACCAATTCAGCTGGACGAGAGATGAGAACACATTTTTACAATTTTCTGGGTCTTGAAAGAGTCTGTGTTTGCGATATTTCCTTCTTCCTTTCCTGCAAAATGCTTGTTCTGTTTGGATGCGTTTAAATCTGCACTATGGATGCATTTCTGTCATGTAGGCTATCACACATGCGCACTGAAATAAGCCGAAAGAAACCAGGTTAATGTTCACATACTGCCCGAAATCGGGGTACGAGGCAACAAACTATACTATTCCGACCGGTTTATGCTTAAACTGTTTATGGCATTACGCCTATAAAAGATAATGGGTTTCTGCGTTTACATGTTCATATTCGTTGTTGTCATAATCGGCTCAAGAATGTGCATATAAACGTGCTCAGTGCATTAGTTTTACAATCTCTTGATAGTCGTAGTTGCTCAGAAATCTCAGATTTCATTAAACATTTCTTCAGTTGTTTTCTGAAAATGAGTCTTAGGAGTCTGGAACAACATGAGGGTGAGTAAATGATTACAGAATTTTCATTCTTGGGCTAAATATCCCTTTTAATTTAGTTTTACAGTGATTTCTTTATTTTAAAGGCAATCATTTGAATGCTGAGCTGCTGAGACATCTCGGTAACGAGTAGAACGAAGAAATCTAATGAAATATTACTGACAGATTTGCATATGTCATAATTAATTAAATGCTACCTTGTCTATAACTTTCTCAGTTCTATTAATGTAAATATTTGATAAATTTGGTGAGATATTGTGTTGAAACAGTCTCTGTAATATGCATTTGAATCTGATCTGTCATTTTAAACCGAATCTACAGGAAGTGGCAGACTGGTTGTGTTACTCAGCAGAAACTGCCAGCCAATTCCCAAGGGGGAAAGACTTTCATAATAATTTAATAATAGGCCCTGCTGATTGTAATCACATTTTTGTGTGTGTATGTCAGGGGAAAAGCGCTGGGTCTCTGATGAGATATTACTTTCTGCAGTTTTTTGCATTTGATTAATGGTGATCACAGACAAATCATCTCTTATTGTTCCTATTGTCCTGAAATGTTCTTCTTTTAATCCATTGTTATTGGTAAGAGGATAATATTCCCGGCATTGTGCACCCATTCTCCATGTCTCTTTGAATAAAAGTGTCATAAATTTTAATGCATCGTAGCACCAATTACACCAACTCCGTGCAAATTCTGCCAGTTGTGCCCATTCATAATGTTGTTGTAACTCTCGTTCTAATGTTAATGAATACAGATTATACTAAATAAAGGAGCATGTGGCTGCAATCAGTAATTAGTATACCACACACCCAAACAATCTCAGCATAAGAATTTTCCTGTCCTGTACAGCGAATTGTCACATTCTGCAAACCAACCCTCTATGGACACAGTGAAGATTGAGTCCCCAGGCTTTTTACATGGATTGCAAGACCAATGCAAATGAAATCCATATAGTATAAAAATAAAATATACATTTCGAACATTAAAGACAAGTAAACAGTCTGTAATAAAATAAGAATAAAATAAAGGCAGTGGCTATTTACACTAAGTGACAATAGCAGCATTTTCTTAGCGACATGCTATTGACACTAGGTGAAAATAGTGATACATTCTATTTACACTATGTAAAAGTATCAGTTCAAGTATTATTGGCAGATACTATTTGCAGGATGCAATAATATCAAAGTGTAAATGGTTATAATTATTAAAATTATTAAATAGATGCTGCCTTATTGGAAGAAAAGAAACCCTCCTTACACCTTCCCCTAACCCTACCCAATAAACACTTTTAATCTTAAACACTTGCTCACAGATTATTTCCACTTTTTAGAACATTATTTTCATTTTTATTGAAAATAAATTTGAGCTCGGCAAAAGGCGGATTCGAACCCGCATCGATCGTGTTAAAAGCCAGATCTGAAAATGCTGAATTCTGTGCGTCTCTTTTAAAACTTGAGTGGCCCATTCAGACATTGGTGGGCAGAGCTAGAGTAAATAGTCACAAATTATAAACTAAAATAAACAAACTACAAGCAATAGCACAAATAAGCACAGCAGAACAAAGATACAAATGAAATAAAGAGTGCTTTTCAAGTGTTAACAGTAACGTTTATACAGATTAGATAGATTTGGTACAGAAATTGATCAAATGTAAAACAACACTGCATCTTCACTGTATAAATCAGATAAAATGAATCCTTTTTAAAGTCAAGTTACTCAGTCATTAGTGATTTTCTGCAGTAAGTCTTTTGTTGTTTGATTAACATTAAAATGCAAGCAGCAGAAGTAAGGGTTATTAGGCTGCTGTCACTTTAAGACATAATGCATGGTTCCAATATACTGTTACACATATGCTGTGACTGTTTACATTCACTTAAGACATAACTCTCTGTTTACTAGGATACTAGCCAAGACTGGCATTTGGACATCATTTTGAGTGAATTTGTCAATTGCAAGTGCAAGGAGGTGTGAAAGAGCTCAATTCAGTATGTGCGTGCTTACGCACACAAACCTTCTCACACAGTGCACGAGTACAGCTCTCTATCGTCTTCTTGCCCTTGAATGTATCAATTGCAAGGCTTAAAAAGACATGAAAGTGGGTCAAAAAAGCACTCTTAAGTTCAACTGCATTAAATATAAATTTAAACCATTTTCAGTTAACTGCAGATAAGTTTCAGTTTCAGTTTGCACTAAGTATGTTCTTTTACAGTATATAATTTTATGTAATAAGTACTCTTTTTAAAAGTAAAATGTACTGAAGTGTACTTTTTTAACAAGGGACTATATATGTTTAGTTTTTTTTTAAATAAGATGGATGGATGAAAATATTGGCACACTATTCAAGGAACTTTTTTGCATTTAAGGACACTGATATCATAATAAACTAGTTGAAGCTAGCCAGCATGCCTGAGGCGAGGTTACACCCTATGATGAAGGTACTTTCATGGTTTTTCATGGATATTATGGATTTTCATTGTGGGAGACGGAGCGTGCCTTACCAGGGTACAATTTCTTATGTGTTTTGCAAGCAACATGTACAATTCAGATATTCTCCACTTTGAACATAATTAGTAGTTTTAGCATTTCCAGACAGTTACATTAAGATACAAGGGATCAAATATGGAATGTGCTCCTCTAAAATATTGTGTTCAATTGGACTATAGATTAAAAGCTGGAGTGAAACATTCCAGTTTATGTGCAAATACTCATTTTCATCTCTATTCATACTCTTGGGGTTGGTCAAAGAACAGATATATGTTAGAACAACTCTCTGATATAACATAAATGTGTAATGTTTACACTATTCACAGATGGTATCTCAAGACTGACGATAAATATCACATCAAACATTAGTGTTGCAAGTCCCCCTAGTGCTCCTTATATAGGTTACATTCTGTTCCTCATTCTGCTCAGATCAGCAACATAATTCTTTGTCAGATTTTACACACAGCTCTCCAAACCCAAACACCGATTATGGGAAATAACATAGCTTACAGCAGAGGTTTTTCAAAGCATTCAGCTGACTTCCAGATATTTCAAAGATGCTGCACTAATGATGCATACTGCTCTTACGTAAAGAAAGATGTTGCACCAAGTTTGCTCGGGTGGAGGGAACTGTTGTAAAAAAAAAAAAAAACACGTTGGCGATACTGAAATTCTAAAAATGCTACGAAAAAATTTTGAACCCTCTGAAATCTTTTCATAAAACATGATGTACAGTAAATAAGACATTTGTTATGCAATGTAGACCATACATGCTCTTGCAATGTATTTACTAAAAAAGTGCTGGGGGGTATTCCAGAAAGCAAGCTTAACTTACTGTCACATATACCCTGAACTCTCGGTTGGTTAACCCAACTTAACCTTGCTTATAAAGCACTATTATAATGTTTAAACATTTATTCAATATATATATATATATATATAACAGTAACTATATAACACATTTAGAAATTTAGTTACATTAATATAACTATATTAATTAAAAATTAAATAACACGCATCAGAATACCCCTTAAGCAAACTAATCCTGGAACATTCACAGAGTAAGTTGCGATGGTTACTTACATACCCTGAAAGTTATCTCCGTTTTATGGAACTGAAAGTTGAGGTTATCGGCTTACTTACTCTTAAACATACCTGGTTGTGTCACATAACCTGCTTTCTGGAATACGTTCCTGAACTACATGGGTTAAGATTAGGTAGGTTCAGGACTAATACCTGGTCATTATTTTATTGTAATTACTACAATAAGAATATAGTATGTAAATGCGAATCAGAACTGTAAAATAAAGTGCTACCGAAGAAGTTACAATATTGTAAGAAATAGCAAAAACTTTCAACTTCAATGCCTAACTTCATCAATTAATTGAAATACATTTTAAAAGTAACCTATCCAGCCCTGGACACACTAATCTTTCCCTAATCTTTAAATCAGCGTATAAATAGCATGCCAAATACAAAAATAAATTCTAGACCATGAACGCTATAAAGAGGAAACAGAGAACCCGCCTCACCAATGAACATCTTGGATGCCTCACAAAAACTGCAACAACAAGCTACAAATACATCATGAAGAAAGTGAAGGAAATGCATGCATGCTTCCTCTCAACCCAGCATTAAGGTAGTCCTGCTTTTTTGTCATTAAGGGAAAATCATCTGGTCTCGGTTACAAATTTTACCGGTAAATGATAAAGAATGATCCCCCCAAAATATTTTACTGCATATGACCCACCCAACCTTGGATTCCATCGGTATTCTTTTAACTAAGTTTCAGCAGTCAGCTTACATTCCTGCATTTCTTCTCCAATAGTTAGCTATCACTGCGAATCCAAAAAGACAGCGTTTCAAGACATATATATATATTTGTGGAATGTGATTGTTTTCTGAGCCTGTGGGTTTGATGTCTTCACTGGGTCTCCTTCAGAAGTAATGACTGCTGTTCTGCTCACCCAGCGCTCTGTGTCACGAGCAAATCAATAAGACTCACACCATCAATATGTACTGTGGTGACAAGGTTTTATAGGGCAAAGATGATTAATCTCTCAGCGTGCTCCTCTTACCGTATGTAGCTCATCTGCATTGGGATGTTGTATAAAACAGCATGAAAGGAGAGTCATACATACTGCTCTACTTTGAGTTAGTCATTGAACTACTCAGAAACTTGGTGTCTCATCAAAGAAAGATTAACATTCATCAACATTAAAAAGTATGTGGGTAAAATGTGCTTTGAGCTTTTTTTTAACATCTCAAACTATGTGTACGGGTATGTGATGTAGGGGATCTGTCCCAACCAAAATTCCGTGAAATCAGTTCGTTTTTAGGGTGTGCTCACACACACAAAAAACATTTAGTCCTGGTCCGTTTAGAGTTCAGATTGGTATTGTCATCACCAAACCAAAAGATAAAAGAACCTAAAGGCACCGTGATACGTTCACAATCTGATGTGTGTGTTTGTGACGTATTGAGACAGAACCTCCTGAACACCCAAAAGTGTTTGCTAGGCTAAATTCACTCTTTGTAAATGTGTAAAGGATGTACAATACATGTCTTTGGTCTGTGTTGCGTTCATAAATCATTCGAGAGTTCGTTTGGAAGTGGACCAAGACCCATCTTTTCAGTTCGGTTCATCGGTTCAGTTGTTTGGTGCGCACCAGGATTCAGGTGGCAGCGTTTACACATTTCCAAATAAACCGCAGAAACCTAGCAATCGTACCGGGGTTTGTTCTGATCAAACCAAACATGCCAAATGTGAACACACCCTTGGTGATTGGCTTTTAGTCCATGTCTGTTAGCTTTGAGGTCACCTATATGGTAAAACATTGTCTACACTCTATTATAACAGAGAAAAAGAAAAACTCTTCTGGGGAAATATAGATGACCCATCCTGCACTAAAATGATTTTGTCTAATAAAATGCTCTCTAGAATGATAATTCCCAATATCTCTGATACCACCTGACACTGACTAGCAGTAACAAATTATGACATTAACTAAACGCTATTTAATAAATGAGTCATTGACGAGTCATTCAATATGACCCACCAAAACTTCATATTTCAAAAGAAAACGTGTGAACTCAAGAAAAAGAGAACTGAGCTTATCAAGCCATTTCATGGGGTCTTTTAGGGTGCGTTCACACTTGTCATGTTCGGTTCGATTAAAACGAACCCTGGTGCGATTGCTCACTTAGTGCAGTTCGTTTGAACATATGTGAACGCTGACATCCGAACCCTGGACAAGCAGACCGAGACCGCTAAAAAGATGGGTCTCGGTCCGCTTCCAAACGAACTCTGGTGTGGTTCGATTGATATATGAACGCAACACAGACCAAAGACATGTAAACGAACCAAAAAGAAGACATGATGTCACAAGATGCGACGCTACAAGATCTTCGTTTCTGCATACAACGGAGGAAATCCTGCTGCTGTTTTGAATGTTTTGAACATTTTATGAGCTCTTCATGAGTTCTCAGCTGGTAAAAATAAAGCATATGTACACGCATAAAATGATGGCGTTTAATCCTGTGCACAGCATTGTTTTGAACGTTTGGTAAGCGAGCTCCGTCACGAAAAATATACGTCATAAAAGCCGACCAATCAGGTTGTGACGGTATCCCATGCCTTTGGTTCAGTAACTTAGGTTCGCTGTTAAAAATGCAAGTGTGAACGCTAAGCGGACCAGGACTATATGTTTTGGTTTTGTTTTTTGGCTCGGACCAAACGAACCAAACCAACCGAACTACAAGTGCGAAGAGACTATATGGAAAATCCTTAACAGTGTTTTGACCAGACATTTAAGAGTGGAGTGTGGGAATGAAACAGAAAACATTCACCTTATGTTAGTGTATCATCAGATGATTCTGAAACTGATATTTCAAGGTAAAAAAAGTACATGTATTTGCTTCAAATTCCTATAATAAGTACTCATGACTCATTGTCATCTGCGATTGACTTCATTGTGACTTCAAGCAATAGGCCTATTATTACAGAATTAGGGATTTCTTCATGTATTCACTATGTACCATTATTGTAACTATTATAAATGTAGGAAAGCTCTGCTGGTAATTTAAAGAATATATTGTGCTGCCCCATAATAGAGACGTGATAAGTAATAGATTCAACTTTGCCACATATATTTCTTGTAACCTTATGTTACCTTACATGTCTCTTTAAACTTACTCTCTGCTTTAAATGTTCGCTGTCTGCATTGACAGATTGAGTCAGACAGAGGGTGACAGGCCAAAGTGGGAAAAAAAAAAAGACTGATGCAGGGGGAAAGACTTGAGGCTGCATTGAACTTTTGGGACAGCGCAGTGTTTCAAATGATAATGGATCGAAGTGACGCAATCAAGAGATGAACGAAGGGAGATAAAACAAAAGGAGAAATAAGACTATAATTTTGTGAAGCATAATCATTAGGAATGTCAAATATGCATTTTATCTCTACCAATTAGATCCATTCACAATAAGCAGAAGTCTTAATTTCCTGTTGAATATAATATTTAACACAGAATGAAAAGAACAAACAGAATAGAAACACTCAGAAAGAAACAGCGAGTAAGTGATGAAATATCCATGATTTTAGGATGAAATGTCCATTATTTAACTAATTTTGTCCATTTCACCTATTAACGTTAATGCTCATATTGCAGCCATTTAACCAGACTCAATTTTAAATAGTAAAAATAAAATAACCAGCTGTTTATAGTTAAGGTAAATAAAACAGCTTATCAATAAATACCAGACAACACACGGGATGAAATGAGAAACTTAAATATACAGTGTGAATGAACTCAATGGCGAACATGTGACAACTAATAAATCAAAAACAACAAACGGAGAGCGGGAATGTTGAACAAAGGAAAACAGGGAGAGAAACCTGCTAAAAGTCCATGAAAACCAAAACTGAAACCACTGAATTAAATCATTTTTAAGGTTATTGACATATTTAATAATCATAAAACCTGAAAAAAATAGCAAATGTATGTCCAGTCTTTAGTTCACTTAACACTTTTAGTACATTACAGCCTATAACTTTTGATTTTAGATTTTGACATTTACTGAAGAAAACATGAGGGCTAGAATTATGGGTTTGCCCATTGCTTATAGTATACACTAATGACACTAATTGTGATTTTACTTTTAATTAAAAGACAGAAAAACAATTAAATGTCTTGATCTCATGAATTCTTTAAACTTGGCTGCCGTCATAAATAGCTTTTCTAATCTCTCACAGAAACACACAGCTCACAAGTGGCTGAATTCATTCAATGCGTGATAAACACAATTGTAATAAATGTGACAATGGCAGAGATGTCCCTAATTAAAGAATGAGTATAATTGATAAAATAGATAAGAATCTCAAATAACATTGACATTCATGAACAAGACATGCAATGAAGACTTGAAGACCTGTGACAGATTAATTCATTTTCAAAATGAGAATTGTTTCACTATTTACTCAACTTTATGTTGTTCCAAACATGTAAGACTTCCTGATAAGCTCTCAAAAGGGCCATTGGAAAACATCGAAAGTTTAATAAAAGTTAAAAAAGTTCAAAGTCACGTCATTATTTAATAAAAAAAAACCTCCGCTGAAGAGCTCAAATCTCATTCTCTGTTCTACCCATTCAAACTGGCATGTAATGTTCTGTTGTGACACATGAGAAACAGTATTTCTTTAAAATATAATTTGCATCAAAGTGAAATTCAAGTTTCAGAGAGCCTAATGCAAAATAATCATGAAACTTTAGAATGTAGTGAACAAGTCGTACGCACTATTAGCTATGAAAAGAGCTGAGACTCTTTACACTTACTCCATTTGTGCTCCACACTTAAGATAACAGCATTCTGTTTGAGTTTAGAATGACATGGAGGTAAGTAAGTAATGACAAGAAGTTCATTTTGGGTGAACTTGCAGCACATTCAAGGCACTCATCATGGCCAATGATATCCCAATGTTTTAAAAGCCTTGATTTTTATCAGAAAATAGAAGCAATATAAGAAAAGTGAGACATTGTCCTCTGAGAGAAAGCCAAGCATTTATATGATTGAAGTCTTTGTACTTGATTTGACTGGTCTCATTAGAGAGACTCCAGGGGGGAGTTTAAATTATCCGCCATTCACACAAAAGCGTGGATCCAATGTTTTCTGGTCAATTAGGTGATTCTCATATCTAATTGGCCATAACTCAGGATGTACCATGACCGAGCCTGAGAATGACACTCATTTGAAAACTTCAATTACTGCAGGCAGAGCGAACATGGAGAATTTCTGAACTCTTGAATGAATTTAATATAGTTCTTTTTAAATCTATTTCCCATGGTGATTATCTCTTTTATATTTTTGAGATATTAGTTTTTTAAAGACATCTCGCTGGATTGTGATCAGCCCAGCCCTAACCCAGATTTATATTGAGTTATTCACCACAGCATCAGTTTATTCACCTGACAGCGTGGCCAAGTGTCACCTCTGTCACAGCTCTCAGCACTGAATGAGGGGAAGACACCATTTCACCTTATTTATATCAGCAGTGAGACAAGGGACTGCTGCATGGTAAATACATTTTTTTTTGTTCTTCAGGCTTGGCAGCATAACAGCATTTTTTCAGTATATTCCTATTCTAGACTTTTTATTAATAATGTGGAAACTACATACTATTCTTGGGTTATTTGAACAAGTAGTCGAATATTCAGTCTTAAAGGCCTTGATATATTTAAAGCGAAATCGAAGAACGTACTGATGCGACGTCATTTCAAACAATATCAAAAACAAAACATCTTTGTGACGAGCAGGGCCAGTATCGAGACCGGTGTAGTGCGCAGCTGACGCTCTTTATCAATCACGTCACCGGCCTCGCTCCGTTCCCTCACGGCTCTCACCTGCCCTGCTCGTCACAATCTTGCCAAGAAAACAAGTTTGTCCTGGCTGGTAAACATATTTGAACTGTGGCTATTCAACTTATTATTATTTTTTTTTTACATAGAAATCTTCCAGTTAATTTTTTGTATTCGGTCTGTCAAGGTCAGACGTCCGCGATTTAAACAATAACAAACTGGAGATCTGCGTTATAGTAAGAACTAAAGCTGTAATTCTATTTGAATTCTACTTGTTGGAGATTTCATATGAATTTGTAAATAAATAACTAGGTACAAATGAGATTTTATGAATTCATATGAATTAGCTACCAATTTGCCAAAATGTAAAATAGTTATGAATTGCCATGAGATTGTGTTGGGATGTGTTAGTGTCGCCATCAGTATATCGCTACAAATAGGGTTGTCAAATGTACCTGTAATGACGAGTCAGCGGATGAGATCCAAATGCATGCATTATTAAGCAATGTGGTCAAACAGGCAATGGTCGAATCAACAGCAAACAGGAATGTCAGAGGATAGGCAGAGTCGTAAACATTAAACAGGCAAAGTATATCGAGGTAGGCGGCAAGCAAACAACAGTCCAATAATCCAAGGCAATAAATCCAATAGGCAGGCAGGGAACGATCAGAAAACAAGACAGGGAATAACACTCAGAAATGACAACATAACAGAATATCAAGACCTTGCGTCGACTGTGTGTGTGAGTGGTGCTTAAATAGTGACAGATAATGTGCTGCAGCTGGCTGGGGTAATCAGTGACAGGGTACGAGGCTTCTGGGAGATGTAGTGCGCATGTGAAAGTGAATGTGTGCTAATGGATTGTGGGAAGTGAAGTCCATTGGTGAGTGAGTGTGCATGTGAACAGTCCAAGGTGAAGTGCCCTCTTGTGGTTGTAACGGGCACTTCAGCTAACAATCATTACAGTACCAGTGCTACCGGTACCAGTTGGTACTGAAAAAATTCTCATACATCCCGGAGCAAAGAGGACACTGACAATGCATCTACAGACAAGACAGAGCAGGTTACTTTTGATATGAAACGGTTTCGTATTTAAAATATTGTAATTTTTTTAAGAAGTTTAAACAATAAATAGTGTATAGTGTCTCTTTAATGTGTCGTGACAGATCGCTGTAGCTCCTCGTGAAGCGATCATCTCTTCATACTAGTTCATTTATAGCATCAAATGAATATGAATGAACATCAGAAGGAATGTTGTTAATCTACTAACTCTCCTGACTGCTTTGGCGGAAAAAATGGAGGGTTATGATTGGTCAATCAAACTCCCAGTGAAGTGCGTGAACGTTATAGCCACAAGGTTATTCAGCACACTTGTGAATCCTTTCATTATAAGTGAAAACACAAAGTAAATATGAGATTTATTTTACAATTAAGCCAGTTTTGTTTTTATTATAATGTGAGTTTTCAGAAGAGTGCAGAATTCGGTGAGCTTGCGCTTATGAAGGGCTCTTCTCTTGCCTTCGGTTTATTCACAATCTGCTGCTAATTACATTGCAAAGTTTCTGGATTGACAACCGTATTTAAATGTATGATTGAATCGGAAAATGTGATGACTGACAGGGATAACCAATGGACAAACGGTCCACTGATTAAGGTACTAAATTGAATGGTTTTTGCTCTGGTTCAAAAAAGCGCAAAATTTTACTGGTATTCATACTGACTACTGAAATTTTGGTACCATCACAACCCTAGCTTCAAGGGTATTTTGAACAACCTTTTATCCCTAAAGGTAAAACAAATAGAAATTTTCCTTGAATATATCAGGGCCTTAAGGAAGACTTGAATAATTAGGCTTGCGTCAGTCAGTCAAGTCCACTTTTTGTTCACACGGAATACTTTCTTTAGTTGAAATATAGCTGGATGGTTAGGGTTAGCATTGAAACTTGTTGTTGAAGGCAACGAATCTCACAAAACGTGGGCTTTTATGGATGTAAAGAGGATGAATGTAGAGATGCCACTTCACAGAAAGAGTTTACATAGCTAAAGAACATGTTCAAAAACCCTTTCCAATAAGTATTTTTTCCCTCATTCATGAGTTTATCAATAAACTTTTCAATAAAGCTTTACGTAATCTATTTTTTTTTTTAAAAATGACTGGAGCATAAAGAACACAGTTTGACTGTTCTGGATTTTTATGCTCTTGTCATTTCTTTTCTGCACGTTCTCAGTCATTAACTAAAAATAGACATAAATTCATATTCACTATGACTTGACTACACAAAATCAGATCAGCATTCAATTCAAAAATACTGCGAAAGAATTTAAATCCAGCTTAATTTATCCTCTGCTTCACAGCTGCTTCAATGGGAATTTGCTTGCTCTTCCACAATGTTGGTGTCAAGACTTTTTCAAGCACAATTAAAGACTATCTGCTAAGTAACAAAAACACAGCAAAGAAAAAACACTGTAAGTCAAAAAGGTTTCTGCTGAATTAGCCCATGCAGCTGTAAAGCTGTTCCTTTTAATTGCCGCTCTGGCTGAATTCCCTTTAGAGCAAAATGAAAATGAAAATTATTTATTTTTTTTAAAACATTTCAGACAAATATTGAGTTCAATTCATAGACCTAAAAATACAAAGGTTGATGAGTTTGTGTGAGGTTGCCAATATGGAAAACCGCTTGAGTGTTTAAATATGCGCAAGAAGCTTTGGAAGGGCATATACAGCCACGCCATCATTTTCAAGTGCTTTTATTTGATTTCTTGTCTCTTACATGGAGGTTTACATCAGGTTCAGGCATCCCTGATGGAAAATAATTTTGTCAAGTCTGAGGGGTCAAAGTTCACTGTAAAAGCTTACCAAAGTGATGTTCGCCACTGGTTAAGTGTGGAGAAAAAGGAGATTTTTTTTTAGGATATAGTCACACTTCTGTGACTTGCTGCACAACATTTTTATCTTAAATATAAACGAGTGCAACAATGTTTATTCAGATATACACTTTCATGCATCATAAAATTTACACAAGAAATTATATTTTTATAACTATAACTGTAACAGAATCTTAATGAAGATTCCTTTACATTTATAGGCTCTAAAGAAAAAATAATGACATTAACATGTTACTGTATTCAGAGATTCATGTTCTTTCATTGCACCTTCTGTTTTTCCTTGTTATCTATAATTTTGTGATTTTTGTCTTTCTGCTTTACTTCAAATCTTAAATAGTATACATTACTTTACTATAACATTTATCCACTGCACTACAGACCACACAAATGTATGTTTTAAAAAAAATAATAATTAGTCAATAAGAAATCTGACTGGCTAGCTAACCAGCATATCTGACAAGTAAAGCAAATAGAGACAGTTTCTAAAAAGTCCATTATTTGGGTAATTTGCATTATTGAGGCAAAACTCTCAGCTCTCCAGCCAGGCTTATAAACCCTTGGTAACCCTGCCTATATTCCAAACAATAGTTTATATGCTAAACTGATATAATATGCATATAGCTTCTATATACCTAGTTAGAAAACTATTTGTGAGTGTTCTCACATCCACATGTAAACATCATAAGCAGGACCAGCACAGTCTTGTTCAGCTAACCTCACAAACGATTAAAATATTAACATTTGATATTGAGATATTGGATTATGCAAGACATTACTAGAGTACGCCAATACATAAGATAAGCAGTTTGTGCTTTTGTTTTCTATAGCAATCATAAAGAATTTTTGATGGCAACAGATGGCAAATCAGAAAGCATCAGTTATGAAGTCGAGAGAAGACGAAGTACAATTTTACTTGGATACCCTGCAAAATGGTAAAAATGCAGTGATGCCAAAAACCTTTTCAGACTACCTCTTCTCTTGCCTCTAAGCAGAGTTACCTGAGCTGAAATGTATGAGGTCCCCCTGTGGTGTCTCCCGGACTAGGCAACAACACATTTAACAGTAACTTTTATGTTCCACACAGAGTCAAAGTTGGCTGGTTTGCATGGCTCAGTTACCCACCCTCACGGCAGCAAAAATATCGTTCTCTATTGGCGGCTATTCAATTCTATACTTTTTTGTGCACACCTTTTAAAACCATGAAACTGACTTGCATTTTCCCATGTATTCTGCCTTTCCAAGTTGCTTTGAATTGTCCTGTAATAAACTAATAACAATATAAATAAAATGTAATTTCACTTACGTTTGGCATCCCTTGTTGCCTAACCATCTGGATAGGCAAAGTTCAAAGCAAAGCACTATCAACAATTAAATAGAAGACCTTTTATTAGTAGTAGTATTATCCCCATAACTATTATTATTACAGGGAGTGCAGAATTATTAGGCAAATGAGTATTTTGACCACATCATCCTCGTTATGCATGTTGTCTTACTCCAAGCTGTATAGGCTGGAAAGACTACTACCAATTAAGCATATTAGGTGATGTGCATCTCTGTAATGAGAAGGGGTGTGGTCTAATGACATCAACACCCTAAATCAGGTGTGCATAATTATTAGGCAACTTCCTTTCCTTTGGCAAAATGGGTCAAAAGAAGGACTTGACAGGCTCAGAAAAGTCAAAAATAGTGAGATATATTGCAGAGGGATGCAGAAGTCTTAAAATAGCCAAGCTTCTGAAGCGTGATCATCGAACAATCAAGCGTTTCATTCAAAATAGTCAACAGGGTCGCAAGAAGCGTGTGGAAAAACCAAGGCGCAAAATAACTGCCCGTGAACTGAGAAAAGTCAAGCGTGCAGCTGCCAAGATGCCACTTGCCACCAGTTTGGCCATATTTCAGAGCTGCAACATCACTGGAGTGCCCAAAAGCACAAGGTGTGCAATACTCAGAGACATGGCCAAGGTAAGAAAGGCAGAAAGTCCACCACCACTGAACAAGACACACAAGCTGAAACGTCAAGACTGGGCCAAGAAATATCTCAAGACTGATTTTTCTAAGGTTTTATGGACTGATGAAATGAGAGTGAGTCTTGATGGGCCAGATGGATGGGCCCGTGGCTGGATTGGTGAAGGGCAGAGAGCTCCAGTCCGACTCAGACGCCAGCAAGGTGGAGGTGGAGTACTGGTTTGGGCTGGTATCATCAAAGATGAGCTTGTGGGGCCTTTTCGGGTTGAGGATGGAGTCAAGCTCAACTCCCAGTCCTACTGCCAGTTTCTGGAAGACACCTTCTTCAAGCAGTGGTACAGGAAGAAGTCTACATCCTTCAAGAAAAACATGATTTTCATGCAGGACAATGCTCCATCACACGCGTCCAAGTACTCCACAGCGTGGCTGGCAAGAAAGGGTATAAAAGAAGAAAATCTAATGATATGGCCTCCTTGTTCACCTGATCTGAACCCCATTGAGAACCTGTGGTCCATCATCAAATGTGCGATTTTCAAGGAGGGAAAACGGTACACCTCTCTGAACAGTGTCTGGGAGGCTGTGGTTTCTGCTGCACGCAATGTTGATGGTGAACAGATCAAAACACTGACCGAATCCATGGATGGCAGGCTTTTAAGTGTCCTTGCAAAGAAAGGTGGCTATATTGGTCACTAATTTGTTTTTGTTTGGTTTTTGAATGTCAGAAATGTATATTTGTGAATGTTGAGATGTTATATTGGTTTCACTGGTAAAAATAAATAATTGAAATGGGTATAAATTTGTTTTTTGTTAAGGTGCCTAATAATTATGCACAGTAATAGTCACCTGCACACACAGATATCCCCCTAAAATAGTAGAACTAAAAACTAAAACTTCCAAAAATATTCAGCTTTGATATTAATGAGTTTTTTGTGTTCATTGAGAACATGGTTGTTGTTCAATAATAAAATTAATCCTCAAAAACACAACTTGCCTAATAATTCTGCACTCCCTGTAGACCCATTATTTGGTTGGAACTTTAACCCTAACTGTTGTGGGCAGAAACCACAAGGGAACTGTATAAATGATTCAGAGCATTTTGGCCAATTCATTGAAAGGAACAGACACAAAAGAGTATTTCATTTAGTGATTCTAAAACTAATGATAATAATAATATATTTTTTAAAGGTGGACAGAAAATAGCATGTTTGTTATGTACCTTATGCTGCCTTCATATGCTATTGCATGTGTCAATGGAAAGAACAGGAATCATGGAGGACACTAAGTTTATTCTTGCCTATTTATTGGATAATCTGATTCACAACCATATAAACATTCACCGCACTATCTAGATGATCAATTCTGGAATTTCAGTATTTTTGCCTTGTATAAAATACGCTGCAAATTATTATTCATATGTAAATATATGAACTATATTAATATGCACTACTTTGATGACAAGACAAGGTAATGTAGCGGTTGTGGGCAGAAAAAATGATAAAGAATACCAGTCACAGCAGCAATCGACCCTTCGCAAACAGGCAATCTAACCAATCATGAGCCTGAATCCGTCATTTTATCCGACAAAGCAGTCAGGGGAGTTAGTAGATTAATGTTGGTGAACTTAAACTTGGAAAATTGTGTGTACTCACGTCTTTCTGCGTTTGAAACAACATTACTTCTGATGTTCATTCATGTTTATTTGATGCTATAAATGAACTAGTAGATGATCGCTTCACGAGCCGCTTGAAGGAGCTACAACGATCTGTCACGACACATTAAAAAGACACTATACGCTATTTGTTGTTTAAACGTCTTTAAAAAATTACAATATATTAAATATGAAACCGTTTCATACATTGTCAGTGTCCTCTTTGCTCCACGATGAATGTTTCACTTCATGAGAACATGATGTGTGGCATGAGAGGGCATGGCTTGTCGGGCATAGCAACAGTAACTAAAGGGGGCGGGTCTTTGCGAAGCGTGAATTGTTTCCCCCTTCTACCCAACTCTCTAAATTGGGTATCAAAATGATCCCTCATTGAGCTTCCCGGTGCTAAATATGACTTGAGAGGTTGTATTTATGATAATTCCAATTGCACACGAAGGCAACATTATTCAGTATGTTTCAACTCTGTGTTACCTGACAAGCTTCTGTAGCGTAACACCTTGTCTACATCAGATCCGGCAGTTGTCTTGTCACACTGAACCACGTCACATCCAGTGTAGACAGCATCATTAATTATAATGGGTTCAATTTGCTTTTGTTGGGTCGCGTTGCTCACACGTGTTGCAGACATGGTGTTACGCTTCCTTTACATTCTATAGGAAATTTCTTTCTTTCCAATTCTGAAGACGAGATTACGAGGTTGTCGCATTCAGGTGCCAGGTTTATTCTTGCTTATGTATTGGGAAAATCTTAATAAATCCAAAATGATATTTAGCATCCCATTCACTGACCACCATATAAACATTTACCACGCTATCTAGATTGTCAGCTAGCTCACAATTCTGGAATTAAAGTCAAATGCGGGCTGTTTTCCCAGAGTATAAAGCATTCAATATGCTTCAAATGATTATTCATGTAAATATGCACTACTTTAACAACGAGAAAAGGCGATGTAGCTGTTGTGGAAGAATACCAGTGAGAGCAGCAATCGCCAATTCAGTCATTTGGACTGTCGTTGGTGGTGGGGACTTTTCTATGCTAATAGGAGGCGACAAGGGACTGTCTTAATGAGTCATTCTCTCAATTAAGTTTTTCAAAAGTAATAATTCATTCCGGAATGAAACTTCACTATGCATGTTGCCCGGAGATGCCATCTGCAGCGGCTTCGTTTGCAGCTATATTCGGTGAAGAAACAGAAAAAGGCTTGGTTATATATTAATGTCTTGTTTATTGAACTTTTATAATCATTTGGTTGGTTTGAGTGACAGCATTGAGTCAATGAAGACATACCTTTTCCTTGTCTTTGATCCCATAGCCATCCCGATATTCTGATGAGGAAAATGTTTTATCATTTTATCCTACAATTAAACTTGAAGCTTATCATATTTTACTTGCAAGACTCCTATTATGATTATTAGGACTCCTATTGAAAGTTTTCTTGACTATAAAATTTCAAAAATGTTATATTTGTAAATGCATGATTTGATTATGTAAGTTTAAGAAAGCTTATAGGCCTATCTAAATGCATTGTGTCTGAGGAAGAGCAATGGTTACGCAGAAATGCGTAATTGGCAGCTTTATTGGTGTGTGTTGGTTTAGATGAAAGTTTATATTATCTGTATCTATGATTTTGCACCCATATATAAGAATTTCGGATGTGCAGGCCTTTCATTTTTTGCGGTCTTACTTGTAATTCATTTTTGCAGTCTCCATAGTTGCTTGGCTTTCAGAAAGACAGAGTTGAGCAGTCTCAACAGGGTTTGCCAAATAAAGTGTTTTCATCAGTGGTCATGGGATGAAAGAATTTTCGATATCAATAAAAAGAAAAAAAGTTTAAAAATATCCTGCTCGTTGTCATTCTCTTCTCATTACAAGAGAACACAGTTGGCACTCTGCTATGTTTGCCATTCTTGTGTGACCTATAATATATAAGAATCAATTTGCAATGGATGGGTAAAGCCTGAATTAGAATAATCCCATTGTGAATCCCTTCCTGAAATAACATAAAATTGCACGAGGTTAAGAGACTATAATAATGAGGCCATTATTTCTATTTATCAATTCAATGGCACATCGGAGCACGTAGCTTATAAGTTATAAAGAGCAAAGCTCATAAACCGTTCTTACCCTTATTTTGTTTGTTTTGTTTTTTCTTTTCTCTTCTTTTTTTTTTCTGGATAAAAAAAAACATTACCACAGATGTTACCATGGATGTTCATTTTCAGGGTGGGTATTTATCTCCTATCTTAACTATTCAAGTTGGTGTTACAAGATTCTCACGTTAAAATGTTAAAATGTCATGTTAAAAACATGCATTCACTCATCCATAAACATTATTTCCCCATAAATATTATTAGATCCATCGGCATGACGACAAGTCCCATGATTCCATATTCACTGCGTCATCAATCTACGCCTTTGTTATTGTTTTGAATTGTTTAGCGACCCCTAGCGGACAAAAAACTACATAGTACACCTTTAAAATGCAAAGTTGTATGGATTACTTTTATTATGGAAGGATGCATTTTTGTGGGCTTCGAAATGCCCCATTCACAACCAATATAAATCTTGGAGAAAATTTTTAAATATAGTATATCACTGATTGTTTTCATCTTAAAGAAGATAGTCATATACAGCTAGGATGACTTGAGGGATAATTTTATTTTTATTTTTACTATTATAATTTTTGGGTGAACTATTCCTTCAACAGCAGTATATCATAAATTAATATTTGTAACACCTAGATGCATTTAAAAAGTAGATCTATAATGCTCTCCGTCTTGTTTAAGGACTTGTATTTTTGTATTTTGTGTATTCTTGTTCCTTTTGTTTGACTTTATGTGATTAATTCCTGTTTTTTTTTTTTGTTTTCCATCGCTGCATTATGTGTTTCCATAGCTAACTTCTTTAGCAACTCATTACCCACGCCTGTTCCTTGTTCCTGCTCTTGTTATCTTGTGTATTTAAACCACAGTGTTCTTTGTCTAGTGTTGTCCTTCATGGTGGTATTGTGAGCTCAGTTCAGTTTACCTTGTCTGGATTAACTCGTTTTATTTTTTTCTGCAAAGGCATTTGTAAATGTATTTATAACAATCCAGGGACACTTTTTTTGTTTTGCTTCACTTTGTTTTGCCTTGGCTTAATCAGAGTGTAATGAGACAGCAGATTAATTGTGGAGAAGAGGCTGAGATGAACTGGACAGACTCTGTTGGTTCTCTCAGATTAAATTGTTCCCACAGGAGAAGTCAGTTCACGTCTAAGCCAAGATTCATCACAGAGGAACACACTGGAGTGCTCTCTGAACCTGAGTTACATGCTCATGTGAGTGTGACATGTTGAGGGATTATCCGCCCTCCCAGAATCCCTGATTGAGAGGAAGCCAGATTCTCACCGACAGAATGGGAAATATGAAGAGAGAGGAAAAACAGAATGGTACCTTTTTTAGAGTGGTGCAATCATGATGTACAACACTGTTTTTTTTGTTGTTTTTTTTTTGTTTTTTTTCTCTTTGAAGCTTCTTCTAATGCGTGTAATCCATGCAGTGACGATGTCACTGGCGTGAGTCGTACGTTTTTTTTAATCCCATTTCATGAAGAGGATTTGCATGATCAATCAGAGTTGTTTCAAATGATGTTGTCATGCTTTGATTATTTTTTTTAATCACAAAAACTCATCAAGACTTGCAGATTGACTAGCCTAAAGCTTAACAGTATTTAAATCTAAATCATGTCATGAATGCTTTGTTTAATAATAATTCAAAGTTAAATGGGTATTTTACTTTGAGAATGTTTACTAGAATTGCCATCTGTGGAATTTTCCCTAAATCCACTCGTCTTCCAAAAAATCCTCCTTCATCCACTCTTTTCCTTAAATCCAATCTTCCTGAATATGTTAATTCATCCCACACATTTAACTGTGTCCTGTGACATAATGTTCAAATTATCATATATATCACTTTAGATGACTGTTTCAAAACCAAGTGAGCAGCCAAAATAGGCAGCATTTGAAGGTGTCAGAGGCTTGCTCCCAAACATGAAAGATGTTCCAAGAGCTTGATTTCTGATTTGTTTTATTGATTTATTTCTAAAGTAATAAATTTTGCCCAGTTTCACAGAAAAGGCTTTGGCGTAGTCCCGAACTAAAATGCATGTTTTTGCTGCTACCTCATAAAATGTGTTGCATTTTACCATGAGATTAAGTAAAAAAAAAAAAAAAATGCATACTCACATTCCTTTTTAGATAAAACTGAATTAATTTTTTTAGCATCACATTTACTGGACATTTAATTTTGAAAGGGTCCTGAAACATGCAAGAACTGGCATTAATATTTTTACAGGAATGTTTTTTAAGTAAGTATGGGTTGAATAAAATAGTTTCATGTTTTTTTTTTTTTTTTTTTTTTTTACATTTTACAACTTTTATATTGTCTTTTCCAAATTCAAAACTAAGTAAAATATCATCTGGTAAGTATTTACTTTAAGTTGACAGTGTATCTTTTTATATACACTCTGTATGTTACATGTACGAACCTTTAAAATAAATCTTATATATAATATATATGAGCAATATCACACAAGTAGCCATGTGATTATGGCTATATATCGCACGGCTGTGATTCGGCTGTGATTCGGCTGTGATTCGGCCGTGATTCGGACGTAGGTAATCACAGCGTGCTGATATACAGCCATATCGGCTGCTACAGCTACAAGTATTTATACAAGAATTTGCTGGCACTAGTGCATAAATAAATAAGAAATAACAATGGATTGTCCTTAACCCGCTTTTGTGAGGAACTACTTTGTTCTGCCGTGGATTCAAATTGGGTGTTTAACAGTTGAGCCCAAGCATCATTTTAGCACTAGTAATGAAGGAACGTTGAGTCACTTCATTGAAACTCACTGAAATATGTAACGTTAGAGTATTATGAGAGAGAGAGAAGTCGCCTTATATTCTTCAAGTCAATCTTATATTCATAATCACACAATCAGTTTGAATATTCATTGAGGAAAGCTCTTCTAAAACTTTACCATGTCAGCAATAGTCAATGCATTTATCAGTTATCTATAGGAAGTTGTTTAAAGAATTGTAAAATGTCATGATAAAAACGTTCAATTCTGACTGTTTTTTCAAGGAATTGAGAGTTAATATCTCAGAATTCAGATTTAATGACTCGCAATTGCAACTTTATATCACGCAATTCTGAGAAAAAAATCAGAAACAACATACTTATTAGTATTCCCAAACATCTTCCATTTAAGGATTGTGGAGGCCACTGTGCTCTTAGGAACCTTAAGTGCAGCAGAATTTTTTTTGTAACCTTGGCCAAATCAGTGCCTTGCCACAATTCTGTCTCTGAGTTCTTCAGGCAGTTCCTTTGACCTCATGATTCTCATTTGCTCTGACATGCACTGTGAGCTATAAGGTCTTATATAGACAGGTGTGTGGCTTTCCTAATCAAGTCCAATCAGTATAATCAAACACAGCTGGACTCAAATGAAGGTGTAGAACCGATGATCAGAAGAAATGGACAGTGTTAAATATATGAGTGAATATATTTAACCAAGTTAAATATATGAGTGTCACAGCAAAGGGTCTGAATATTTAGGACCATGTGATATTTCAGTTTTTCTTTTTTAATAAATCTGCAAACATGTCAAGAATGATGTATTTTTCTGTCAATATGGGGTGCTGTGTGTACATTAATGAGAAAAAAATGAACTTAAATGATTTTAGCAAATGGCTGCAAATAACAAAGTGAAAAATGTAAAGGGGTCAAACTAAATTGTACTAAATGATTATTTTAGGAATTTTCCCTGAATTTAAGTGATTTTTAAAAAAATAATAATAATAATAATAATTGTTTTGATGTTAAAAAATATTTTGAAAAATATTCAGCAACTCAGCAAGTAAAAAAAAGAGTTCATAACGGTCTGTTTGCCCAATCAATGGCAATTCAACTTTTAATTAAAAGTCTGCAGAATCAATGTCAAGCATTCTTGCATGCACCAGTCTTCACAATCTTTGTTTCTTTTTGTCAAAGGGTCGTGACTGATTTGACTTTAGAGCAAGAAGCAGACGTGACTAAAACAAGCATTGCAAAATTGAGAGAAATTTGAAGTTAAATACCTCTGACACTTCTGTCTCAATAAACAAAAGTTTATAAACAGCATATTTTTCCTCGGCTGATTTGGGAGTTTCAAAGGCATCTAAGCGCCAAATCATCACTCTTTTTATCAACGTCACTGTAGACATAGTGTTTCCACTGTTGTGTTCATTTGAATGTACGGCAGTGTAGACAAGGACAAATCACATTGTTCCATGTGAAATAATGAAAGAGTGGGATAATGTTTATATGGCCCTCTCTGGACCACTGACTGATCAAACTTGTGTCATTTGTTAATTTAGCCACTGAAAATCAGCTTTTTGAGCATAGTAATATTTTATTAAAATGCTAAGCCTTAAATGCAGACATATAAGTAATTAAAAATATGAGTAATAGCAGTTAATATTTCCATACTTAAGAATATTAAGACAAATTGTCATGCTTTCTGCCAACATCATCATTAAGAGTTGTTCCTGTATGAAATTAGTGAAGCACAACATAATAATTAATCATCATCAGAAACTTTTTTTTTTTCTCCTCTGATTTTGCCATTACATTTAGGATGGTCTCCGAACAAACTCCCAATTGCTTTTAATTTATTTTATTTGTTGCTATTCTTTATTAACAGTGCACAAAATGTTTACAAGCTATAAGTTCTCAATTCAGTTTCCACATATTTGAAACAGAATGTTGGGACTTGAAGAAAAATATAATTTCCCTCCAATAATTGACAGTGCATTCTTCTCTTCAATACCATTTTTGCATGTCTTAAAGGGAAGCGTTAGAGTAGAGGTGATTAGAGGTGTTTTTTTTTTTTGTTTGTTTCTTTGTTTTTTATGCATGTGGAATGGAGTGAACTTTCGCCACCAAATTATTAATGTTTTTTTTTTTTTATTAATAATTAATAATTTAGTGGGGTTAATAACACAATGTTAGTGAACTAACCCTTTAAGCTTTGAGAGCTAAAGGGTTTCTATAAACTCACACCATGCATCTTTTGAACTTTTAATGAATTCTCAAAAATGTCAAACCATAAAACTGTGAAACATAAGTTAACATTCTCTGGAATAAATCAGAGTTTGAGGTATGTTTGCATGATGTTTTCTTCTATTAAACTGGTAAATTTAGATGGTCATATAATCTCAACTCCTAAAAATCACACCTGCTTCTTTTTCTATGCTTTTGCATGTCTTTTCGTAATATCTTATTCATATTTGCACCAAAATAAATACTGCATGCGCTGCTTATGCAGTGTAAAATGGCCTTTTGTGTTTCCTAAGGCTTTTGTATTAGTCCTCATTTGTAAGTGACTTTAGGTAAAAGCATATACATGCTAAACAATAGTTTTCAAAGTTTGCTCCGTCTGCCTCTGTAATGTAGGACAAATTCATTCAACCTCTGCTGCTTTCTGAACTAACCTTCAGCAAATTTGACACCCTGGTTGTATCAGGAAAATCTAAATAACAGCGCTTCATAGCACAGAACGTACAGCAGTGCAAAGGACAGTCACTCTGATCTGACCTTGTCTCCATATTTAGGAATCCGTTGTCCTTCCATACATATTCCAGTCGGAGTAAAACATATGAAATGTCTGCAGCTGTGTGACCCTTACTGACCCTTATGGAAACGTGTATGTCATTTCCCTAGGTTGGGAATTGAGAAACAGTTCTTCTTTTTTTTTTTTTTTTTTTTCTCAAAGCACAGGATCCAAATGATATTCACTAAAGTGCCCCCTTATGCTATTTCGAAGTTTTCTAATTTTGGTTTGGATGTCTGCTATTGCATTCAAGGTCAATAAACGCTTTCTTTTTCTCGTAATGCACTGCTGCTTCACCTCTTTTCTCACAGTGTCTGAAAAGGTTTAATAATGACTTGAGTCTCTCTAAACCCCCCTTTAAGAGAGCCACTCTGCTCTGATTGGTCTAATGGCCCAGTCTGTTGTGATTGGTCTTCCAATTACAGCAAGTGTCAGAAATGAAACAGCCATTACCAAAGATAAATTTCAGCTCCAGAGGCTTCCTCAGCACTTGATACGCAGTGATGTGAAGAGTAACGATAGTGTTGGTTTTACCACGTCAATTTGAGCACGAATCCGATAGAAGAAGTAGCTGATCAGTACAAACCACCATCACAAGGACGACTGGAGCAGGATGTTTCTAAGGGTTAAGGTAGTTTGTCATACAATGTAGATAAGATATTTATTGGATTATTATTATTGCTGTGGTATTATTTTAAAACTGAATTTTAACCACATCCTCATCCTTTGGAAGTGCATGCAAAGTGGATTTGATTTCACAGAGCAGAAAAGCATTTTCTCGACATGTCGACAACACGAACCAAACTCTTCCCGGCCTCAGCTACAAATACAGCGTTTGAGCATGGAAGAAAGATGATGTTTTTTGCGGGCAGCCAATGAAGACCAGTTTTGAGGTAAGTTACTTTTAAAAGTAATGCATTACAGTATTGCATTACTCCCTAAAAAAGTAACTAATTACTTAGTAAATTACTTTGTTTTTATTACTTTGTCTCACTTGAACTTGCTTGTTTGTTTTTTAATAACAACAAAAAGTTATATTTTTGGCAAATGTTAAGACCCTCTAACACCAAAAGTGTAATGAATAAGCTTCAGGCTGAAGGGAATGCATATGTATGTCTGTACACTAGAGGGCGCAGCTCAAACAATCCTTTCAGATGTGCTGCCATTCTGGATTTGTGAAGAATAGGAAACAAGAAAAGAAAGTTCAACACCCATTCTAAACTCTAAGTTAAATCGTTGAATGTCAGCATCAAATACATTGGTTAATAAAGTGAGATTAAATACATAAAGTATATTTGTGTAATTTAATGTAGTTAATTATTACAAGTTTGCATACAATTTTGAGATTTGCATTTCATTGTTTTTATTCATTTTGTGGAATGCTGGATGTTTTTGTTCAAGTGAGATGAGTAAATGCATGTTCACAGAAGTTTAGCCTAGAACTACAATAACCATCACGTTTACACAACGCACACAACACCTCTGCAATTTATTTCTCTCAACGTGACGACAGCAGAGCTAAAAATGTTACTTAGATATTTTGCTGTAAATTTGAAAGAGTAATGCATTACTTTAGTAGTTACTTGAAAAAGTAATCTGATTACATAACTTAAGTTAGTTGTAATGCGGCTGGCATTATGCAAATTTGTTACAAATCTACATGGTTTGTGCAGGAAGTAAGACTGGAATTACTGATGACTCGTTTCAGGCAGTTCAGAATCGGTTCTTTCGTTTGGGAGACAATAACTCTATTGGTTGGGCATTTTGATCTTTGAAACTTTGCAGACTTTTTACATTCACAAACGGCTACATTACACTCTAAATCAAAAGTGAAGTAATATCTGAAAAGGCATGAGGCAGTTTAAATTAAATTCTATTACGGTTGTAGAATTTGCTGCTGAAAGCAGCATTGGTTAAAGCTGTTGTGAGTTAGCAGTCAGAACTGAGCTGTTTAATACTGTAAATGGAGTTGTAATTTAAAAATAAAAATTTATATGCATTTTTTCATATATTCATTGGGGTCATTACTTGGTGTACTGTCAAATAATCTAAAATAACAAAATGAATAGTTAAGAGAAAGTACTTTTTAGTAATTGCTACTTTCTTAATAAGAAATTATTGATTACAAAAAAATCATTTAAATTTAAAATGTGTTCCCAGACCCAGACCCGAGTCAGATCCTGTCCCTCATACTGTGATAAACAGGCACATACTGTGTTGCAATCACACTTAAATTACTATTAATTAAATTACCTCATTTGTGGCACATCTATTTAATTCTGTGATTAAACTTTTTCTTTTCTTTTACTGATGACAATGCAGCTCTTTCTTGATTTTGCTTTGATCGCAGGAATTAAGGAACACAAAAAAGACATTTTGAAGAATGTTGGCAACCAACAAATGTTTGTTGACCATTTTACTCAAAAAAATCCGTAAAAATACAGACAGGACAGGATTTACTGTATTCATATTTTACAGTTGTTTTATCTGTATTTTGAACTTCATTGCATTTAAGTGTTATTGAAAATGTCTGTAAAATTACTGTATAATGTCTTAAATGTTCTGCTAGTACATTATCTGTTTTTTGTTTGTTTTCATGGATTTTTTATTTATTTTTATTTATGACTTTTCACTCATATGAATCAATGAAATTGGCACAATAGAGAGGCTGTGGGCATCACCAGCCAATCATCAGAATATCAATTCAAAACAAATCGGTTGCACTTTATTTTACAGTCCTGTTCCCCATGTACATACTATGTACTTATTATAGTAATTGACCCTTCGCAAAGACCCGCCCCCTTTTAGTTACGGTTGCTATGCCTGACAAGCCGTGCGCTCTCACGCCACACATCATGTTCTCACGGAGTGAAAAATACATTGCAGGGCAAAGAGGACACTGACAACATATAATTAGTTCATAGCATCAAATAAACATGAATGAACATCAGAAGGAATGTTGTTTCAAGCGTGGAAAGACGTGAGTACACACAATTTTTGAAGTTCACCAACGTTAATCTACTAACTCCCCTGACTGCTTTGTCAGACAAAATGGCAGATTCGGGGTTATGATTGGTCAGATCGCCTGTCAATCAAACTGCTTGGGAAGGTTCAATTGCAATAACTGTGTAATAACCCTGAGCCTACCCATAATCTAACCTTAACCCATGTAGTTACCTTATATTATCCAGTACTTTCTTAGGTAAGTGCACGTACTGTAAAATAAAGCGCAATCAACTAATCCTGTATTTTCTTATATTTGCAGTTGAGGTCAGTAGACTGGTGTGTTGGTGATGTCTCTCCGATTGGTTTGTCAGCTGTCAGCTTGTTCCCTCAGCCTGAGAGAAGCTTTGCACATGCTTGTCTGCTCTCATTAGACTCAACTGTGAAAAGTCTTTCCCAAATCGTCACTGTGTCTCTGACGATTTCTCGTCCCACTAGCCATGAAACCTCAGTCAAACAGACCCCATTTCACAAGATACAGACCTAGTTGATCTCTGTATATAACACAGTGGCCCTAAAGACATTTGTGCACTTGAGCCATTTTTAAAAATGCCATTGCATTGTATAACAATATCACACCAAGTGGTGTTTATTTGAAATAAAAAATGCACAAATACACTTTATGAAGGACATTAGAGTAGTTGCCGCTGGACATGAAGTCAGTTTCTGTAACAGCTGTGGTCAGTGTTTCCTTTAAGTTTCAGCCATCAAATCTGTCATTTTAGCCACACTTGAATGTTGATATTCTGATATATTTTATTCTTAATCTGCAGTAACTTTTTATTGGCTGTAAATCAATGTACTTATGTTATTAGAATGTAATTTGCAGTTACCTTACAAAGTAATCTGATTACATTATACATTATACGTAATATGATACTAACAACACAGTTCATTTCAGATGAGATTGAAAACACCTGATGGCTATTTTTTCCACAGCCTGAAAACATCAATAGATCAATGTGGCTTTCAGTCTGAGGTTTTCTCAGAGAGGAGAGCTATGGTAGAAATGTGTCCATTTTGAACAAAATCAGAATTATCAGCTAATAAGGGTAAACTGACACTCTGGTAGACCGGAGCGTGAGCGTTTTCTACATAGTTTGAGTTGGGTTTCTACAGAGTTGAACCTTCAATGGTTGTAGAGATCATTGATGGAATCATATCATGGTCTGATATCAAAGAAATGTAAAGCTGAACTTGCATGAAGTTGTCCGCTGGTCGAAACAGGAACAAACTAAATTGCGTATACAGTAATTGTATTATATTTTTTGGATATATTTTGTAGTTTTCACATGATTTTACATCATTTTATTAATTGGTTTGTTAAATACACACAGTATTGCTGTGTTATAATTGTGTTCTTCATTACAATATCTCTTCAATATTCATGTGTTTGTCAGTGCAAACTATTATGAATGCAAAGAAGTTATCTGTAGCCAGATAAGATCACCTGATGCAAATTTGGGGTGGATTGCACAAACTTTTGGGATTAGTGATGAGATTTTATTTTTTATTTAAGATCAAAAAGGCAATATTGCAGACTGGTAATTATATCATGCCCAAGCAATCTAAATAGAGCAAAAAGCATGAGAATGGTGGCAAAGACATCAGATTCATTGTAACACTCCAAAGCATTGCCAAGACACAGTCTCACTTCCTGTTTGGTGTCATTTGTCAGCTCTTTAATATGATGTCAAATATCAAGGATCCATTCAGTCTCCTTTATATGTAAATTAGGCTCATTATACATTGTGCTTTATTCACAGAAGTCAGTGCTATTTGCCTGCTCTAATTAAGATTGCACTGACGTTAGTCTGCTTCATCCTCCACAACTGAGCACTCAGAATCGACCCAAAAGATCAACATTTGTGTCTTTCAAAATGCACTCAACACAGCCGCGTTTTCACTGTTACTGAGCACAGACAGCAATTCATTCATAGTTAATTCCCTCCTGAAACTGTTATTTGATTGACCAAAATTGATCATTAATTAATAGCATGCTATTATTTTGATTAATTTGTCCAACTGAATGAAGAGAGTAAACTTCATAAAGCTCTAAGATGTCCAGCAATGAATTGCCTGTAACAGGTTCACCTTGCAGTCACAAGAACACACAAAAAAATGTTAAGTTTGCTTTTTTTCAACACTTTTGGTTAGATTTAGGGTTGGGTTTAGTGTTGGTGGTGCATTATTTTTAAATGCAATAGAGTAAACTCAATGGACATTTGATTTCAAAACTGACAATACATACAGCAACATAATAAAACATTCTTCTGATAAAACTGTACGCGATTCTTGCACTATTCACTGGACAATTCACTTTGAAAGTGCCTTGAAACACATGCACGTTTTTAAGCCTGGGTTGTATTTTTCATTTTTCTGCAATATTTCAAAGACAATTGGAAATTTTGCAGAAATGTTTACACAGGCACATTTTTCTAATGAGTTTGGATTGTATTTGTCATTTTAATCATTGAATAACATTATCAATAGTTGCTTTTTCTGCAATATTTCAAAGACAATTGGAAATTTTGCAGAAATGTTTACACAGGCACATTTTTCTAACGAGCTTGGGTCGCATTTTTCATATTAATCTTTGAATAATTTTATCAATAGTTGCTTTTTCTGCAATATTTCAAAGACAATTGGAAATTTTGTAGAAAATTTTACACAGGCACATTTTTCTAATGAGTTTGGGTCGTATTTTTCATATTAATCATTGAATAATTTTATCAATAGTCGCTTTTTATGGAATATTTCAAAGAAAATTTGAATATTTAATTTGATTTAAGCACTTCTAAACTTAGCATTTCACTTGGAGTGTTTTTGTCCCCCATTTTCAACACTTTTGGTTAGATTTAGGGTTGGGTTTAGTGTTGGTGGTGCATTATTTTTAAATGCAGTAGTGTAAACTCAATGGACATTTGATTTCAAAACTGACAATACATACAGCAACATAATAAAACATTCTTCTGATAAAACTGTACGCGATTCTTGCACTATTCACTGGACAATTCACTTTGAAAGTGCCTTGAAACACATGCACGTTTTTAAGCCTGGGTTGTATTTTTCATTTTTCTGCAATATTTCAAAGACAATTGGAAATTTTGCAGAAATGTTTACACAGGCACATTTTTCTAATGAGTTTGGATTGTATTTGTCATTTTAATCATTGAATAACATTATCAATAGTTGCTTTTTCTGCAATATTTCAAAGACAATTGGAAATTTTGCAGAAATGTTTACACAGGCACATTTTTCTAACGAGCTTGGGTCGCATTTTTCATATTAATCTTTGAATAATTTTATCAATAGTTGCTTTTTCTGCAATATTTCAAAGACAATTGGAAATTTTGTAGAAAATTTTACACAGGCACATTTTTCTAATGAGTTTGGGTCGTATTTTTCATATTAATCATTGAATAATTTTATCAATAGTTGCTTTTTATGGAATATTTCAAAGAAAATTTGAATATTTAATTTGATTTAAGCACTTCTAAACTTCGTAGCATTTCACTTGGAGTGTTTTTGTCCCCCATAGAATCACCCGTGGCTCACTCTCTGATCGCAGCTTGAGAACATTAATTATTCGTATCTCGCATGGCCAAAATAAAATGAGGCAATGAATTGATTAGGATTTATGTACTTATAACGCATCACTTGTGTTTTGTAGGTGTATGTGCAGAAGATGAAGATCAATGTGAAATGGAACTGAGTGTGAATCCTCTCGGAGCGGTGGCCTGGCAGGCTGGCACTGTGAGTGGCATCTCTGTGTGTGTCCACTGAGACGGGCTGTTGAAATGAGCTCTGGTGCTCAGGGTCTGGCATCATCTCTCTCCCCCACCTCCCTCCAGTAGCCTGAACCCACAAAACCCAACAGCGTCTGCCAGCCAACACTGCTGTGCCAGACCCCCTCCAACCACTCTTTCTATAGGTAGGAAAATAGAGGAAGAAAGGACAAGAACAGAAAATTTTAGTTAAAAAATGAATTGAATTGTTGTGGCGTAAAGCCATTCTACAGAAAATTGTTGCAATTAACAACAATGTCTCTCCGGCTCTCTTTATGTTATCTGTATGGAACTGAACATTGGGGTTGTTTATAAAAGAGGAGTTTTCAGAAGAGTTCACTGAAGCATAATTATGATACGCCGACTGTAGTGTGGCAGTAAACAAACCGTGACATAACTCTACCAGTAAATTAAAGCAACAGTGATGACTTTAAAATCAGATGTTGTGAAATGGCATCAGTGATGTGCAGGAATCGTAAATCAGGAATGTCGCCTTGCTTCGTGACAACCCTTCATTTTTCATACGAGTCCTCCCATCATATGAACAACTTTACGGCATAATTACAAAATGCGAGTCTGATTGGTATGCATTGGATCGAGTCTTTGGAATGCCATTAGCAGTGAGCTTTTAACCTCACGCTGAACCCTGATTTGTAATTAAAACTGTGATTAATGCTACTTATTATCAGGTCACTTTCTGCTCCATATGCCAGTGACAGCAGTACCACTCTCAGATAGAGAAAGTGCGGCATGGATGCATGCTTGAACCAAACCAATCAGGGCTGCCGTTCCAAAAAGCTTTGTGAACCAAAATAGATCATAGAAGCCATTGGTGCCAATGGTCTGGTTCTCAACCTCTACGTCTCCAAGGCTTTCTTGGCAAAAGCACACCAGACGCTTCCTCACTCTCTGTCACGCAATTCAAGGCAAGCTCTTTTGCTGTCGCCGACATATATCCAAAGTCTCCCTTATGAAAAGGAAGTTTATTCAAATGTGCTATTAGTATACTACTTTCCAACTAAAAAATTAAACTTTTAAGTCCTTCTCAGAAGTTTATTTGGCCCATACCTGTATACCTGTAAGTATTTGGCTTGTAAGTGGGAGATTTAGTAGTGATTAATGTTTTGTTATGCTAATTTGGAAGAGTTTCTGTTAATGTGAGTTACCATTACAATAGCCTCGCGTAGCCAGACCTTTAGACTGTCGGCAGAAGGTCTGGACTTTGTCACACGTCTCTCGGACATCCTGAAGAATTCAACCAACCATATGACGACTTCTTGAAGTGTTTCCAGTTAAGTGAACCATATGCACCAGCGGTTTCATGAGCGACTGGGCGTGACATCTGAGGCTGAGACTACCATCATGGTTACAAGTGGTGCATGTGGTTTGGTTTGAGAGCAAGTATTTTACATGGTTTATACTGCTGTACCCATTCAGCAAGTGCTGTACCTTGTTATAGCTGGCTACATTCAAAAAAATATTTCAGTCTAAACATAAGTTTTGTGTAATTTAATTACGTAACAATTTTCCATCCATTTGGATTACATAGTTTTAACATAAACAAACTAATAAACTTAATGTGATTCATATTTGTCAGTCATAAGTAAATGTAAGATTTATGTAATAGTTCACAGAAAAATGTGGTCATGTGTGTGCGCAATACTGAGTTAAAGTAGCGTTGAAGCAGTGTCAGAGTTAATGAGATCATTAAGTGATGATTGAACATTAATGATGAACGCCTGCTGTTAACAAGCAGAATCACTGAAGGACAGAGAAGCACAAGAACTACAACTGATGAAATCAACTGAAGATAAAAGACTTTTTATCTCTCACTATTCATATACTCAACTATTACATAAATCTTACCTATTTCATTTACGTATGACTGACAAATATGAATCACATTAAGTTTATTAGTTTGCTTATGTTAAAACTATGTAATCCAAATGGATGGAAAATTGCTACGTAATTAAATTAAATAAAACTTATGTTTAGACAGAAATATTTTTTTGAGTGTAATGTACACTCATAAAAAATTTTTTTATTGAGGTTACATGATAATTAAAAGATCTATTCCGCCAAGACCAAACATATCAACACTGCCATACCCAATACCATGCCAAACACTCTGAGAGTTGTCATGGCAGAAATATACTTTTAAATAAAGACTTTAAAAAAAAGCTTAATCGTGGGGACGTTGAAGTCAAGTGAACGTGGTGAAATTCGTTTAAGTTTAGCTTTTCTCTGCAGATTGTATTTAGGCTTTAGAATTCATAAATGTCGTGTTAATTTGTGAATATTATGATGAACTAAACATGCAAGAATCGTAAACTTTTATTGGTCACAGAGCTAAATCGCTGTAATAATGCAAAAGCAAATGGAAAAGTCCAATTGGGTTTTTGTCGAGGAAATCAGGGTGATGCTAACTTCGAAAACAAGTCATCACTGCAGCACTCTGAGAATGAAATAATTGTCCAAGCGAGAGCTGAGCAGTGTATTTTTTATCAGATTGAGAAATATTACATCAGTTTATTTGTTGTTGTTGTGTGTGTAGTATTTTGATCGAGTTAAGTTTTTTAAAATATATATTTTTTAGAACTTTAAAACAATCCAGCTGACCATCAGACCTTCCTATTGTCTTGAAGAATAAAATACAAAATAAAAAGAAACATTAAAAAGATAAGAACAGGGGAGTGAGATTAATTTTTCACTCCTTCCCCGAGACACAGCTACTTTGTCAAAGAGAATATCTTCATTTTTCTCTCAGGTCAGCGCTAGATTCCTTCTGACTCTTTCTTGGTCTGCTCTATCCTGCATGGTCTATGCCCTCTTCGCAGACAGGAGTTTCTCCAGGAATTGAGATGCAACTCCCTCTTATTTCCGATCAGATTTTACCATCCTTGGACCCCCTGGGCATTATAGGTCATTTAGCCCTTGTATGAGGAGGACAAGTGCTTGTTAGAGGCAAATGCTGTGGGGAATGCCAGGCACTAGATAGGTAACAATCAGTCATGCCTGAGGCTGTATGACACGATGCTCATTTATTTAAAACATTCAGCTATTCTGATATGATCACAATCGACAGGAACACGAAGAAACACATGGAGTCAAGCTTAGATTTTACCCTTCATTATATTGCCTGTAATATATTGAACAGCAACCTTACTTTAATCTCTTTGCCCAGCGTTAACAAGATTTTCCATGATTTAGGACACAATGCTTCTCCGCCAAAACAACAACAACAACAACAAAAACCCCGATGGAAACCTGTTTCTGCTTCACAGTAGTAGTGGTGGTATTTTATTTACTCCAAGGTAGAAACCTGCCATACAAAACATGTCAATGTAAAAAAAAGAAGAAGAAAAAAATGCATAGATTTCCCAGATCCGCAGTCGGATATACAGTACCAACAGGCATTATTTTACATACTTTTGACCAAATCAAAAACAATTCAAGTCTGCAGAGTCTGAAGTGGCACAGACACATAGACTAATATAAACAGTGAAAAGTCCAAGTGCCGTTGGACTGTGTTAGCTCACTTATACAGTATTTCCTGAAAAAGTAGTTCAATCCATGAATCTAACGTTCAGATCAGTTAACTGCGCCATTTACGTTTTTATTGTAGCATGCTTGACTGCGTGACTGCTTTTTAATGCAACTGTGGAAAATAACAAGTCCTCATAGTGCACTTGCTAAGTGAACATTATTGAGGCTAAAAGTCAGCACTGGCAAGAGGAGGATATTCCAGTAGAGTGAACAAGCATGGATGGAGTTAAATGTGATTGCACAAAGATCATTGTAATGCTGCATGCCTTTACTGGGAAACAAAATTTGCTAAAGCTGCAATTTTCACTTATTCACACTGCAGTTTTCAACATGTTCTCAACAACTGAAGCATCAGAAACAAAGCATATTGTAGCATGTCCATTATATAATGATCGGCTTCTACCAGTCTTTGCTAGTTCACAAGATTGTTTTCAACATCTTTGTCTGATTAGATTGTTGCATTGTGGAGAGATTTTGAAAAATGAAATCCGAATGATTTCTAATACAGAGCAGAGACTAAAAGGAAAGTTTTTGGTCTAACAGATTTCACGCACTACAGCTGCATGGCATCTTTATGTATTCTAATATCAACTAAAAATCTCATATATAAAACATACATAACTGTTTTGTCCATAGCCCTCTTTGGACAGTTATTGTTTTTCATGGGGACATAGAACTTTGACCAACATTCTGGCAGGTTGTCTCAAAACATTTTTCCAGTAACGTTAGTAGAATGTTCATTCAAAAGTATTTGGTCTTTAGCACAAAAATATTGTTTAAGTTGGATGTTCTGTGCTGCTGTACCTTTAAGACTTCTATGCTGGCACACGCATGTACTCATTTCATTTTTTTATTAACTTGTTACTTTCTTGATCAATTCCTCGGAACTGCATTGGACTATAGTTAATGTTTCAGCAGGACTGGAGCTCTGGCCCTGTTGAAAACTCTCTCAAAGCTCAAGAATTAATATTTCATTGCCAAATGCATGGCAGCGCTCCATGACACCAAAGGGAAGTCCTGATGTCTGCTTACTCCAACAGCCTGTCCAGATGAAGAGGTCTTAGCTGTGCTGTGAATGATGGTTCCAGGGAGCCTAATTATATCAGAAATTTAAGCTATTCACTGAAAATCATGTAGCTCATTCATATTAAAAAAACAGTATTGATAGTAACAATCAGTAATGAGGCGCTAGAACCATTTGGGATCGGCTTTCATTGACGTCAAGCCTGGTATTTAAAGAGAACATTCATCTCTGTCCCATAAGTTCAAGGGTGAATAATAATATGTTGGTACATGTAAAAATGCTCAAATTTTGGGTTTCGTTAAACCATTAGACTGTCAATCATATCCTGTTGCCATATTTGATGCATACTTTAACATAGCTGAGAAAGCCCAACCTGAAATTGTGCAGAAGGCGAAATATGACTTGACAAATGGGACAATACAGATGAATGAGTCAAGTTCCATTCATTTTTTTATGTATTATTTGTCATCTTGTAGGTTGGCTACCAGTGGTCACTATACTGTCAATGATAGCATTCTTCAAAATTTGTGTTCCAAGTCTTCAAGTCACCCTTTTAACTACAATGTAGTAACAGTTAAAGCTATATAGTGTGTAGCGAAATATATATTGTTCTGTTCGCCTGACGAAGCACCTGTTGTTCTAGTGCATTGCTCTTTGAGTTAAAACTTGTTCTTTGACTCAAGGGATGTGTTGTCTGTGTAACGGAGGCAAGCCAGTGAGAGCTGTGCATGTAAAACTCACTCCCCTGATCTCATGAGCAACACTTGCAACTGATGCCAGATGCAACTGTTAGTGTGCCAGACTTCCATACCAAAGACGTGGGTTCGAATCCCACTCGGAGCAGAGTAGGACCGGAAAGGTTACATTGGTGCCATGAGCTGGATGGGAGTGAGGTTTTGGGGGTGAGTGTCATGGAGGCCAGCTGCGCTGGTAAATCTCACTCCTGTGATCTCAAAAGTGACTGACGTTAGAGACTGTGGTCTTTAGTGTCCTTGTTGGCACGTCCACCTCCTGAGACTCTAGTTTAAGTCCCCTTCGGAGCGACACGAGTTGGACCGGCGGGGTTACATTGGTGCTGTGACCCAGATAGAAGTGAGGATTAGGGGAGTGAATGCAAATGAGGCCAGCTGAGAGCACGTAAACTTCACTCCCTTGATCTCAAGAGGTGCACTAGCGACTGATGCTCGAGACTAATGTCTTTAGCGTCCTTGTTAGCACACCCACCTCCCATGCCAGGGGTTACATTGGTGACATGACCCTGATGGGAGTGAGCGAGCGTGAAGGAGGCTGTGCAGGTAAACTTCACTCCCCTGATCTCAAGAGGTGCACAAGCAACTGACGCTGGAGACTGCAGTCTTTAACGTCCTTGTAAGCACACCCACCTTCCATGCTTGAAACTTTGGTTTAGGTCCCATCATCTGTGCAGGTCTTTTATTTAGAGACTGTGGTCTTTAGTGTCCTTGTTGGCACGTCCACCTCCTGAGACTCTAGTTTAAGTCCCCTTCGGAGCGACACGAGTTGGACCGGCGGGGTTACATTGGTGCTGTGACCCAGATAGAAGTGAGGATTAGGGGAGTGAATGCAAATGAGGCCAGCTGAGAGCACGTAAACTTCACTCCCTTGATCTCAAGAGGTGCACTAGCGACTGATGCTCAAGACTAATGTCTTTAGCGTCCTTGTTAGCATACCCACCTCCCATGCCAGAAACGCTGGTTCAAGTCCCACTCGGAGTGTGGCAACTAGGACTGGAGGGGTTACATTGGTGCCATGACCCTGATGGGAGTGAGCGAGCGTGAAGGAGGCTGTGCAGGTAAACTTCACTCCCTTGATCTCAAGAGGTGCACTAGCGACTGATGCTCGAGACTAATGTCTTTAGCGTCCTTGTTAGCGTACCCACCTCCCATGCCAGAAACGCTGGTTCAAGTCCCACTCGGAGTGTGGCAAGTAGGACTGGAGGGGTTACATTGGTGCCATGACCCTGATGGGAGTGAGCGAGCGTGAAGGAGGCTGTGCAGGTAAACTTCACTCCCTTGATCTCAAGAGGTGCACTAGCGACTGATGCTCGAGACTAATGTCTTTAGCGTCCTTGTTAGCATACCCACCTCCCATGCCAGAAACGCTGGTTCAAGTCCCACTCGGAGTGTGGCAAGTAGGACTGGAGGGGTTACATTGGTGCCATGACCCTGATGGGAGTGAGCGAGCGTGAAGGAGGCTGTGCAGGTAAACTTCACTCCCCTGATCTCAAGTGGTGCACAAGCAACTGACGCTGGAGACTGCAGTCTTTAACGTCCTTGTAAGCACACCCACCTTCCATGCTTGAAACTTTGGTTTAGGTCCCATCATCTGTGCAGGTCTTTTATTTTAAAGTTGTACCATTCCCATATATTGTGTTTGGTTATACCATACTTCAAGCAAATTAGTCACACCTGACTATAAATTGCATCAGGTCAAAATTGCATTGTTTAGAGAAAAAAATACAGATAATTTGCCTCAGTGTATACATCACATTTTATAATTAAATTCAGAAATACTTAAAAAAAAAATTGTGACTTGCTGTATGTTCAAGAAAATAGTAGTCATATTTGTCTAGATGAGTCATGTTCTTGGATTCTTGGAAGGGCTTACTTTTCACTTTAAAGAATGGGAAACTTTTGCCACTTCTATTGGGAGGATACTGCAAGTGGTGACAGACAAAAATAGGCAGGTGGTTTGAGAAATGACACAAACCAGATTTGAACTTGAGTCACCCACATAAGCAGCATTGTGCAATGTGTCAGAATCATATTATCAGGCCTTTGAATTTGAACCTATTACTGCCAGTGTGATTTTTCTGTGGGCTTTGCTTCATGTGCCCATAAGCAGAAGGCTTGCACAGTGCAGAGAACACTGCCCACATGAATGAGATCTGACAGTCACCAAATTATCTTCAGATAAAGTCTCCCTGGGGTAAGACGGGTCTCCCTGGAGCCCACCGCATTCACTCTCAACATCATGAGATCAGGCTCCATTTGAACTATACTACAGCAGATGAACATGTTCCCTCTGGATTTTGAAGATTATGGTTTTTTTTTTTTTTTTTTGCATCTGTGTGCAGGTGTTTAGCATTGAAAATGCTGCTTGATAGATAATGAATTACACTGTTGCTTTTATGAATCTATAAATTACGACACAACACTGTTCTTTTTAAGAAAGTCATTGAACTGTTTAAAATCGTATTTTCCTTAACGTTTTGGTACACAGATGGCAAATTATATTTCTGGGATTTTTCTCAGATATCAAACAAGGATTCTCAAAGGAATTATTGTGCCAATGAATGTGATAAGAAGCCAATAGTCTGCTCTGAAATGGATTGTGGGGTGAGTAAGCCATAGATGATAAATAACAAAAAGTAAAAACTGCACAATGGGTCACCAGTCATAAAAACCATATTAGGTTTTTTAAAATTGGGATTTCCAGGCCTTGGATATTTCTGTAGTGAATATGAATTGTTCTAGGAATACATGGCTCTAAAAAAATTTAATTGGCTAGTAATTGCTCTTTATGAATGCTATCTTGATGTGAAATTGCTGTCTACAATGCGTTTGACAGTGACATCTCAGGTACTGTAGTTCAGGAAAAGAGCTGATTTAAATTTGTGGATCATTCAGATCAAGCCGAAAATCACCAATATGTATGTGCGGTTGAAAGATTTTCATCAGGATCAGCATTTAAGAAATGCATAATTTGACATAAATTGTGAGGGTTCAGAGTCCCCACTCATCATGATTATCATAATGATCTAATAATTTAAATGAATCTTTTTTTCTTTTCTTTTTTTTTACTTTAATACACATCATTCCTCAGGATTTACATTACACTTTTCAGTTTTGAGTCTCACATGATCCTTCAGAAGTCATTCTAATACGAATGAATGTTTTTATGAATATCAAAAGAACTATTATTTCTAATATAAATCTTTGGAACATTATACAAGTCTTTACTCTCACATTTCAGCAATTTAATGTGTCCTCACAGAATAAAAGTATTTAATTTGTTTCCAACTCTCAAGAACTTACCACAAACTTTTGAACTGTAGTATATCACAGTTTCCACGAATATATTAAGCAGCAAAAACTGTTCCCATTCGAGGGAACTCGCACTGCATCAATGATGGTTTGTCACATCATATCTGGAGGATGTATAATTCCATATATCCATTATTGCACAGCACAGGAACTTCCTGAGGTTTGCTTTTGGGGGTGAAGCGTACCAATATCGGGTTCTTCTATTTGGCTTAGCTCTCTCCCCATGCATATATCCGAAATGCATGGATGCAGCTCTGGCCCCTCTAAAACTTTGGGGCATCAGAATTCTCAATTATATAGAGGAATCGCTGATACTAGCTCAGTCTCAGGACCATATTAAGTGCTTGGGGCTGAGTCTTTTTTGAGACCTTTTTGTGAGTAGTATGGGATTCGATTACGATGTGGGCACAACTGTCTTGCTCATGGCAGCAGCATCCAACGTGATACCTTTTTGCCCACTGTACATGAGACCCCTGAAGTGGTTACTCAGGACCAAGGGGTTTTCCCCAAGGGGGTACCCAAATTGCATGATCAAGGTTACGCACAGATGCCTTCGTTCCTTGATTATGTAGAAGAAGCCTTGGTTCCTGTCCAGTGTTAGGAGAGTACTTAAGTCACAAGATCGTGTCAACAGATGCATCCAATACTGGGGGTGGCATGGTCATGGATGGCCACTGAATTCAAGGTCTTTAGAGTGAACACCATTGACTGAACAACTCATGGAAGTTTTTGAAATTCATTGGTGAAAAGAATCATAGTTTCCTCTGTAGATATTTGGTTTTATGATGGTTCACTGATGGACAGCTTCATCTGGACTTGGATCAGTAGCTTTTTCTCTGAGGGAGTGCCTCCCGAAAGAAAAAAAAAATTGGTTGAGAAAATAATTAACAGTACAATAGTGTGTAAGCAACACAGACCTGTCTCTCTCCTACCATTCACATCAAAAACACTTGAACGAGTTGTGTTCAACCAGGTGTCATCCTTCCTCACACAGAACAACCATCTGGACGTCAACCAATCTGGTTTCAAGAGCAGCCATTCCACAGAGACTGCGCTACTGTCTGTCACGGAATCCCTGCGAATTGCAAAGGCTGGTTCCAAATCATCTGTTCTCATTCTGCTGGATCTATCTGCTGCCTTCGACACCGTAAACCATCAAATTCTTCTGTCCACCCTCTCGTCACTGGGTATCTCAGGTACTGCACTTCAGTGGTTTGAGTCCTATCTCACAAGTAGGTCTTTCAGAGTTGCCTGGGGAGGGGAGGTATCCAAACCTCATCAACTGATCACTGGGATTCCTCAGGGTTCATTTCTTGGTCCCCTCCTATTCTCCATTTATACCACATCACTGGGTCCCATCATACAGGCACAGGATTTCTCCTACCACTGCTATGCTGATGACACACAACTCTACCTGTCCTTCCAACCTGATGATTCCACAGTAGCGGCACGGATCTCAAGCTGTCTGGCGGATATCTCCACGTGGATGGAAGAACACCACCTGCAGCTCATCCTGGCAAAGACTGAGCTTTTAGTCTTCCCTGCCACTCCTACTCTACAACACGACATCAACATACAGCTTGGTACAACCACCATTACCCCATCAAAGTCGGCCAGAAATCTTGGAGTTATCTTCGATGACCAACTGACCTTCAGAGACCACATCTCAAAGATGGCGCAGTCATGCAGATTTGCACTTCGCAACATCAGGAAAATCCGTCCTTCCTGACTGAGCACGCAACACAACTGCTTGTCCAGGCCCTGGTCATTACAAGGCTTGATTACTGCAATGCTCTTCTGGCTGGTCTGCCGTCAAGTGCAATCAAACCTCTTCAAATGATCCAGAATGCTGCTGCACGTCTTGTCTTCAACGAGCCTAAGAGAGCCCACGTCACGCCCCTCTTCATTTCTCTGCACTGGCTACCCCTTGCTGCTCGCATCAAGTTCAAGGTGCTGATGCTTGCTTACAGATCCACCACAGGCTCTGCACCATCCTACCTCCACACACTGCTACAACGCTACGTCCCCACCAGAAGCCTGCGATCACTAAAGGAGCGAAGGCTTGTGGTACCGTCACAGAGAGGCACAAAATCACTCTCCAGAACATTCTCCTTCACTGCTCCCTGCTGGTGGAATGATCTCCCTACTTTCATCAGGAACGCAGAATCCCTGGCAATATTCAAGACACAGCTGAAAACTCATCTCTTCCATGAACACTAACCCTCATATTAAAAAAAAAAAAAAAACACTTTTCCTTTCCTTTTCCCTTCCTACTCTAGCTTATGGTACTGAGCAATGCATGAAACTTGTATTGTGAGCACTTCCTGTGTTATTTGCCAGTTCAAGAAGAATCGCTTGTTTGTTTTCCTCACTTGTAAGTCGCTTTGGATAAAGGCGTCTGCTAAATGACTAAATGTAAATGTTAATGTAAGCAATTATTTTGCCAGGTAAGACTGTCCAACAGTACCTTTAAAGGTACAAGAAATCATCTTTGGAGCAGTACCCTTAAAGTTCATATGGTGCTTTTCCACTGCGTTGTACAGCTTGGTACTTTTTTTAATACCACTTCAGTTGAGGTTCCAAGTCGTCCCGAGTCATACCGAGCCCAGTCGTACCACGCAGTGGAAAAGCACCTATAGTAGTACCTTAAGGGTACATGTGACTACTCTAAGGTACCAAAATGTACCTTTTAATGGTTAGTTGTTACGGTGCGTGGTAGGGAACACTCCAGAATCAGTAGCATACGGAAATGCAGACTTTAAAGAAAAACAGACAGGGAATAAGGAACACATACTTGACTATAACTGATAACCGATAAGAACTGAGGGAGAACACTCACATATATACAAACAGTCCAGAACATAAACACATGGAACAAAGTTGTCCTTACTGCCCCAGTGACAAGTTGTTGCACCCCTAGAGGTACAATTTTTGCACAGTTTTTTTCTGACAGTTAGTGGAGGATGTTTCAGAGGGAGGTACCTCACGGGTGAACGTGATTTCACCAAGTACAACTGGATTCATCTTTGTTGATTCTGGAACAACCAGAATCCATCCATTCCAATCAGCCATTTAGATTTGAGGGGCAAGTTTACAGTTTATGTCAAGTTTTGGCTTATAACCAGGGTTAGGTGCATCTACATCAGTGTTGTTCACCTATCATTTACCTCTGAATTTATTGATAACTTAAGGTAGGGCTAGGATTAGGAAAGAGTTAAGACTATGTCCGGCGAAGATTGTTGTTCCAGGATCAAAATATTTTGCTGATCCAGGAACATGTTTGTGACAAGCAGGGCGAGGTGATAGTAATGAGAGGACGGTGCAAAGCGGGTGCACCTGCGCACCTGAGCATCACCTGCGCACTGCACCGGTCTCGAATCTCTCACGGAGGAGCTCCGGAAACATAAAAGGAGGAGCATGGAATTTACATTGTTTTATTATGTTTGTGTGTGGCAGTCGCCGTGAGGAACTGCCGTCATTTTGCTTTCGGTTTGTCGTTTTATTTTTTTATTATTAATGTTATGTTGAATGTAGGCCAGTTCCCGCCTCCTTCCCGTATCTACTAACCTTGTTACAATGATTTATACAAAATTATGGTGACCGTGCATCACTACAATTCTGACCACACTTCATCTATTGTGTGTTTTAGAATATTTTTATAAATGTGTTATCCATTAGAATGTGCTTTTTTTGGTAAAAAACCTTAACTGAATAACATCTCTTTGATTTAACTTGAAGTTTGTAGAGGCTTTCATGTGCTTTACCATGGTGCCTATCATGAACATTTTCTCTGTTCTTCAAAGATACCTTGATATTGAAGATGACGCCTCCTGTTGGTCGCATGTATTTTTAGATTCTCAGCGTGGCCTCTGCCTTAAGTGATGCTACATTAAGATTCTATGGTCTCACCCGGGTAAAATCAAGGCTGGGCCTGAGGCGGTGAGGCAGGAAGCCAGAGGTTAAGTTAGTTCTGGAAGCAACAGCGACTCCCACACATCTGCCTTCACACTGTGCTCTGGTTCTTTTGACTGCTCCTCGTCAACACGTCACCCTGCTGCTTTCAAAACAACAGCAGACAGGAGAGATCACAGCTGTAGTCTTCTGCGACAAATGTGTGTGGTGACAATGGGAAGCTGTTCCTGCACTGATGAAGGAGAGAGAGTAATAAATAATCATTTTACTTGTTCTGAATTTTTAAAAATGGGATGGCTTAACTTCAGACAAGAAAAGAAAACTTGAAGTGATTAATGGGCGCGTTTTAATGTTATTTACAATGGCTTTTATGCAAAGACAAATTTCTACCTATATTCTGTATATACCGATTCTATATATAGACACCATCCCCTATAAAGCACCACCACTCCAACCCTGATAAAAACTCACCTGCCTGTATCTTTCTGGTAAACTTGAAGACATTGATTAGCATGTTTGATTAGGGATGAAGTTTAACTCTGCAAGATATTTGCTCTCCAGAACTGAAGTTGCCCATACCTTTGAATTTTTAAGAAAGCATATCAACTATGCAAGAACATGTCCTATGTAAACTGAGGTTCTAAGCAGTGGTGGACAGTAAACTATTTTTACTTCAATCCTGTATTTAAGAACATTTTTCAAGTCTCTATTATCAGATTATTTTTATTTTGGGAAACTTTTACTTAGCAGTTATATTAACTGCTGTAAATGCTTTAAAAATAATTATAAAAATGAAATAAAATACCTATGAAGTGTATAAATTCAATTTTGTATGAAAGGATATGCAAACGCATCCAATCGGCTCTATCTGATTGCCTCTCTCCAGCTCTCACCTGATAAATCTGTACTGTACTGAACACTACATTCTATCTGTTCTCTGGATGTATTGTTTGCTCTCTCTATATATTGTGGATATTGTATTACTGTTCAATTCATTGTTACCCATCAAGTACTGACTGCATCAAGGTTACAAGAGAAAGCAGTGGGAATAGAGTAAAAAGAATGTAAATGGCCTCAAATACTGACATCCAGCATCCTCCTGTCAAAGGCTGTCTTCAACTGATGAACTCAACATTTTCAAAAACTTATATAAAAACAAAATTGAGTACATGCAAGGTATAACACACACACAAATACATATATATATAATATCCATTTAGTTACTGTTGCTTTCTCCAACAAGCCATGCTCTCATGCCACACATCATGTTCTCACAAAGTGAAAAATACAATGCGTTTATGGGTGTGGTTCTGGTCAAGACAATCTTCTGAACTCCAAAGTAAATGTCAGAATGGTAAAGAAAGGTGATTTAAGCAATTTTGAGCGTGGCATGGTTGTTGGTACTCGGTCTGAGTATTTCACAATCTGCTCAGTTACTGGGATTTTTACGCACAACCATTTCTAGGGTTTACAAAGAATGGTGTGAAAAGGGAAAAACATCCAGTATGCAGCAGTCCTGTGGGAAAAATGCCTTGTTGATGCTAGAGGTCAGAGGAGAATGGGCCGACTGATTCAAGCTGATAGAAGAGCAACTTTGACTGAAATAACCACTCGTTACAACCGAGGTATGCAGCAAAGCATTTGTGAAGCCACAACACGCAGAACCTTGAGGCGGATGGGCTACAACAGCCCCACCGGGTACCACTCATCTCCACTACAAATAGGAAAAAGAGGCTACAACTTGCACGAGCTCACCAAAATTGGAAAGTTGAAGACTGGAAAAATGTTGCCTAGTCTGATGAGTCTTGATTTCTGTTGAGACATTCAGATGGTAGAGTCAGAATTTGGCGTAAACAGAATGAGAACATGGATCCATCATGCCTTTTTACCACTGTGCAGGCTGGTGGTGGTGGTGTAATGGTGTGGGGGTTGTTTTCTTGGCACACTTTAGACCCCCTAGTGTCAATTGGGCATCGTTTAAATGCCACGGCCTACCTGAGCATTGTTTCTGACCATGTCCATCCCTTTATGACCACCATGCACACATCCTCTGGATAATGCACCATGTCACAAAGCTCGAATCATTTCAAATCGGTTTCTTGAACATGACAATGAGTTCACTGTACTAAAATGGCCCCCACAGTCACCAGATCTCAACCCAATAGAGCATCTTTGGGATGTGGTGGAATGGGAGCTTCGTGCCCTGGATGTGCATCCCACAAATCTCCATCAACTGTAAGATGCTATCCTGTCAATATGGGCCAACATTTCTAAAGAATGCTTTCAGCACCTTGTTGAATCAATGCCACGTAGAATTAAGGCAGTTCTATGTGTGTGTGCGCGCTTGAAACAGACCCACAAAATCCCAGCATACTCACATTTATAAAATATTCACATCAAGAATGAATCCACACTGATTTGTTGAGAGTTCATGAACTCTATAAAAAACATTTTGAATAAATGATATTTACGACTTTAGGGGGAGCAGTACATGCACTGATGACATGATTCAGAGCAACTTGTCAGATAATCATAAAGCCTCAAAGTCTTCATTAGTGTTTAAACACTTGTGCTTGATCTCTGTTTGTGGTGCTGTTTCAAAGAACCATTTGGTACTACAGATGTGATTGCACTCTTAATACCGTAGCATCCCCCCCCCCCTTTTTAACTACTTTTTTAATTTGTAATTCTTCCACTGATTGATATGGAATCATATGAGCAAATGCATTTTAAAAGAAGATCTGCTAAAAGCGATGTTCGATAAGGGCATAGTTCCAATTTAAGATTTTATGAGCGTCTATTCTTGATAAAAACCTTTAGTTTTTTTTCCATTCAACATCCAAAATTATAAAACCAAAATAACCATTGTAAAACAGTATTTTTTCGAAGATGTAAATAAAGCAGGTTATATTATTAGAGTATATATTACAATAAAATACTATTTCAGTCTTTCTACTTTAAAATTTTGTGGATAATTCATTGTTTCTTGCGATTTCTTTTCTTGTTTGTGAAATTAACTAGCCATTTCTGAGTGAAATAGTTTCAAAGTAAATACAACAAACAAACAAAAAAATGCCCTTTACCCAGATTTAATCCCTTTAATCCCTGTATTTAATCCCTTATTTATTATTTTTGCTCAACAATTTTGTTTTGGCCAAATATTGACCACATAATTAATTGATTCATACTCAGTATTTTTAAATATTAAGTTGTTGTTTTTCTATTCAACTGTTCTTACCAGGCCTAGAAGGAGACGCAAGAAGAATGATACACGTAAGAAGACAATGAAATCCTTAATGGTGTAGTGGTGGTAATTTACCAAGGAGGGACAAACCACAAAACGGTGACAGGGTGTTGGGTGCCCAAGGCTTATCCATGCACGAGGGCAACAGAAGGTCAACTGTGGCACAAGTCACACAAAATTTTAATGATTGTTATGTGAGGAAGGAATATGTCAACATTTAGTACATTGCATCTTGTTGCGTATGGGGCATATGAGCATTGGAAGAAGTTCACCTTGTCCAAAGAGTCTCATTTTCTTTTACATCACATGGACGGCAGTGTATGTCTACGCTGTTTACCAGGAGAGGCGATGGCACTAGGATGTAAATGAGATGGGATTGCGATGCTTTGGGCAATGTTCGCTGGGAAACCCTGAGTCCAGCCATTCATGCAAATTTGACACGCCACCTACCTAAACATTGTTACAGAACAGCTACACCCCTTCATGACAGTGGTGTTCCCCGGTGGAAGTGGTCTCTTTCAGCAGTATAATGCACCCTGCCACACTGCACACATTGTTCAGGAATGATTTGAGGAACATGATGAAGTATTCAACGTGTTGCCCTGACCTGCAAATTCCCCCGATCTCAATCCATTTGAGCATCTGTGTGATGTGCTGAACCAACAAGTTCGATCCACGGTATCTCCACCTCATAACCTACAGGACTTGAAGGATCTGCTGCTAATGTCTTGGTGCCAAAAACAATAGGACACCTTCAAGTGTCTTATGGAGTCGACACTGTTTTGGCAGTCTTCAATAGTGCTTTTATCAACTCCCAGCCTGATTCAAAACTAAATAATGTTACTGAAAACAGTTGGAAAGAACAATAAATACAACTTGAACAGACCATGTTTCTTAAAGATAATGGAAGATGCTGCTGAACCGGATCAGCTTGTGTATTACAGCCGTCGAAATGCAGACGTCCTGGGGAGCTAGCAATGAAAACATTCATTCAATAGTCATTTGCAAAAAGGATACTAGCAAGTGAGTACAATGCATTTTCAAAAACTCTTTCAAATTGCTTTGTGAATGAAAATGTCAATCATATGTAACCGTAAGATTCCCCTTGTGCATTTGCTGAGGGACAGCTCATTTACACACTGTAAAAAAAATTGTTTTCAAGATTCATCACATTTTTCTTTTGTCAAATCAACTTGGGTATTTGACCCTTTGCAAACAGTTTGATTGACAGGCCATCTGACCAATCATAACCCTGGATCCGCCATTTTGTCTGACAAAGCAGTCAGGGGAGTTAGTAGATTAATGTTGGTGAACTTGAACTTGAATAATTGTGTGTACTCACGTCTTTCCACGCTTGAAACAACATTCCTTCTGATGTTCATTCATGATGTTTATTTGAGGCTATAAATGAACTAGTATGAAGAGACGATCGCTTCACGAGGAGCTACAGCGATCTGTCACGACACATTAAAGAGCCACTATACGCTATTTGTTGTTTAAAATTTCTTTAAAAAATTCTGGTATATTAAATATGCAACTCTTTCTAATGTCTGTCGACGCATATTTAGTGTCCTCTTTGCTCCACAATGTATTTTTCACCCCGTGAGAACATGATGTGTGGCGTGACAGCGCATGGCTTGACGGGCAAAGCAACAGTAACTAAAGGGGGCGGGTCTTTGCGAAGGGTCAATTAATGTGGTTCAGATAACACAATATTTTGAGTTTCTGTTGATTAAATCAATCGTCTTTATTGTATTGACTAGTTTAAATGAACTCATTTTAAGGCAGCCAGGTTACTTGCTTTTTTAAGTTAAACCAACTATTCTTTTTTTTTTTTTTACAGTGCATGACCATTTGGATCACGTTTTGGTTATTTGCACTTGCAATTATGTTACAGTATGTGTGAAGTATATCGCTAGTTGTCTCTCCTGCAAGTATAGAATTTATGAGCTTAGAGAGGTGGCTTGAATTTTTCTTTAGGGCAAGGGAATGAACAAATTATAGCCAACAAATTTAGTAATGACATAAATTTCTGATGACACTGGCATATCTAAGTTTAATGAGTTAAATCTCCAGCTGCAAGGGAAAGAAAACCGCCTGCCACATCTGGCAGACAAGGTCAGCAAATTTATCCAAATGCTGGAGCAAAAAAATACAGGTTAAGAGTGCATTGGGTAAAAGTAACAAGCTCAATATACTCAATCCTTATTATGTTTTCCTGACATCAGTGACCAATGTAACTGGCACATTCACTGCAGCACCTGCTGATCAGAGCTCCTCTGAGAAGCAGCGGTTCATCCACACGATTCTTACTCAAGCCCGAGGCTGAGGGTCCCATCACAGGCGAATTCTGGTCGGTGTGGAATGGGAGGTCCCACTCATAAACACATAGACACATGCTATTTGAGGCTAAAAAATACAGATCTAAGCTCAACACTGAAAACAAAAGAGTATTAAAATCAAAGCTGTAGTTCTTTTAACTTATTTCCCCTTTATCTAAAACAATAATCCTGCTTAATTGCATCTTTTTAAAGAAGAGAAACACTTTGTTAAAAAGTTATTTATAATCTTTACTCTCTGTTTTTTCTTTTTGGAACATAATTTAACAGAGAATAATTTTAAGAATTAATTCATTAAAGAATACTTTTACTCAGTAAGGATGGATTAAAGGTGCAATAAGTGATTTCTGAGAACCAAATGTTGTATTTCATGCTCTGATGGAAAATCTCTTATTAATGAAGTTAAGTACGGGTCAGGGAGCCAAAACATAAAATTAATTGCATTAAATGAAATTGTTAAATTATGTTATAAAAATGCTTTCAAACATATTCAAAACAAAATTCTAATTCAACCCCTGTCAGGTGTGAAGGTTGATCTCCAGTGCAGCACAGAGCTCTACTAGCTGTTATGAATTTGAATAGGTGCGACTTATAAGCAGGAAATGTAAAATGTGGTGCTTCCCTCAAGAGTTGTCCCTCTTTTGTGAATAATTTCCCCCTCAATTTGAACAGATCACACAAATGCCAGTGCCTCCACTTAGTAGTATAAAAGGCTTTGATTAACTTACTAAACTCTACAAAATCTATAAACCTGAATGCATTCAAGTCAATTACTACATTAGGATGTAAATTAAATGACTTCTAAACTAAATTTTGAAATGTCATCACTAAAGATAGATTTAAATGTTTAAAAAAAATAATTTCCCAGTGCTTAGAGCTTGAATACCAAATGACAAATGCTTAGATTATGCACAGCATACACATTATCAAGTAAAATAATTATGATTCAATACAAAAACTGGCCTCTTCACCTTTTAAAGCAAGGTGCAGTCAGTACTCACAACATGCATTGAATATCTGACTCAATGTAAAAACGGCTCAACTACTTTATAATCAAAAACAGTTTTTGAATCAGAGTAGTGGATAAAAAAGTATTGAAAAAAATGAGCAGTTACATGGTTATTATTGTTTACATGCTATATGTCTTTCTTTCCATTTTTGCCAAATTTATCAATAGGTGGTCAAACCTCAGTAACATAACCAAAATAATTTGGCACTTAAAGGTAGGGTAGGCAGTGTTTTTCATTAACACTTTTTTTTTATACTGGTTGAAACTCTCTTTACGTTCTAATAGCTATCAATAATAGAAGTGGTCTAAATATTTAAAAAAAAATACATATTTCTTCTGTGGAAGTCTAAGGACCAAAACAGGTTCATCCAATTTGGACAAATGTTCTACTTGGATCTGAAATGAATCTGCAGCAGTCATGTGGTACAAGTCAGTGCACTTTAAGTTGATTATGTTCATTAGGGCGCAAGCACCGATGGTGTGAAGACCCTATTGTAATTGCTTGTTCAATTATTATTCTCCAAAATGAATCGTATTTTTGAAGGCCAAACATGCATGAAAACTCATGAAACTTGTCAGAACTGGTGAAAATTTAAGTCTGATATGTGTAGCAAAAGGACTCGATAGCACCACCTACAAAATTTCACATAAATGCCCTTCTCACTATGTTTCATTTCTGGTATGAAATTCCATAGACATGTGTAATAGCCCATTGCCTACAAAAAAAGTCTGGGTCCAAAATCTGAAAACCCAACGGGAAGTGAGATATTTTGAATTTTCCCTGCAAAACTTTTCTAGTTTTTGCCATTTCCAGATGTTTTATTTTAATGAACTCCATCTAGAGCTTTATCAGATCAACATCGTATTTGGTCAGTCTAATCTGAAGACCTTTGCGACGTTAAATTGCGAAGATCTTGAGTTGTTCGCTGAAGGGTGTGTCCTTGATGGCCTGACAAAGTTTGATGTTTCACCATGAAAAAGGAAGTTGTTGTAACTCGGGCATACAAAGTCCAATCTGCTTCAAACATGTTTTATTAAAGTCTTGGCCTGAAGACATCTACATGGCAATATTCAGTTACAGTCATAGCGCCACCTGCGGGCAACAGGAAATGGAATGTGGTCAGTGCCAGATCTTCGACAGCCAGAGACAGCGCCTGATCAGCCAGAGTCTGCGCCCTGAGCTCCATGAGTCCATGCCCCGAGCTCCATGAGTCCATGCCCCGAGCTCCATGAGTCCATGCCCCGAGCTCCATGAGTCCATGCCCCGAGCTCCATAGCTCCATGAGTCCATGCCCCGAGCTCCATGAGTCCATGCCCCGAGCTCCATGAGTCCATGCCCCGAACTCCATGAGTCCATGCCCCGAGCTCCATGAGTTCGCACCCCGAACTTGGGACTTGGTTCCAAAGAACCCCAAGAAAATTTTTTTTGGGGGGGGCTATAAGTCCCCACCATCATGGCTGCTCAAGCAGCCTGACCCGCTATGGCCACCCGAGCCTCCTGATCCACCATGGCTGTCCGAGGTGCCTGATCTGCCATGGCCACCTGAGCTGCCTGATCCGCCATGGCGCCTGGCACCGTCCTGGAGACAACCAAGGACTGGTTGTCTCCAGGACGGTACCAGGCTATCCCCCCTCATTTTAATTTTTTTATTTTAATTTTTCATCATTTAGCAGATGCTTTTATCCAAAGCGACTTACAAGGGGAGCAATTAGGGGTTAGGTGTCTTGCTCAAGGACACTTTAGTCATGGTATCGAAGGTGGAGAGAGTGCTGTTTATTCACAATCCCCACTTTCAATTCCTGCCGGCGTGGGAATCGAACCAGCAACCTTCAGATTACAAGCCACAACACAACTACCTTCACGTCTCCAGGACGCCCTCCCTCCTGGCTATACCATTTTCAGCGCAAGGACGCAACTCCCGGGAGGGGGCAGTACTATCACGGTCACAGCCTGATTCACTACATGTCCCAGCATCCTTCGCTCCACTCACCTGCACGTCGTCTTTAATTAACCCTCATCACCAACAGTCACCACACCTGATCCCCATCACCAGTCACCTCTACTTAAGCTTACTCCTCAGTCACGTTGGTCTCATCTATGCAATGACATTACAGACACACCTCGTCTTCCTTACCTGCTTCCTGCCTGTCATCACGTCCTGTGCCTGTGATCATCATCTGTCTGTTCGTCTGTCTCCTCACTCAGTTGCATCCGTGTGTCACCATCATCACTACGATCACCTGCAACACGGAAAACAGCACATCAACCTTCAGCAGCTAAGTCACCAGGACTTTCAAGACTGTTGAAAGCATCAAACAGTTGTCTTCTCGTCCTGTCTGCATGTTTACCCACATGGCTAAAAAAATAAAGGAAACAAAGGGGAAAAGCCATTCTGTGCCAAGTAACTCTATCTACAGTAACTACGCAATTCTTGCTAACCAGTGAACAGTGATCAAATTGTCAAGTCACCTTTACTTATATAGCGCTTTTTATAATGCAAATTGTGCAAAGCAGCTTTACAGTAATAATTGGTAAATAATTTTGGCTGCACAGCAGCTCCCAAAGAAAATGGTGTCATTGTCCAGCTTATTCTATATATTTGTATTGATTCATTCCATTGCAAAGATCAATAGTTATTTGTCTAGTTAATTTATGTATATCAGCACTGCTGAATATCAAGCAAGTGTCCCCGACCAAGCAAGCCAAAGGCAACAGCGGCAAGGAACCAAAACTCCAACCAAATGGAGAAAAAAAACCTTGGGAGAAACCAGGCTTAGTCGGGGGGATAGTTCTCCTCTGGCCAACAGTGAACACTTGTCCGATATTCAGGCAGAGTTACAGGTCATAAGTCCGATTTGGGATCGCAACAGTCAAAATATTTAATCTAGTTCCATCTAATTTAAGATCTTTTTCATCACGCCGGTATGGGACGGTTTGGGGATCTGTGCCACTGGCCGATGTGTCGGTAAGGCCGTCACAAGGGATGAGCTAGTGATTTATGATTAAAATGATTAAGACCATTAAAAAAAAAACCTAAATATTTATCCATTTGTGGCTTGGACTATTTATTTATTCATTCATTCGTTCATTGATTCATTATTTATTTACCCAGGATTGTAAACCAAAACCTAATCCTAACCCTAGAGTAAGTACATGTTGTTTATTAATATTACACAGTACTTACATGTAGAATTACACTGTAACACTCAAAATAAAATGTAACCAAAAACGTTTTAATCATTGTTGATGTTTACAGTCCTGCTTTGTATAAAGTTCTGGAGCTTCAGTGTATTATAGGACAATGACGAATAGTCTGAGAGTGTGTGTGAATGTTTGTGTGCATGTGTGTTTGTAGATGGCATGCCAATTTCACACTATTCAATGTTTGCTTAAGATTTATAGACTTACATAAATAATGTTACAGCTCATTACTTCAGAAAACATTGTTTGGATTTGACATTTGCGGAATCGAAAACACGTACGTGAGTTGAGTATAGAAGAAGAAGTAACTTGTTTTTTAGTAGCTCTTGCTTACTTTTACTGGCAAATATTATTATTATTTTCAAAAATATTCAATGACCACATGGGACATGACCACACTGGTAGGTTGTACAGAAACTGTCGCGATATAAAGAGTAATACCATATAAACTATAACTATTGAGCTCCCAATTTAACAGATCACAGAAGAGTTTGTGTTCAAAAACAAAACAATAAAAAGCTTTGTTGAGCACAATGAAATAGAACACAAGGGTCTTAAGATGTGTTTGAACTAATGTTTTTTTTAGAATACCACAGGTGATCAGCAAAGGGCTCCAAGATTATCCACATGAAGTGTAAATGCTAATCAGCAAGATCAGTTAAAGTTTACCTCAAGAGCATCTTAGTTTCCCCTAAGTGTCCTTATGAATCACATCTTGGCAGTTTAAAGAAAAAAATGCTGAGTGACAATAGCTAAAGTAACTGGCTAGACTTTTATTTGTTCATTACATGGATATTAAAGTGTTTGATCTTATCACATTTTATTTTCAGGCAGACCATATTACATTAATGACAATACAAATCCTGACTCTTGCCTTTCTAAATGCAACAAGTGTCAGCGGTAAGAAAACAAGATGCAATATGACTAAAAACTAGTAACAGATACCCTTATTGATTTATGAATATGATAAATTTGAGAAAAAAAAATAGAAAAAATTGATAATCTTTGCAGCCTTCCAAAGCAAGTGTGTGACCAGAGAATCAAGATCTCAAGCTAAACTCAGTGTTGTAATAGAAACGTGATTTATTTTGAATATGATAACATATGAAATATGTTTTACAAAGATAATTAAACAAACATATTGTTCTCTATGTAATGCCAGTTGTTTTAATATTCCAGTCTATGGTCTTTTTCACATACTTCAAAAAACCATCTGAACCTCTATTCTCCTTCATAATCTGAAACAGATGACAAAGTTCACATGGTGTGTGATGTTTACAGAGAACAACCAAAAAGCTGCTCGCTAGAAAAGAGGAGAAAGGAAGGAGAAAGCTGTTGGACCAAAACTAGGCGAGCAATTGGTGTCAGGTTTCCAGTAATGAAGGACCCAAAAGCAGAGGGATGCTCAATAAATCTTTATTAATTAAGCTCAAATAACTGTTGGCGAGCCATAGAACTCAGGGCTGGGCTCAACCAAATAGAAGAGAGAATAATCGTAAGCGAGGCAATAGTCCAAAATCAGACAATCAGTCTGTAAAGACTTTGATCCGAGGGGAAAGCAAGGAGGAGAATTAGGCAGGCGAAAAGTCAAAACCCAGGCGAACGGTGAGCAAACAGACAACTAATCCAAGTCCTTGATAAGTGACAGTCAGCGGTCATTTACAAAGATCAGTGCAGATCGGCAACTGAAGCAGGGAGGAATTCCAGAAGTACGAGTCTCTAGTTGATGCTTAAAGTCGAGATCCGGTTGGGCAGTCTGCTAATGAAGGAGTTTAAACAGTCAGAGAATTCAAAGGAACAACTGGGCAGATGACAGAGACACAAGAGAAAAACAACAAATGACTAAACCGAAAAACTGGGTAACTGAACAGCGAAAGGCATGTGTGAATTGTATGGGAGATTAAATAGCGGAGAAGAAATAGAAAACATAATAAACTACGAGATAGTGTGAGTGGCCACGTAGATTGCAGAGCGCAATCAGCTGAGAGCAGCCACCGCATGCAGAAAGAAAACAAAAATAGAGTAGTGTAAGAGAAAAGCCACCAGATGGAACTCCGTGATGAGCGAGTGGTCCAAAATGTCTCAAGCTGGGACCCAACATCTCTCTTCCGGGCCATATCCCTTCTAATCGGTTTTATGCAAGAAACATGAATCACAGGGTGGACACCACGGAAAGGGTGGGACAGCCAAAGCCAAACCGACACCGGACTGATAGACCCAATGAACCTGGGTGCCAGCTTATGTGCTGAAACCTGCAGCAGCAAATCCTTGGTGTAAAGCCACACCTTCTGGCCACAGATATACCTGGGTGCCACAGTCTGGCTGCAGATGGACAGTCCAGTCAAGGACATCGGTAAGGAGTTATGGTCATTCTCAGCCAAAGTAAGCTGCTGACTCCTGGTAGAGATGCTCGAGATCCTGGTTTGCACAATCATTCTGGCCGTTGGTCTGTAGATGGAACCCTGAGGACAGGCTGGCAGAGGCACCCAGCTGCCAACAGAATTCCCTCCAAAAGTGGGACATGAACTGGAGTGTCCTATCAGAGACCACATCCTCCGGAAGACCACTCAGGCTTTTTGCCTATCCGAGGGGAATTTTGGGAAGGGGAATGGACCACTTTGGAAAAGCGATCAACCATGGTAAGGATCACAGTATTTCCATTGGATTGAGGGAGACCAGTAACAAAATCCAGTGCAATTTGTGACCAGGGATGTGAAGGAATGGCAAGGGGTTACAGCAGACCAACGGGAGGTTGATTTGAAGACTTGTTTTGAGCACAAATTTCGCAAGCACCCATGAACTGACGGATGTCTTCAGTCCTTCTCACACTAGGGTGGCATGCTAGTTTGGAGGAGTGACCCCACTGCAAGACGGCAGTGCGGACCGTCTCAGGTACAAATAACAGACCCACCGGACATCCCCCACTCTGGCTAGGGCTTGCCGGACTCGGCCCTTGAGGAACCACAAAATGGCCCCCACCACTCGTCCTGAAGGCGCTGAACTGTTTTATAACGCGATCTGTAAGACAGCATGAAATCAAAATGACCAAAGAACAGAGCCCAGTGAGCCTGCCTGGAATTGAGTCATTTGGCGGATCAAATATATTCCAGGTTCCTGTGATCAGTCCATATCAGAAATGGAATTGTCACCCCCTTCAGCGAGTAATCCCCAAAGCCAGATTCACCACCAGCAGCTCTGTGTTGCCGATGTCATAATTCTGTTCTGCAGGAGAAAGACGGTGTGAATATTAAGCAACGTATCATCATGAGGGGATTTTTGAAAAGAACTGCTCTGACACCATCTCTGATGCACCGGGCCAGTGATCTTAACAGCCATAAACTGATGTCCGTTGAGGGACTGGGCAATGAGTGAGTGAAGAGGAGAGATTATGAGTGGGAACACCTTTCAGAAGAACCTAATAAGCATCAACAAAATTCCCCTCTGCCACAGAGTCAATGAGCACGAAGCATTTGATGACAGATACATTAAGCTGTACTGAAACAGTTAGAAGGGTATGAGAACCAACGATGTGTTGCCTGCTAGAACCCCCGTTTATTGGCTGGCGGAGGCTTTTACTGGACATGCAGAAGCGATATGACCTTGACCGCCACAATACGGAGACCCTTTGTTAATCGTCCTCACTTTTCTTCAGCAGAGGCGCATTCTCACTACCTACATGGACTCCATTCATAAATGGCATCCTCTTTACCTCAGTGGCAGGCAAAGATGCCCATGCCCAGGCCGCTTTATATTCATGATGCATGTCGCAACTCACCTGCCATCTCCTCCTTAGGAGTCAGCAGCAACATAGAGGACTTGCTGTCATGACAAATCACATTTCAAGGAGAGTGGAGACTCCACCCCCAGGTAGTCCAGCTGATTTGGAGCCAATTTGGCAAAGCACAGGTAGACTTGTTTGCCTCCCAAGAATCCTCACACTTTCTGCTGTGGTATTTCCTGACCAAGGACACCCTTGGCACAGAAGCACTGGCACACAGCTGGCCCTGGGGTCTGTGAAAAAATATGTTTATGGCGGTCCTGATAGTGTTCACTTCTATTAAGAGGGTTAGAGAACTGGAGGTGTTCTCTGTCAGTGAAACGCGCCTTGAGTTTGATCTGGCATACTCTCGTGTGATCCCAAGACACCGACCAGGCAATGTGCCCAAAGTTCTCACTACCCATATAAGGAACTAAGTGGTCAACAATTCGGGTCGAGGCTGACCCAGCCTCACCATTGCTGTGTCCAGTACATGCTTTGTGTATTTACTTGGAAGGCACTCATAGCTTTAGAAGCGCTGAGCAGCTATTTGTCCATTCTGGGGGGACAGCAGAAGGTCCGCAGAAAAGGTCAAAAGGAAGTCTGTATTTAACTCCCCGAGATGTGAGAAGCAGTCATCAGTACAATGACGGGAATCCAAAAAAAGATTGGGACTGTACGGCTGTCATATTGAATTCTAACCACTGATCATTCGCATCCTCATCATTCTGAAGTGAAAATAAAACAAATGTACTTGTACAGCATAGGACACAGCATCTTCTCGACATGATGTCAACCGCATGAAAAAGCTACAGTGTTTGAGGCCGGGTCAAGTTGTTTGCAGGCAGACAGCAAAGAACATAGGTGGGCGTTAGGCAAATGTGGTAACCAGGGGGCATTTTAATCATTACAATCTTTTTATGGATGTGTAAATCATTATTGCAATTCTGTTTTAATAATCAGAATGCTGATTCTATGATAGTATTTATGGATTTGTCTATATTACCAACATCTATACCCCAGAAAATGCCTCCTCAGATTGTTGAGCCAAGTTTTTTAAGTGTAACAACAAGCGTAATAGATAACTTTTTACAATAAGGTTTTACAATAATTAGTTAACATTAGTTAAAAAGAACTAATAATGAACTGCACTTATACAGCATTTATTAATACATTATTAAAATCTTTTTAACATTAGTTAATGCACTGTGAACTAACATGAACAAACAATGAACAACTGTATTTTCATTTTCATAACTAACGTTAACGAATATTAGTAAATTCAGTAACAAATGTATTGCTCATGCTTAGTTTGTTAGTTAATACATTAACTAATGTTTAAGTAATGAACCTTATTGTAAAGTGTTACCAAATAATAATACTAAATAATGATTCATATTACGTTTTTTAATCAAATGAAGAGATTAGCAAGCCATAATCACTTCTAGTAATAATTAGTATTTTTAATTAATTAAATTTGCTATTCAATTTCATTATCTATACATTTTAAATTTATAAATATAGTCATACAAAATATGTTCTTGAATGAGTAATGTTTGGTTTTTGGTCATTTTGCCTAGGGTAGCAAGGGAGCCCTGACCACCACTGCTGCCCACTCGAAATAAAAGAGGTGCATGACTCCTCTCTATCAAATCAAATCTACTCCTCAAGCAAATACAATAACTGGTTTGTGAAACCCAAGAGACTGAATTGACTTTTATTCTTTCGGCAGGACTGAGCAGAATCTGGTGACCTGTCATATCACTGCTGATGCCGGTCAGGAGGGAGTGCACTGGGTGGGCTTAGGCCACACTGAATGTGTGAGCACTGGTAAATATTAAGGACTGAAGACAAACAGAGAGGAAAGTGAGTTTAGATGGTATTGAGCATGAGGAGCTGATAACAGCCGTTAATCTGGGGTGATCTGAAAAGATCAATATGGGAATAACCCTAGGCGAGAAAAGAAATGTCAAAGACTGTTGACTATGAGAGAGAGAGATGACTTTCCATTTTCTCTTATCCATTTCATTCTCTTGACCTATGCATGTCTACGTTTGGCCAGAGAGAGTATTTACATAATTCCAAAGCGTCCAAAGGATAAAATATTCATATAATTTTGTGAAATATCAATACCTCTTTCTGACTTTCAATACTCTTGAGACTCGACCATTAAAGTAGTGAGGGTGTGGGCAGAACCTGACCCCAGACTGCTGCTGAATGTTGAGTTTTCTGTGATCTTACAGTTCTTGCCATCCTTGTAGCTGTTTTGATGTATATTATTGACCACTGTGTTCTCTACAACTCACCCTTGAAAGTAACGATTAGGCCATAAAAAGTGGAGAAATGTTCCCTTCTGTGATGAACATAATGGAAAAGGATTTATTATTTTACTCCATTTGATAGCATGCATGCAGAATAAAACTATTCATCCCTTTTCAGGGTCCGCACTATTTCTCAACGGAAGTTATGTGAGATAAAAAATATCTAATTGATATTCAAATCTAATGATTTTAATCAGCTCGCACAACCACTCACCAATGCGGCAAAACTATTGATCGTGAAACAACGGCCTGGGCCAGTTACTGTAACGACTAAAAAATTCAAAGCACATGTGCTGGCTGTACGCATGCTTCGAAAAATCGTCCAGCACGATTGAAATTAGCATAAAGACCGAAGTATACTTTGGGCTTAAAGGGGCAGTCACACTATAACTCTCAGCATGCAAAATGTCTATAGAGACCACTGTGAAATTGGTCAGCAACTGACCATTGGCATTGTTTTTTTGTTTTGTTTTTACACATCATGGATGATGTGCTTGGACTGTTATCGTTTTGACTGCGACAAATGCATTGTATAAAACAGGATGATGTGATACTGTTATAATCAGTGCTTCGTCACACCATGACGTGTAGAACTTTTATTGGTCACGCATTTTAACACGAACGCAAAATTTCTTCACATGAACTTGCGTTTCTGGTCTCAACCATTTTTCAACGGAATGAAAAGTGTGAGTGCATGCAAAAGCTCACATTATTAGTATATTTTTTCCAGTTAGGCAAATGTTTAATGTTCTGTTCAGTCTTGAACAACAGTGCCTTGCTGGATCATTGAAGCTGCTGTAATTTTTTTTTTTTTTTTTTTTTGGGAATAGCACAGATCCCAACTTCCTGACATATATCACTGAAGAAGGTCTCCTGAGAAATCAATAACAGCATTTTATTGATCTTATTGTAAACAATTTGTATGCTTCATCTGATAAAAACAAATGACCTCATAATGTTTAGTCAAAATGTCATACTAGGTGAAAACAACAAACCTCTTTTTGGCAATGTACTTCTCTAATCATTATAGTCTAACTAAACAGCACCCCTGCAAGCTCACATTCACCTGCCACACCCACATATCAACATTTAATGGACAACTCATGCATAATCCATTAGACTCACATATAGGTCAAACTACGGAAGAAAAAATATATCACTAGTCTTTAAGGTCTGTAAACAGTAAAACTAGTCAAGGGAGTGGACTGTGCTGTTTTAGCCAATAATGTCAATCACGGAGGGTAGTTTTTGGATGATGTCAGAAGCTTGCTTACAGAACATTTAATTATGAGTCCCACTGCCCCAGCTTTTTACAAGAATTGGCCTGTGTCAGAGTTTCCAGAGCCTAACATTGGGTGAAAATCTGTTCTTGGATGAGCTATGGCACCCTGGCCTGTTTACTGAGAGAAGAAAGAGGCTGCAGACACCTGCTGTGGTGCACATGATTTCTCCAGTGTGACGATTTTGGAATCTCCACAGAGTCCTTGTTCAAACAGCATGTCACAAGCATCAAAACAGGAGCTCTAAGGATTAAGGTTGGTTTCTGGTTTGTTCATGTTTCTGTATCCATCTAGTCATATCATACTGATGGACCCTACTGACATCTAGGGATCTTGAACTGTTTAATATCACAAAACCATGATATAGCGCAGGGGTTGTCTAATAGCCTGGCTTGGTTGCAACTGGACCACGAGACATAATGACAACGGTAGCACCATTTTACGTTTCTACAGTTTAAAGTAAACAATCTAAACAATGGAGCAGTTATATACTGATATACTGATGATCTTTCAAAACTCTCCTCTAATATTGTTATCTAGATCCAAAGTGCTTCATTCAAGTCCTTTTGTTGCTTATCCCTCCCGCTAAAGATGTAAAGTGCTATAAGAGCCTCAGAAGACGCAGTTATTTTAACAACAGAGGGAGAAACAGAGTGAGCAGCAAAATAGAGTGACACATATGACTCCGACCGTTCAAATAAAGTTTAAAAAAAGTTTTCTGCCACAATATTTTTTCATCTACATTTATCATTATTAATCAGCTTGTTAAGCGTATCTCATAATAAACAATGTTATAATTGGGAAAATTATTCGTAGATGGCAAGGAAAACTTTTGAAATTAGTAAACTTTGTTTTCTGCTCATGATGAGGGAGTTTTGATTACTATGTGCATTGATTGTTTGTTCCCTTTTGAATTATATGGGGAATGCCATCAGCGTGACCAGTGCCTGAAGTATGTGAACACTCTCCAATTTCATTGGCTGGCAACAGCCCGTGACATCATAAGCGGAGCGAACGGAAGTATTAAAGGGCACCCTTGTTGCATGTTATCAGCTTTATTGTCTTCAGGAGCCGTTTGTGTTGATAGCACATGCAAGGCAGTCTACAGAATGCACCCTAGCAAACATTTCAGGAAGTGTGTGCCTTCACGTCACAGATATTTGACATGTGACGACACACACAAACTGTACATTTATTGTCTAGGCAGGCATGCTAGTTCAGTTCTCGAGGGTTCTGAATGTGCTCATTGTGAGAAACTTTCCGTTCGTGTTTGTCCTTATTCTCAAGGGATGCAAGACAAGCATCTGAACCTCACAGCTCAGACTTCACTGTTGCTAGAGGTACAGTGGAGGCTTAAGTCATGGGGATAACAGATACAGCTGGCAGAGGAGTTTGAGAAAGGTTTGGCTCTTTCACGTTCCTCAGCCTCAGGGTTAAGTGATCTGTTGGATCAGGATGTGCTGTCTCTCAAGTCATCTGATTTGGCAGACAGCATGTTGCTAGCTCCATCCAGCCAAGAGGAGACGGATGAGGTTGAAGAGTCTATTTGTACTGAGTCCTCTCAACCTGCCAGCCCCGAATATGGGGATCTGTTGGACATTATGGCCCATGCGACAACCACATTGGATCTGGCTTGAGGGGTGTGAGAAATGTGAAATCGCTCCTTTCTGAAATTGAGAAATCATGGAAGAAGCTATATTCAGCTTGGATCCATCCTTTCCGTCATTCAAACTACAAAAATGTGGAAACATCTCTCTCAGGGCGAGTCATTCTCTCTGAAGTCTCCTGCCCGGCTTGGCAGGGCATAAGCTGGAGCAGGTCAAGCTGGGGGGGCTTGCACACCATGGCGGTGCTGCAGCCCTACCAGGCGGATTTGATGAAGGATTTGGATATGGGGCAGGGATTGTTCTCTGAAGCTGTCACTGTGTTGCACAGCACCAAAGATTTAGCCCTCCACGACACCCTCAGCTGCTGCTATCGGTCACTCGATGGCTTGACAAGAGGTTGTTCCAAGTACTTACATTAGGCTCTGAGGCTGAACTGATGATGTAACTGCCACATTTCACATATATCTATGAACCACCTTCTGACAGGCCTACTTCATTGCTTGAGGGTAAGCATTTTTCTTCCTTTAAAATTTCCATTAGGTAAGGAAACACTGTTATAACATAAACTGTTATAAAATGGCGGATTCAAGATACCTCCTTGGGTTAATACAAAAGGAAACTAAATGCATTATGACAGATTGCATTCCTTCTACTTAGTTTGCTTCCCTTCCCAACTACTGTTGTGTTTCTGAGTATGGGGCATATTTCCCAGAGGAGTTGGTCATTAGATACATCAGCTGGCCTGTTATTATTGTGTGAGTCGATAATACTAGCAAGAGGAGGAGTTCACCAAGGGGGCATCCTCATTGCTGTCTGTCACTAATTGTGGTCTAGTGCTTAAGGGATAAGCCATTGCTATGACGGGTTGCTCCTTGAAATTATTATTCCCTCCATTTTTTCCATCTTTTCCCCAACTATTGTTGGGTCTTTAAGTAAGAGTGCACATTTACTTTAGAAGAGTGGATCTTAAAATCCAGCAGCTGACCTTATTTAACAAACACCAATGCAAATAATAAGTTGAGGAAGTAAGGCTAAAGGCATAAAAGCAAATGTCTTCCAATGTTGTGGGAGACATTGGCATGGAACCGCTACACACTCATGTATATCTCTTATGGATGCTCCTTGAATTGATGGTCTGATTCCTTCTAAGTAATCCATTGAGTCAAGGTATGCTATGCCCACTATATTTGTGCATATTCTCACCTATAGAGGTATCTCCAAGGCCAGCGTCGATCCAAGACGTGGTGTTGAGTTCCACTTCAAAAGGGAATGTCTCAGGTTACAACTGTAACCATGGTTCCCTAAGAAGGGAAACAAGACACTGCATCTCATTGCCATACCATTGGGTCTACCTGACTGCACGTTTCCTTCAGACAAAGAAGTTGATACTGTGTACTACAGGCATCCTCTTATACTTCTGGGCTCTCCGCTTATGGTTTTCACACATGGTTCAGACACTGGTCACACTGATGTGTTCCCCATAACATTGAGACAAGACGCAGTGTCTCATTCCGCTTCTCAAGGAACCATGGTTACAGTTGTAACTTGAGATGTTTTTTTTAGTAGATACTTATTTACTTATTGTAAGCAAAATATAAAAATGGTCCAGACTTCAAGAGGAAAACCTTGAATGCCCATACAGTATATTTCTGTTACATGGCCATCTAATTTTTTAGAGTCCAATTTCATTTTTGAGGAATATTTTGACTGTTTAGGATGTTTAACAGTTTAATTGAATACACTTGATGTAGGGACGTTTTTGATAGGTCAAAATAAACAATTTCCATTTTAAATATCAATATCATTATTATTAGAAAACAAAAACAAACAACAAAACAAAAGAAACATATCATGGTATATATTGTTATTGTGAAATAAAATAGCTTATTTCATGATGTAACACTTTGACCAAAACTTCTCACAATAATTTATGCACAAAAAAAAAAAGGTCATTTTTGGAAATTTCGCTCAGTTCACCACAGTTTTGACTTTAAGTTAGAGGTGCATGAAAAATACTGGTAGACACAATAAAGCGATAAAAATTTGACAAATAATAAATTTTGGATCAGCTAAATATATTTGCAATTGCTAATTCAAAACTTCCAAGTGTTTTTAAAAAAAACTCAAGCGCAATGAGATGCAAAATAGAACTTAATTTGTCTGACATATTGTTATTTTTCTTTTATTCTCCTTGAACAGCACAGTCAGTAATGTCTTAAGCGAATGTAACATTTGGGAGAAAATTTGAATGGGTATCATTATACTGTTTTTCTTGATGGTATTTTTACATACCTCTTGGATATCACTCTTTTATTTTGTATTTTATTTCTATTTGTATTTATTTGACCTATGGCTTGTAATCTTTGTTCTTATTACATTACTGACTCTATACTCATATTCAGTAAGCTTGAGAACTTTTTATCTACATTACAATGGTATTAATTTTTACTATGATATCGAAATTGTTATCAAGAATTGTAAAATGTCAATAACCTGATTTCTAGCAAAAATAACTATATTATGATATTTATTGTTGTTGTGGAATAAGATTCCTCATTTCATGATTTAAGATTTTGGTCATACCCACCCCTACTTTACACCCAAAACAGACAAATGTTAAATATTCAACTTGAGGAGCCACACAAGGTCATATTTGGAAGTTTCACTTAGTTTGCCTCTTTTTACATTGTACATGTGTATCTTTTGTGTCTCATTCTGATTATTTCGAAATAAAGCATCTTTGTTGCTCATTGTCACCACTTCAGCAGACAGCACAGAGCTGGATGAAAGCCTGAGTCTCCCAACACCAGTCGTGAGCGGCATGTCAATTTCTCCCACTCACACTGTGTATGTGTGTTTATGGTGTGTTGACAAGAACAGCTGCAGTTTACACCCTCTGACAGCTTGCGAGGATGAACTGGGAGTGAGAGGCAGGTCACTAGTTCAATCAAAACATGAAAGACCATTCAAACTTTTTGTCTCAATTTAAGTAATTACTGTATGAAAATAACTTATTTGAGAACAGCATATTTATGAATTCATTTATCTGTAGTAGTTCTCACATGTTGCATCACTTACATGGTGGCGTGGGTCACATGTCATCTAAAGGGATAGTTCTCCAAAGGATAGCTGATTTGGCTGAATTCTGTTTGTTTCACAGTAAACGCTGCTTTTCACAGGCACCATTTCTGCAAGTGCTGCAAGCATTTGGGATTGCAATGTGTTTCCAACAATTTCCAACAGTCATTTGGACAGAAGTTTACAGTATTTCACTAATGTTACATAATAAAATAAATACACAGTGGTGAATTCAGACATTTGGTATAAATACAAATTTTGATGGAAAAAGGAAAATGTCTGGTGTTGCTGTGCCGTACAAAAATAGAGTGTCCAACTGAATGAATCCTGTTGTGAGGCGCCACGTTGGGTTCTTGAAGTGTAGATTTGTTGATTATAATGGGAGCGATTAATTATAATTAGTAGTGGGTTTTGAAAAATGTACTTGCTGAGGATATTATTCTGCCCCTCAGCCTGGATCTGCTGTTGCGGGATCAGTATCAGCAGGTTTTGAAAGCCCAGAACATCCTTTTCTTCTATGGAAATACCATATATTCTATGCATGGTCTCCATTTGAACCACTAAGAGATGGTCTGCTAGTTATTCCATCAGTCTTATCTGATGCAACCGGCATTTTTTTGTTTCAAACCCAGCCACATTGAACTGAAACTTTTCCACTGTAACATAGTGGTTGAAAAGAGAATTTGGAATGACATCTTCCCTGCTGTCCACTACAAATGTATGATTTAGGACATCAGTGGATCTCAAACTGGTCTCGTTTCAGGACCCATCAAGTGGCGGCATGGATGATGCCATGTCACGCAACCTGTCCATGTTGGCATTCGCGTAATTTGGCTGCTTGTGGCAAATGACAGATGAATGTGCACCAAAATACCATAAACTTGGATTTGGACCGAAAGCCTTTCATGTGAACAACTAAAGAAAAGCCTTTTTTCAATCCCCAATTTTTAATAATAATAAATAATAATAATAATAAATTTTATTTGTACTGCACTTTACTTTTGAAACAAATCTCAAAGTGCTACAACTAAGATCATTAAAAAGTATAAAATAAAACTGAATTTAATAGTTAAAATTCTCCTAAAAAGAAATGTTTTCAGCCCCTTTTAAAGTCCTCAATAGTTTGAGGTGCCTTCAGATGATCGGGGAGGACATTCCAGATTTTAGCACTGCCCTTGTGAAAAAGAAGTGCTTAATTGTATCGAACATGCCCTTTAAATCTTGATGTGCTCGCATATTATAAAATATTGACAAAAGACAGGGCCGCTTAAGTGTACTTAAACATATTACACTCAAATATATTTTAAATGTTCTAAATTGCAGCTTCAGCTTCAAATGTTAAATTACAAATATATTGAAATGGACTATTACTTTAAGTATATTTTATTTTATTGACCATAAATGCTTGTCAGTACATTTAGCAATACACTTTAACCATTTTAAAAACAAAAAGAGTAATTATGAAATGACATATAAAGATGTACTTCTTAAGTGGGTTAAAACAAGCAACTGCATTTAAATGATGTTTTATTAATAAAGTTCGGGAGGAACACGTTCAAAGGATCCAACTAATCATCACATCACTCCAACCAGCAGTCATTAATCAGCAATCAACATGTCTGTCCAATCAGCATGAGTGGAGACCTATATATAAATATATATATATTCACGCAGTCGACCACCTTTTTTTGGGACAGTTTCAGCATCCCTCCACCACCCCGTCTCCTCACACTTGGTTACTTTCTAAACCAGAATACGGGGGGAGTACTCCGGGTTCGGGCCAAATACCGAACTCTGAACCCTCTCCTCGGACAGCGCGCCAAATATACATACTAATTACTGATTATTTGTAAGAGTGAACTCGTGAATAATATGTTTGTGTCTAAAAATGTTATTCAGTTGAATAAGCACTGAAATATACTCTTTTAACGTACATTATTTCTGTAAAGTATGCTGATTGGTAAAGTAAGCATGGTTAGTTACATTATTATCTGTACTTACTGTAGCATTGTTTTATTTCCCTGCGGTTTGTGACCAAATGGGTCACGATCCACCAGCTAATCCCCAGAACTGCTGGTTTAGATAATAAAACATCTGTACTGCTTATGTGTGACAGCTAATTATGAAGAAAATTCTTTGTTATGTTGCAAACAAATGGTTAAACTGTCATTGTATAAGATGAGCTTCATCATTTGTCATAGTTAAACCTATTGCAACACTTTCTGCTCTACTGGCGGTACACAGAACGCAAAGACCATTAACAAATCTAATCTATTTGAGAATCTAACAAATAACCTGCAGTGAACAAGGTCTGAGTCATTGCACTCAAATTCAATTGCACACTGACTGATGTGATTTTTTCTCTCTAGTGTTGATGCAGTGGACAGGTTTGGGTCTTGTTTTGTTCTTCATCCGCTCAGAGACCTCTACACACTAATGGACTAAACTCTTAAGCGCAGGGTCCGTTCCTGGGTCTGATTTGGTCCACATTTACAAAGTGAGATTTCTCAAACTTTTCAAATGTTTTCTGGTGTTCACAATGATCATCTGAAATTTTTCAATTTCTAACAGAACACTAAGTAAGGGGAAAATGGAAGCTAGAATAATAGACAACACTGATTTGTTTACTATTGAAAAATCAGTTACGCATTTCCAAACTTCAATGAATTTCTACGGTGCAACACAAAAGAAGATACTTTGAAAAATGCATTTTTTTGTCAACGAAATGAAACTCACTGAGGTCCAATGCTATTTGGACCCAAATCTTATTGAAATGATCTTGCATTCTACAGGTGAAAAGAAAGTCAAAAATGTGAGTAAGCTGACTACATTTTCTTTATTGAATGAACTATCCCTTTAAGGGTGTGTTCACACTTGGCAGGTTTGGTTTGATTAAAACGAACTTTAGTGCAATTGACCCTTAGCCGGCAGTTTGATTGACAGGCGATCTGACCAATCACAACCCCGAATCCGCCTTTTTGTCTGACAAAGCAGTCAGGGGAGTTAGTGGATTAACATTGGTAAACTTGAACTTGTAAAATTGTGTGTACTCGCATGAAACAACATTCCTTCTGATGTTCATTCATGTTTATTTGATGCTATAAATGAACTAGTATGAAGAGATGATCGCTTCACGAGGAGCTACAGCGATCTGTCACCACACATTAAAGACAAACTATACGCTATTTATTGTCTAAACTTATTTAAAAAATGACAATATTTTAAACATGAAACTTTCATATCAAAAGTAACCTGCTCTGTCTTGTCTGTCGACGCGTTGTATTTGTCACTGCGTGAGGACATGATGTGTGGCATGAGAGTGCATGGTTTTTGCAAAGGGTCACTTGCTCTGTTAGTGTGATTCATTTGATTAAGTATGAACACTGCCATCCAAATGCACCAAACAAGTGGACCGAGGCCTCTGAAAAGGTGGGTTTCGGTCCACTTCCAAACAAACTCTAGTGCGGTTTGACTGAAACATAAAATGCAACACGGACCACAGACATCTAAACGAACCACAAACATAATGTAATGTCACAAGATACGACTCTAAAAAGTAATAGGAGCTACGTTGTCCATTACGGTTTGTAGCAGATCTTCGTTTGTGTGTGACGGAGGAATTCCTTGTGCTATTTTAAGCATTTTAAATGTATTTTAAGGATTCTCAAACACATGTACTGTACCCACATATAACAAGTGCATTTACCCCAGCACACAGCGTTGTTTTGAATGTTCGGTAAGTTTCGTCACAAAAAGTATGCGAAAAAAGCCTTTTGTTTGTTTGTTTTGTTGTAGTGAACACTAAGCGAACTAGAACTTAATGTATCCTTTTCTTTTTTGGTCCAGACTAACAAAACCAAGGAAGCTGAATGACAAATTTCAGCACACCCTAAGTCTCACTTGACCGTATTATCTTACATGAACTAAAGAGTAATATAACTAATGACAAATGCAAAGTCTACTGCAAGTCAAATCATGAAAAAAAAAAATCAGAAACATCCTATGATTCAATGAACTGAACAGTGCACTTCAACAACAACAACACAGCAAATCAACAGAACACTAGAAAAATATCAGCTTGATTCACCACTAAAGTTCACTTGAGAAGAAAAGACGCATTGGCAATCTTTCATTTGTGCAAACGTTCCTATGGAGACCAGGCAATGCATGCCTGAATTCATTTGAAATTATAGCGAGGGTGTACAACCTCCTCTCACGCACGACATTTTGTTTTAAAGTTTTAATCCTTTTCAAAGTACCACTCAGATAGAGCACTTACATGCTCACTAATATTACAGTATGAATCTGAATTTGCTCATATTCAGCCAGCGTCAAGCATACATTTTAAAAGCGAGGAGGAGAGAGGAGACTGATTTTAATTCTTTTACAAATATTAAAAAATGATCGTGAATAAATATACACATAGACAAAACCAATCTCATATTTGAAAGGAAAGGTTCAGCCTTTATCCTCATCTGCTATAGTTAAGGGCATCGATGAGGATAAACATTTGGATTAAAGAACCAAAGTGGCACGCAACAAATGACAAGTACGAGCGGATTAGTGGGGGGAAAAACGTGCATGCCGCAGTTTATTCAAAGGTTAACTTAAAATAAGTTGATTACCATATACAGAAATCCCTGTATATGTACAAATAAAGGCTTAACCATAATCTGGCTAAGCTTTTATTCCAATAAAATACATTCTCTGTAATAAATTTAACTTTTTTTCTGTTCTTCGAAGGCAAAGACACAGACAAAATGCACTTCATTTATTCAAAGTCATTGAAATGCATTTTAAAAAAATCATATGTACAACACAAATGTTTGCCTTGGCAAGATTTTAACATTAAACAATTTATTTTTCTCTAAGAACAGTTATGGAATTAAATGCCCATACATGAATTTGCTTTGGTTTCTTTTTCAGCAGTTTCTTTCGTGCATTGTGACTCAACACATAGTATATATGATCAGTTTGCAACACTTGGGTGTCTCGAAATTATGTGTTTGAGAGTCTTGTCCATGTCTTTTTTTTTTTTTTTTTTAAAGGACTTATTGGCTTGAAAAAAGGTGAGAGGTGTCTAGTTTCACATCTAAATATGATACACACAGAGGTTTAAAACACAAGGACATCTGGAAGAGGAAGATTGGTAATCATACTTCAAATAACCTCAGTGTTTCTCAAATAACTACAAATGAAGAATAGAAGACAAGATCAAAATCAGTGGATATCTTTCAGTCTTATGCATAACTTGAAATAACGATACAATTTGCAGTTTTGAGATTCATCTTCAATAATAGTGGGCAAGCACTGGCATTTTTTTTTTTTTTCTACAGAGAGGGTACAAAAACAGAGCGTGAGAATTCTCGTTTTGAAAGGAGGTGATTAAAGATAGACTAAAAGACAAAACTGCATGATTTTGAGGAGAAACATTGTCTTGGTTGTGTTCCGGCTCTGCGTGACTGTGCGGATGAATATAGTTATCTCTTCCCGTCAATCGCTCATAAAAAATTCTGCTAGGCCAAGGAGATATAACCATTTTAGATGGAAAGGGTCTCAAGCTGAGTAGCTGAAGACGTTACTGTAGCTTTAACCCATTAATAGGCACAGTACTTGATTGAAAATAAATTCCAGCACAGCGCTGCAACAACCAAATGAGTCATGACTCTTGACAATAATGTTTTATGATGAGCTCTGTTAGAGAGCTACATATGCTAATTCATCTGTTCAATAAAATATCTTATTATCATCTACTGAGTAATAAAAACATCTTCGCATCGCTTTTACAACACTTCGCATCCCCGAGTTCTTGTTTTATGTAGCATTCTTTTACCAACAGGCTGTCCATGCTCTGTTTAAAATGGATAATCCCCCAGAGCAGCGTTCCCAGGTTTTCTCAACAAAACCCAACCAATTTCTACTCAGAACTAGCCCAAAAATTGCATTTCAAAAGGGATCCCAATGTATTTAAAAAAAAAAAAAAAAAAAAAAAAATATCGCATTCCAGAAGGGTAAAATCCACGTTTTTGGTGGGGTTCCCCTGGTAAAATGTGCATTTCATGGGCTATTTGGGGTCGCTTCAACCCGTGTGCATGAAAAACAACCAGCGGCAACAGTGTAAAAGTAGCCCAATTCCATGGGAAAACACAGACTTGGCAACACTTCCCCAGAAGTACAAGCTTTTTTTTTTTTTTTATTAACGAATATGACAAGACGCACGGACGAATGACGCAATTTTCAGTGAATATTTCTAACATATTTACATTTACAGTGGGCTTATATTGGGAAACGGTCAAACAAAGATGCGTTTTGGAAGGATTGATGATACATCGACTTAAGAATTTTGAGCAAAAAATAAATAAAAAATAGGGTACCTTTACAAAAATACACTTTTTGCAATTGTTTAGTAATAACAAAAAACAAATAAACATCATAATGAACAAAAATTGTAAAGGAAAAGGGTTGCACTTTATTTTATGTGTCTTTGTTACACTGTAAATATACACTTAAGTACTGAGTAATATTAAGTAACTACATGTACTTACTATAGGTTTAGGATTTGGTTTGGTTCAGGGTTAGTTGCATGTAGTTATACATCATTTATAGTTATTACTATAGTAACTGCATGTAATATATGTAACAATGACACTGTAAAATAAAGTGTTACCAGGAAAAGTGTATGCCATATTCCAATTTCCAAAAATTAAAGTAACTTTCTTTCCTTATAATTACCCGAGAACAGGGTTGAACTTGACTAATGGGGTCCACAATATTTGTAAAACTTTAATGTATGAGGATGTAACTATAAAATGGTGTAATTTCCACTACATTTTTAAGAAATATTCAGTTTTAAAGCATTAGTTCAATTTAAAATACCCTATGGTAATGAAGAAAGTGTAATGCCTCTTGCAAAATGCTTACACTACGTCCTACTCCCGCCGTATTCAACTTACTCTTTTTCTGCAAGTTGAATACTAAAGGCGGTTTGGCGGAAGCTATATTTACTTTATAATGTGTTAAATATAGATATTTTTCTTACTCAAGCGCATCACTTTGCTTCAGAAGGCCTTTATTAACCCCCGGGAGACGTGTGGAGTACATTTATGATGCACTTGTTTGAGTTTCAACGGTACAGAGCACAGGTGGTTTCCATGCACTGCCATTATAAAGCTTGGGAGAATCAGTGTGATTATTAAAGCTGCTGTCTGTAGCCTTTTTGGTTAAAAATGAATCAATTTTTGAGCAAGTACATAACCAGCCAATGTTCAAAACTGTTTCCTGGAGTCAAAAGTAAAAGATTTTGGACTGCGGAGTGGCTACAGAAATCGAAATCTACAGGTCGCACAATAATACACAATAAATACACATAGTCGTGCAATGCTGATGTTGTTAACATTAACAATTGGAGAACAAAGTATAACAATATTAATAATTTAAACATTTGACATGATCCGTATTTAATCACCACTGGCAGCGGGATTTATTGTAATGCTTTTTTTCCTCAGAACAAAGGTGATAGACGTGTTACTTACTAGTTCAGATGGCATTTTCTGCTGAAAATTCTTAGTTTGGTCATACTTCCAAGACATAGAATCTACACCGATGTGGTTGACTGGCAGCAAACATTAGATTCATTTGCGCAGAGGAGCCATGCCGATGCACAACCCACGTAAAGATGATAGTTGCGTAAATAACTGTAATTGCAGAGTTCAAACAGAGATGGCGACAAAGAGGAAAAACGTATGGATTGCAGCTTTAATATACACTGTAATGAATTACTGTAAAAATTACAGCATTATTTTACAGCCGCTGGCTGTTTTTTAATAATACAGCATATTGCTGTAAACTGCAATGCATTCTGGGGTCACATGTTGGTTTGACTCAAATTTACAGAATTTTGCTGTAAATTGACCCTTCGTAATTAAAAAAATACAGTTATTTACTGTAATCAGAGAATGCAGGGAAATTCTGTAAATTAAATTACAGTAACACTACAGTAAATTTTACACTAACTGGCTGGCAACCCTGCTGCCAGTATTATACTGTAAAATTTACAGTCATTTTTTAACAGTGTTCCTCCAATTGTATTTGTCTGGAAGACAAAAGTCATATACACCTAGGACGGCTTGAGGGTGAGTAAATCATGGGGTGATTTTCATTTTAAAGGGAACTGATCCTTTAAGATCAGGGCAATGGTGAAGTACTGGGATAACATGAAAACTCTGAACAAAACTAAATAAAATGCTTTGGTAATTGAACTAATTTGAAATTGTGTCGTATATTACAGTCAAGGTGGGACCTGACAAAAAATCCATTTTAGTTTTCAAGCTAGGTTCATTTTTATCATAAATAAGAGTTTATCTCACATATCTAATGCCATTTCTTGCATAAACACAAGATTTGTGCCTCTGATGTTTTAAAAATAATTTCCTGGTGAAAACAATTCATTGTTACTGTACAAATAAAGCAGCAACAAAAGCTGTGCCATCACAAAGAGTTCTCCCTCTAGATACTATACACAAAACTCCATTTAGCCTTTTTAAAAGATATATGACTATAGTCTGAAGTCTCCAGGCTTTAACACGCACACAAGCGCTTTGCATTGAATCAATTTGCTGCAAAATAAATGATTCCAGCTGAGCCATTTTGTCCAGTTGACTTGTCGGAACCAAACCAAGAGGAGAAATGTCACCGTGATCAGTGAGAAGCACTGATAAATGCTTCCCTAGAGAGGCGCTTTAATGCCCCATCAATGCTCCATCTTAATTATTAATCATGTATGTGTGTTTAGTTTGCATTATGACGCAGGCTGCGGTATTAATGATGGAAGGTTAGCCTCTGATCAATCACTGAAATGTTAGAGGGCCGCTCAAGCGGAAGGGATCAATCCATTGTTAAGTGTGGGCTTTTTTCAGCTCCCAGCAGATTGAAGATTTTAAAAATGCAAAAGCAGACCGAAATTCCTCTGAGCCCCAATAATGAATCATTCGGCAAATCTGTCGGTGTCAGAATTTAAGGATGGGAGTTTTCCACCTAAGGCAAGCTCGTGTTTCTCACCCTTTCCATGATAGAGCTCCGAGGGGAGACATCACCAGGCCTCGCGATCTTCATTTAAGCTTGTTGCATCCGCTTGTTTTTACCACACAACTGCTCTTTCTCTGGTAACTGCTGTGTAAAAAGCACATTAAAGGGATCATTCACTCAAAAATGTACAGTATTTTCTCACTGAACTCACAATAAGAGAATATTTAAGGTGTTTTCCACACAACCATTTTTTTTACTTCGAAAATATGCGCCTCTCCAGCTTGTTTGTAACTGCTGTTAAAGGCATACACTGTAATGAATTACTGTAAAAATTACAGCATTATTTTACAGCCGCAGGCGGTTTTTTAATAATACAGCATATTGCTGTAAACCGCAATGCATTCTGGGGTCACGTGTTGGTTTGACTCAAATTTACAGAATATAGCTGTAAATTGACCCTTCGTCATTTAAAAAAATACAGTTATTTACTGTAATCAGAGAATACAGGGAAATTCTGAAAATTAAATTACAGTAACACTACTGTAAATTTTACAGTAACTGGCTGGCAACCCTGCTGCCAGTATTATACTGTAAAATTTACAGTAATTTAACAGTGTACTAAAGGGAATCTCTCAAAAATGAACTAATGTTGCATTGATGTCGCTCAGAAGTGCTATTCTAGTGGGATTTTTATGGGAAATTATACAATAAAAAAAATCCCCCTAGCTTGTTTTGTAACTGCACATTAAAGGGATTGTTCACTCCAAAATGTACTCAATTTCAGTTTTTTTTTCCACTGTCACATCGTTCCACAGATGGAGAATCTTTGTGCTGTTTTCCACATAACCAGTGTTCATTTTGACCATCACTATCAAGCAATTCATCTTATTGATATGGCTCAAAAATGCTATTCATTTTTTCTGTGAATTTACACTACAAATATATGCACCTCTACAGTTTTTTGTAAATGCTGGCGCACTAAAGAGTCTTTCATTCAAAAATGAACTAAAATGTTAGTAATTTCTTACCCTCGCGATGTTCCAAACCTGTAATAAGCTTCTTTTTTTTTTACATTTGAGAATGTTTACACTGTTTTCCACATGAAAACTGTTCATTTTGACCACCACACTGAAAAAGAAACATAGAAGAATTTTCACAAACAATTACAAAGTCATTCGTGTTTTATTTTAAACCATTCTACGGTTATCTTTTTATTTTGTATATTTTATTTGCAACTTATATTTTTTGAGTGCAGTATCAAGCGATTGACACTTCTCTTCATTTTTGTGTAAAATTACTATACAAAAAAAGTGCTCTAGCTTGTTTTTGGCACACCTGATCTTCTTCTTGTAACTTCTGTTTTTAAGGCACATTAAATTTCAGGATTTCATTTTTATTGGCTGCGAAGCTCTCAGTAAATGTTCGATATGAGCTCTAACACTACAAGGTCAAACATAAGTGTAGAAATGGCTATTTGGCAACAGCAGGCACTTTCTCAATCAGCAGCGTCTGTGTCTCCTCTCACGGGAGATGTTTAGGCCAATCACAGCTTCTGCAAAGCCGTTCAGAGTTAAATGATGCAAAAGAGTCTTATCAAATTTCTGTGAAAGCAAGCAGCCGATCAACATTAATCTCTTTTGGGAAGGTTTGGAAATCCTTTTAAGTCTTCTTTCTCTTCTTTTTTCTCCTTGACAGAGTGAAGGTGAGAGTATCTGACGTACAGTTTACAGATGCTCTGGGACCGGGTTCTCAAGGTGTTTTTGTTTTAAATTTCTTGCCTCAAATCAATGACACATTCGAAGCATTTAGCTTAGATTAGATCTGTTCAGTCATTGCAATGATTCTCAGCTATGTCACAGCATTCAGCAAATGTCTGACTTTAATTTGAATGCTTTTGTAAGGGTTGCCTTTTATAGTCACTATACATGTGGATGTGGACAGCGCAGAAATACAATAATGCATCCTTGCACTGACAGAATTCAATTTTACACTACGATATTTGCATCGGGCTCATTTAAATTCTCTTCACTCACACAATTGTTGTGTGGGCTTTTTTTCAACAGTGATACCATGAGATCAAAATCAATTTACTGGTTTATAAACCTGTCAAATGGCATCATCATCCTTTCAGATGAAGCATTTGAGTTAGAAAAAAAAAAAAAAAAATTGAACAATTAAAGACTCTTTAATGTTTTGTCTCGTCTGCTCACCAAGGCTGCATTTATTTGCTCATTAAAAACATTAACATTATTACAGTTTAAAATGACTGTTTTCTATTTGATTATATTTTATGATGTAATTTATTCTCGGGATGCAACGCTGAATTTTCAGCATCATTACTCCAGCCTGCAGTGTCACTTGATATGCTGATTTGCTGCAAAACATTTCTGATTAGTATCATTGGAAAAATGTTTTACAGCTTTTTTATTATTATTTGTGAAAACTGTGATGAACTACTGTTTGAGAGTTTGGGGTTAGTATAAAAAATTAATACTTTTATATTCAGCCAGTACAGATTAAAATGATGAAAATGACAGTAAAGAATAATGATAATGTTCCTGTTCTTATTCATCATATATATATATATATATATTATATATAAAACATCTTTCTAGTAAGCGCTTTGCACTTTAAAATGGTCAACATTGAAGGCAAAGTTATATTCCAACTTATACAGTATCGGTACAGACAGATAATTCAACTGAGAATGGCTCAGTCCGGTTTATTAACAGGTTAACATGTTAAAAATATTGCAGACATTTATTTAAAAGACCCATAATGAACAAAATCACTTTCATAAGGTGTTTGAAGAGTCCACAATGTGTAAACAACCAGCCTATAGTGGTAAAAACCCACCCAAAACTTTTTAAATAATTCTGTTTTTTCGCTTTATCAGCAAGAGATGCACAATGTCTGTGCCAAAAACATTTTTTTTGTGCTTAATTTGCTGTGTATGTTCATGATAATACAAGAGCGAGAGAGAGAGAGAGATGTGCACTTCTTGTACTATTTTATTTCAGCTCTTATGGTGATTTTCTGGAGTGAAAACGTACACTTCATGTTTTGTGTGATGTACAAAAAAAAAAAAAAAAAAAACTCATCAGTAAAGATTTGGCCATCATTCGGACGGGGTACAACAGGCTTACTAATAGTTTAATAAAAGCCGCATTTAACTGAAGAGCCATGAACCTCCAGCTCCTCCTCTCTCAACCTACTTTGGGCAAGATGGGGTTGGTCCCATAAGCCACTCTCTCCACCCATTTAACAGGTTAACTCCACCCTTGAGCTCCAGAGAGGTGGAGCTGGAGGTCATTTTGCTCTGCAGTGAGCACTACTTGATTTTAACATGTTATATAAAATAAGTCACCGATGTCCCCACATTTCATTTTTTATATCTTAAAAAAAAGAGGTATAATAGGTCCCCTTTAAAACTTTAAAAGTGAAAAGCGCATCGTAGAACATGACAAATTTTGAAATTGTGTTATGAAACAGTGTATAATTGATGACAGATTTCTCTGACTACAAGGCCAGTGCAATCACAGTCAGCAATTAGGAGCTTATAGCTTAGAGTGGGAACAAAAGCTTTCATTTGTGACTTGAACACACGCAAAAAAACACTCCCACAGTTTTTATGAACTGCAATGTAACATAACTGCAACAGTTGCCGCAGTTGGCAGATGATTAGTGGTAGTTCAACAACAACAACAACAAACACTTGGAACAACATCACCCCCGTGTTTGGCTGGGATGACTAATCTGGAAACTTTTCTCGGGTCAGGTGATCTTCAGATGAACGGAGATGTCAAATTAGCCTTACTGTTAAGATTTTAGAACGGTCTCTGCTTCATGCGTCTACAGATGCCTTTGGAAAAAATTCATCAGAGCGGTGCAGAACAGATAAGGCTGAACTATAATCATGGCAGTTGATCAAGTCTCTGAGGAGGCAGAGATGGGTTCACTCAAAAGCTCTTTTGTTTTTGATCAACATCTTGTCTCATATATCTGAAGCACGGTGTAAGCATGCATTGCACCACTGATGCAACAACCGCGCAACAGGAAGCCTATTGAGATCCCATTGTCAGAGTTAAGCCATTGGTGTATTTATCCGGATTATCTTGCAAATGCTCATTGGAGTTTAAACTTCCCTGTAAATGAGTGAAACGTGAAATGACTGTGTAATTAGTGGGTCGTTCAACTGATTAACTCTATGAATATTGTGTGGAAAATTAAAAGGTCATCTAAGCGTTGATAGCAAACATCCTTATTTACATTCTAATCTTTATTTACAGTCAGACTTGCAATAAATCTGCTTGAGCTTTAGATTTAACCTCCTGCAATGTCCCTTTTTTGTGAATTGATCATAGATCGTGCAATTAAGATAACATTTTCAGCTGATAATGGACATCAGATGTTTGGGCGGCTTGAGAACATGCTATTGCCGGTTTTTAGAAATGGCTGTCATGATAAAATCCGAAAATTTTTATAGAAGTAGAATTTTAATATTGTTTTTATTTTTTTCAGTGACTTTATGATTAAAATATTTCAGTAATACGGAACTGCAGAAATTGATTTTGGTAACACTTTTTTTTAAAGTGTCATTGTTACATATTACATGTAATAACATAGTAATAACTATAAATTACATGCAACTAACCCTAAACCAAATCCTAATCATAACCCAATAGTAATTCCGTATTGTTATTAATATTGCTCAGTACTTAAATGTATAATTTCACTGTAACAAGGACACTTAAATAGTGTTACCATGATTTATCAAATCTGCTGTAGTTACATTGTAATTACTCAAATAATTACTGAATACTATTAATTAACTATATGTACTTACTATAGCGGTACAGTTAGGGTTTGGTTTATGCATAATTTACTGTTATTACTATAGTGTAACTACGGCACTGTAAAATAAAGTGTTACCAAAGCTTTTTTCCTCAAAGAAAATGTATAAAACTCTTATAATATATATTATATATATATATATATATATATATATATATATAGTATATATATATATATATATATATAAAATGATATTATAAGAGTATATATATATATATATATATATATATATATATATATATATATAAAATATATTATATATATATATATATATATTATATATATATATATATATATTTGTGTGTGTGTATTTGTGAATTAAATAAATAAAGCAAGCTAGAAGTTAAATAAAATTTGCACTTCAGTAAAGTTCTAGAGGATTTATTTTTTACTTGTCTGATCTATGTATAGCCCGATAAAAGACAGCTGTTGACATATCAGATTGAATTAAAGCTTTCTGAGATAGAGGTGAATAGGAACATTTGATTTCCATCAGCTGAAATGATGCAAGTACATTTCTGAAAGGGGTTTGCCATTCAAACTCATGTGAAAATTCATCGCGTTTATTTTTGAATTGTCGTCTTATATCTGGGGTGTTAGAGATCCAATCTGAAATCATTTATATTTTTCATATAGGATAGTTAAAGTTGTCACCAGCTCACCAGTTCCATTGCCTGTCTCCTCAGCACTACACTTCCCATCATCCTCTCTGGCTCACACTCCTCAATCACCAGATTACTTATTTTCTGCACTCACTCCCTTTATATGCAGAAACTATGCCTACCCATATCAGGGGTCTTGTATCGTCGTTACTACCCAATGCTAACTGTCCTACCGGTTATACTTACCTATAGATACTTACCTGTGTGCTACGGTCTTCTTCAATCTTCAGTGATCATCTAGTCTTCAAGTCAGCCAGCCTTCCAGTCACCTGTTAGAACAGTCATTACCCTGGCAGTATCATCTCAAACTATCTACGTTATCTACTTACCCGTTTAATGTGCCTCTCAATAAAACTGTTTGGATTTCACCTTTCTCTGCATCCTTCTGTACTGTGCCAGAAGACCAGACCACAACAAAATACAATAACCATGAGCTCCATTTCATTCAACCCACTGGTGCTTCTCTCCATATACCAAGATGGTTGTCTGTCTTATGTCGAGGAATTCCTTCAGCTAGCTCGCCTGGTCCCATGGGATGAGACAATGAAAGTGGCTTTCTGGAGTGGTTTGGACAAGCAGCTCTTCTTTCAACTGCCAGCTCGAGCTCCCACAGGTACTCTAACACAATATCTAGATTATGTGCTGTGGTTATGAGGTTCGTCTCTCACTGTAGGTGAAGTTGAGGAAGATGCCAGCCCCACTCAGTCACTGTCTCCCCAAGCCACTAAAACCCTTCTGGTACCAGCTGTTTTCCCTGAACACAGCTCCAGTTCATTCCAAAATTATAACCAAATTTCCAATGGACTTCAGGACCATCTATTTTCCCTCTCCAGCCATATCCTGGGCCAGTGAGGAGGTGTCCTTCAGTACAGACCAGATGGCAAAGTCAGTTGACCCCTCCATCATTTTGGTCAGAAAGGCTCTAAGGATGTTTTCAATTGTTTAGCCCTCAAACCCAAAATCCACCATTCCAGAGACTGTTCCTAAGTCTGTTTATGTGAGAGAGTCCCTGTGTGTGTAATCTCAGAGTCCATTCCAGGAAGTGAAATCCCAAGATCCGTTCCATACATTTATACATACATTTACATTTGGCAGACTTACAAGGGGAGCAAGGGGTTTCATGTCTTGCTCAAGGGCACCTTAGTCATGGTATCGAAGGTGGAGAGAGTGCTGTTCATTCACAATCCCCACCTTCAATTCCTGCCGGCGTGGGAATCGAACCAGCAACCTTCAGGTTACAAGCCCAACGAAGTGAAATCCCCGAATCCGTTCCTATGAGTCATCTTCATCAGTCGGTTCTCGTGAGAGGAAATTCCTGAGCCCGTTCCCGTCCTTGAGTCAGCTTCTGTGAATGACGTCCTGACCATTATGGCCACAACCATGTTGTGTGTGTGTGTGTCTGTGGACTCCAGCCCCTGACTAGTGTCATATGCCCGCTCTCGTCACTGAGCCCACCTGTACCGCCACAGCTTCTTGAGCTGCTAGCACCACCCTGGGTTGCCGGTACCGTCCTGGATGCATCTCAAGCAAGGTCATTCTTTCCGGGAGGGAAGAGTACCGTCACCAGCTCACCAGTTCCATTCACTATGCCCGTCTCCTCAGCACTACACTCCCCATCATCCTCTCCGGCTCACACTCCTCAATCACCAGATTACTTATTCTCTGCACCTGCACTTATTCTTTTATTCCATACTTATTCTCAGCACTCCCTTTATAATTAGTCACTATCCACACCTCAGGTGTTTGGTCTCATTGTTACTACCCAACGCTAGCCTGATTGACCTACCTGTGGATACATACCTGTGTGCTACAATCTCATACTGTCCAGTCCTCTGTCTTCCTCAGTCTTCCAGTCACCTGTTATCTCTTTGATTTTAAATAAAATGTGGGACACTGGTAAATATTATATTGGAAGTCATTCAACCTAAAAGTTTTGTGACCATACAAGCAATCAAGCAGTTGAGATTTGTTATAGTATATAAATCATCCTAAGCAAGTATACTGTATACAGATTAAGTTGTAAATATCATATATATCCAACTGGGTGATAGTATTACATTTGGTGGCAGAATAAAAGAATTGGGCAGTTGAGATTAGATATATATTGTATTGTATGAAAATAGGATATACATATTATATATATATATATATATCCTATTTTCATACAATACAGTGTATATATATATATATATATATAGTGGAAAAAACAGGATTTTTACTGGGACAACAATGTGTACTTAATTCATGGTTAACTTTACTATGAGAAGAATAAAAAAGGCAGAGGAGGGAATGGGGTGTATAGACAATGAAAGAAAGTCTCATTAAAATGTAAGGGCCTTACAAAAAAAGTCACCTTTAAGAAACAGCAGCCATCGGCAGAGTGATTTGACATGTTGTGCATATGGTAAAATACAGCCCACATGCTGATTGTGTGGCTGGAACGTAACACTGTTCACCACGCCAATCTATTGTGCCTGTGACAGCTGTAGGGCCGACTGCCATTGCACACATGATGCAGATGATACAATTTTTTTTCTTTGTGCGATGCTCAAACAGACTGCTCATAATGAAATGGCTATATTTCCACCGGCGTGCAGCAGTGCTGTGAGTCATTTGCACATTTGTAGTGGGTGTACGCTTCGGGCAGAATACAAAATGTGAACCATAGGAGACCCTGACTACAAAGAACAGTGAGGAAACAGTACAACTGATCTGATACCAGTCAAACAAGCACCACCACAATGTTACAAAAGCTACAGCTACAAATAAAACACTTTAAGTTCTCAACGGCCAGTGGCAGAAACACAGCCACCAGGGTTGAGGAGTAACGAAATACAAGTAGCTTTAGTTATGCATTTAAAATACAAAATTTGAGTAACTGTATTTCATTACAGATACATTTTAAATGTGTGGTAATCAGATTACAGTTACTTCTGAAAAGTATTTTAGATTATCAAAGTGATTACTTTGAATTTTAATGTCATTTAAACAGCAATTGGTGATTCTCTGACTCTGACAGTCTGAAAAAGCGGAGTTCAGTTTCATCAACATTTTAATACTTTTAAGAGGGATCATAAAAATCTTGTTATTCTTATTTAGTTCTGTCCTGAAGAAGACAAAATGACTGAATTTATAAAAAAATTGCCCAACTGTCAACTTAACTGTCCTGTCATGACCTGGACGATCCGAACTGTTTTCATGTTTTGTGAGTCATTTTATAATTGTAAAAAAGGTCACTGCAAGTTTTTCCTCACAATTTGTTTTTTTCCCCTCAGAATTGTGAGTTTGGATTTCACAATTCCGACTTCTTTTTCCTCAGAATTGCGAGATTTAAACTCACAACTCCAAGTTATAAAGTAAGAATTGAGAGATATAAACTTGCAATACTGACTTTTTTCTTGCAATTGTGAATTTAGAATTCTGACTTTTCTCAATATTTTCAGTTTAGATCTCATAATTTTGACTTTTCTCAATATTTTCAGTTTGTAGCTCATAATTCTGACTTTATAACTCACAATTGCAACTTTATATCACACAATTCTGAGGGAAAAAGTCAGAATTGTGAGATAACAACTTGTTCTACACTTATTAGTATTCCAAAGTATTCTAAAGTATTTAGATTAAGTTACTAAACTTGAGTAATGTAACAAAATACGTTACAAATGACTTTTTAAAGCATGTATTTTGTAATCTGTAGTGAAATACATTTTAAAAGTAACCTACCCAGCCCTGGTTGGGACTTTGTCTTTAGTAATAGTATGACCAACTAGCGGTCATTCAAATATCCTGTATATTGGTATGAGCAGCTGTGACTGTAGAGTGTTACAAATCAGTCACTTTTGAGGCTGCATTTCATTTAAGATGTAGGCAGTAGACTTTTCTTTGCACACGATTGAAATTTTATATACAAGCACCTGGTGGAAAGCTTTGAGAGACTGTCAAATTCAGTTTCATCATCCTGTCCTCAGGGACGAGAGATGAGACCTTCAGACCTTGATACTGATACACTGATGCCTGCAAAGCAGACACAATCTCATTCTTGCCTTTAGCTACCATGCATATTGTCCACGGAATCAATAGTAATAACAGGAAACCATGGCCTTGTTTCTTGAAGGGCAGTCAACCTGAAGACACGCCACTTTGTGAAAGTCAGGCCTAACTCTGAAGGCCGTAATATGGATCTTAACGCATAACAAGTGTCAATCAACATTGTTTTTGGAATCTTGAACCAATAATAACTGAGCCCGAGCACAGACATCATTTGTAGATTAATATCACCATATTAGGAGTTTAAGTGGAAGTTCATCCGCTAAAGAACTTCAGGTGCCAGTTTAGCTAATGGAGTCCTGAAGCTCATTAGCAGCAGCTGTAAATTCATCATCTCAACCAGGGCTGTATTCCACTTTGAATTTTTTCTGTCCTTCCCTTGTTAACATACCTCCCTCCTGTTGACTTGTTTGTGTATGTCAATGTATGTCATTGCTTACGTTGCACAAGTGCCCACTACTAGCGCAACTCATTCAATGGGATGAATTAGTACGTCTTAAGCCCTTTGAAATCTGCTATTGAGCTAAATTTATTATTTACGATTTTTCCTTTATAAATCTGAATGATGCATCATTCTATATGCCTATAGCCATATAGGCATATAATGAGCTCAGATGTTTTGGTTGTTCTATACGGATTACATAATCAGAGGATATGTGTTTTTGATTTGAATTGGGCCATTTAAAAGTAGACATTTCACAGTTTATATAAACATATTAGTCATGTCTGTGTGAGCTCACTGATCTGTGATGTATTTTAGAAAGAATTTCACAGAGCCCGAGATGGCAGAACGCTCACCCTGTTTGTTTTCCTTATTTTACTAAAGAACAACATTTTGTCGTTATTTTGAGTGTACACGGTACTGTAATTCTCACAGAATGGCTGAGGATGAAGATGAGGTGAGGTGAAGCAGATCCATTTAGTAGTGTAGTCTTTATTTAACAAAAAGGAAGAGTGTAATCCAAACGAACAGCATAGACAACGAGGAAATGAAAGTGAGGGCATATATAAACTGGAACTAATGAACTAAATGAGGAACAGGTGTGATAAATCAATGATACATTGAATAACCTTAGTGACAAGCGTAAACTGAAAGGAAACAAGGGAAATGACAAAAACGAACTAAAAGTCCGGAGATTTGTTACACTTAGTAACACTTAATACAAGCCGTGTTTGCATTACACTTTTGTTAAATTTTCTACATTTTCTATATATCGATAAAATACCATTGCAAAATGACAGCATTAACCGATGTCATGCGACTAAAATGTCTTTTTTTCTCTCGCGTTAAGGCATTACAAAAATCGTGGCAACGGATGTTGGTAGCATTACATATATTCCAGCCACTACACTAGCCATTATTTTTAATAAACATACGCGGACGTGTTATCCAAGCATTTATGGCAAGGAAGCCCCTACTTTGGAGTGTCCACGTATGAGGCGTTTCTACCTCCTATCTGCTTAAAGGTCTTGATAAATTGTTAAATTCTTTGTTGCTTACAATCCAGTATTCCCATAATTCTTTTGTCTTTTGTGAGTTTAATAAAGAAATCTGTCTCGTCTTCAGTCCAAACATACCGCGCCATCTTTAAAGAATGATTGGCTGTTACATATGGCAGATGACCAGCAAATGTGAAAAAAGTTTCCATTGCAGTTTTGCAAAATATTCCTTTTTCGATTTGCCAAAAAAAAAAAAAACACTTTTTTTTGCAACATATGGGAGTTTTTGCGAAATTAGTTTCCATTAAGCGTATTTTCACAATTAAATTTTGCGAAATTTAATGGCTGATGGAAACGTGGCTACTGTCAGGGACTATTTTTCTAGGATAGCATTGAAGGATTTTACTTTAATATATTTTTGGCTTTGTCATTTCTGTCAGGACCACTATCATCAAAGATGATTGACAGTTAGCATACAGTTTGGATTAGTATGGTTCTGTTCAGGGCAAGTACTCTCCGCCCATCCATCCTACCTATAAAGAGCAGGGAATCGCAGAGATAACCACCTTTGGGTAAACAGAATAGAACCATCATAAATATATTGCAGAAGTCATTAATGTCCTTGATGACAATAATTTCATGCAACAGCATAATGCAAGATAAATGAGTCTGATTCAAAGAGGACTATCAGAAGGCCAAGTCCTAACTCTGGACGAGAAGATGCGCTGGACATGCTGCGGATAATACTGAACGGACTTTATTTAAAGAAGCTGTGATTATTCATTTAGGTAGAAGTGACTCCTTTAGGTAGATGTGGATCGGCTGAGAGTCCGCAGATGTGAGCTTGACTGACGTAAACTGCCAAAACTAGCGCTATGGTTGATTTGTATTGTGTGTCAACCTTTTTATAAAAGCAATTAAGGCACTAGAGGCATGCTTCATTGTGAATACAGTCACGGCTGAAAGAGTTGCAGGCCTTAACAACCAGTCTTGGGGAAAGTAATGCATTACAATGTTGTGTTACAGCCTAAAAAAGTTACTAATTTTTTTGCATTACTTTTTATGAAAAGTAATGTTACATTACTTCATGTTCACATTTAGTCTAGAACTACAATAGCCATCATATTTTTCACAACCACACTGCACTTTATTTCTCTCACCATGGGGACAATCAATAAATGTGAAAAAGTAACTTCGAGAATTTGCTGTAAATTGAAAAAGTAATGCATTACTTTACTAGTTACTTGAAAAAGTAATCTGATCATGTAACTCGAGTTACCCCCAACACTAACAACACACTTCATGACTCATTGCTTACATAGATACGATTTTTCCATTTCAGCAAATACAAAGGACATAAATGTCTCCGGTATATTCCGTACATTGATGAAACTGCTTGTTGCAAAAAATTGTTTACCCTTGTGAATGAAAGACTAGCTGTGAATTCAGTAATTTTGTAAACTGTTGAGGTTTGCACTAACTGAACTCAATTGTGCTGCCAGTTGAAGCCTGTTGGTGCCCGATTTGTCGTTTGAGTCATCATTCATTATTAAAGCGGTTCAGAAACCTCTCCTCAACATCACCAAGTTCATCGATAAAAATAGGATTTTCAACTGGGATTCCATATAGCAGAACCTGAAAGGTCACCAAATTGATTGGTTTTAATATACATAAGATCCAGTTTTTCATTTCAGTCTGCAACCACTGCAACACAAACCTATTTAGGCGACAGGGCCAGTCGGCAGCGCAGAGGGATTCACTCTTCGTGGAGTGTTTGTTTTGTGGAGCAGCGATACTCGAGAATGGGCCTTGAACTTTACAGACAATTTCTAGCAGTTGAGCTCAAAATAGACTGCATCAGAGAGTGCCATATACAAAAATGGATTATTGATTTTTGATCACCATACAATGACATTCAGCTCATCTGTGGAAATTTGAAATGCTATTTATTTGAAAATGTCACGCTCCTTTTTTCTACTCATGTCTTCCTGCATATGCAAGGATGAGTGTCTGAATGTGCTGGGATATTAAAAAAAATAAAATCGTCAATTACGCTGATGAAAATAACAACTCACAATGAGGCCATGCAGATGGAGAAAATTGTATTAATGCATGCCGTTTAATGTATATTTAATTCATAACCCCTCTATGGAGCCAATCAATGACATACAATGAATGCATTAGAAACATTTCATGAAATACAAACTCTGACCTTGTCGAGCATCAGCAAATGAAACCCCTCTGTAATCTTTCTAAAGACTGCAGCACATTTCCCACATATGAGCACATAGAAATCTCTCACAGGACAGCTTGAGACATTACAGACCATGGGGAAATAGGTACACAGCAATCTGTCGAATTATGTGTCAGTATAGCGCTGGCTCGGTCGTCCCAAAAGGACCGCTGCTCTGACAGGACTCAATGCATTTGAAGTTGCAATGAAATCCCAGACTAAATTAGATCTCTTTATTTCTAGCAGCGTTCCTGATGAAAAATCACCTTAACAGCGAGGTAAAGACCTGGTCATCGACTGGTCTGTCACCCTCACTGCAGAGACTGACAGGGACATGTGAGCAATACAGGGGCTTTCACACCAGGTAGTTATAGGAACTTAGTTATAGGAACAAGCCACCAGGGTGGTTCCAGAGAAATAAATGTTCCTCTAAGGCCCTTTTCCTGGTTGCATTCGCACGGCCGGTAGGAACCCTTAAGTGATGGCGCGGCGTACATTTATTTTGAAGGCGCTGAGGACACCTGAGCACACAGCGCTCCCGTTCTCTGTCTTCATTAGTTTATGATCTATTTAACACTTCTGTCTCATACGGTCCATGTATCCACCTTTCTCCTGAGTAAGGACTTAGTGTCCTGTTCCGGTCTCAATAGGAACACACAGTCAATGGGGTAAAAGGAACGTTTGAATGAACTAAACAAACTTTCTGAAAATTAATAATAAAAAATACAAATGTGCACAGGGTTAAGCTGTGTTGTTGTTGGCTGCTATGTAACAGCAATAAATTCTTGGAAAATACATGTTTTGAGCACCAGTGAATCTGAAGAGAATGTCCGTACAACACTAAGCATGGCTTTTAACACAAGTTAAAATACTCCCAAAAGAGAGTATATGTGCCCCCCCCCCCCCCCCAAACTCCATCCCGATCGGGAGCTGCATGTAGGATATGAGCGCTCATACTCTTTTCAGTGCTGCTAACTTCGGACAGCTTCACGTCATCTACGCACTCAATAAAATAAGTGAGGCGCCGACAAAAGAGTCATTGTTATACTCTAAAGTGATGGCACTGTGGAGACATGTGCTTTTCATTGGTTTAACAATACATTATCAGCTCGGAAAATACGCTAATTTGACTAGACTAGACCATTTTTGGCAGAAAATGGGGGATAACAGAAATATCTAATTAAGAAAACAGTATATGAAAAAGTTAACATTTACCGAATGATGAAATAGCCAAGCAAAAAGTCATTTTTTTCACTTGAATTTTCTCCTTCAAGCATAACGGTTGAGAGGTCCATCTATCATGGTTTTCCGTGCTCGTAGAGTTAGTTTGTGGAGTAAATATATATAAGCTATAAACTGTGTACACTGCTTTTTTTTTTTTTTTTTTTTTTAAATGGCGTTTGGCCAATCAGTGTACACTTGCGTCACTAGTATTCCTATTGTGCTGGGTTACACCCTACTTCGAAATAGGAGCTAATTTAGTTCACCAAAAGGCATTTCTAGAACCAAAATCATACCCAGTTCCTGCGGTGCAAACACACAAAAACGTGGGTAGTTCCGCCATTAGTTCAAGGAACAGTGAAATGGTTCCTCCACTGAGAAAGCACTCCTTTCCAACCTGGCATACTTATTTGATCTTAGTATATTACATTATTAATCGTGGAAAGAAATTTGTTTACCGAACGATTGATGGGTCATCTTCAAGAGGAGTAATCGCTACAATATAAGTTCGAGAATGACACTCACCAAGAAGATCTACAATAACAAAGATCGTTTTTTTCACAGCAATGAAGCAGTTCAATGGTATTGCGTTGATGAATGTGAGGATAATAATAGAGTCCTGAAAATGAGAAATTGTGGGATGCACACACCTCAGATGACCAGGCAAGTATCAGACCACCACAGTGTTCATTCCATCGGATTGAATCGTTGGAGTGAAGAACGGAATAGACACACAGACACAGGAGGGAAGGCCGAGGGAGTTCGCTAGAGCGGATTCACAGGTAACCAACAGGAGAAACATGCGTGAGTCTTCTTCATTGCTGATGAAGCTGGTGTGTTAATTGACTGATGAGGTGCAGGTGTGTCTAATCAGTACCCTGGTGAGGGTGTGCGCTGTGATCGGTGAGTGAGGGAGCCTGGCAGATCTGTGACACTAAGCTCTATTCCACTGGTGATTCTCCAAAATTCAGGCATTTTTAGGATCACAATTGGCTGTTTTTAACTCTGTCGTGAACAACCTCCTTTCAAAAGCTCCCATGATGATGAAGCACTTGTGGGTTGCAGTCAAATTTTTGGAAAATAGCTTTGGCCTCCCTCTTAGAGATGCTTCAAAGAACAAGATAACGTTTCTGCTAGACTGCTTTAAGAGAAATAGTAATGTAACAAATCTTTGTTGAATATAAATGATAGTGTTAAAATAGAAATCTTAAATTACATACAACTTGGTTTAAATTTCCCACTGAGTTCAACGTTCAAATTGTTTTGAGGTGACACTAACAAAAATGTTGGAAATCATAATGCTCAAATTTACGTATATACTGTATATTGCAAATCTCAACTGTTTGATAACATTGCAAAATATACATTATGTATATTATTGCTTAGCGATACATCTCAAGTTGGATATATAGTACATCCAACTTTACAATCCCTGCGTACACACTCACATAAAGCAATAATTACTATATAGCAAATCTTGGCAGTGTGATTACAAAATCATTACAAAACGTGAACTATATTATAGCACAGCTCATTTAAAGTCAGGTATATAAGTGTATACAACTTTTTCTGCTCAATAAAACTAACGGCTTTGTTTATACGCCATTCTGCTATTGAGTTTAGAGCAGTATTTTGATTTTCTGTCATGATTGTGAAAAATGTCGCTATATGCTGCATTGAGAACTGCCATAGTAATTCACATCATCGTTCAAGGAGAGAACTGGACAATGTAATATGTTTTTTCGCCTTTTCTATGTGTAAAAAAAACACCAGGACAGCAGGTTGAGGAGGTGAAGAGAAGACGCCGAGTAGCAAATCTAGTAATGATGTCGCTGATTACACCCACTGGCTATCGCTCAATGAAATATGAATATACATTTTTATCATATTAAAATAATGCGAGACAGATGGGTTTTTTTAAAAGTTCAACTTCTTGAACTTGAACGCATGAGATGCTGCAAAAGTATGTATTACAAAAATATCAATTAAGGGTCAGAATTCATATGTGTTGTATCTCCTTTTTAAGCTTTGAAACATTCTTTAAACACATACAACGCTAAAATAAATGTGATGTGTCGCCACACGCTAGTCAAATACACACTGATAGTCAAAGACATCCGTCTGGGGCATTTACATTAAAAAACAATTTAAAAGAAGCACGGTGGAAAGAAAAAACGCGTTCGGTGTGGTGACAAATTAGGTCATCGAAGCAATCCCGTTGTCTCAAATTACTTTTAATAGGTACTCTCTTTTGCGCCTGATTACAGTTCCTACAAAATCGTGTTATGATAAATGATAAATGCTGTTTGAACGAAGATGGCCATTATAGTCTGTAGGCCTATTAGTTAGCTTATGCACTATAGTGTAGCACAGATACCCGATTAGCCTGAGGGAGTCGGGCTTGTAACCTAAAGGTTGCTGGTTCGATTCCCACGCTGGCAGGAATTGAAGGTGGGGATCGTGAATATACAGCACTCTCTCCACCTTCAATACAATGACTGAAGTGCCCTTGAGCAAGACACCTAACCCCTAATTGCTCCCCTTGTAAGTCGCTTTGGATAAAAGTGTCTGCTAAATGATGAAAAATTAGTTCACTTCTGAACTAAAATTTCCTGATAATTTACTCACCATGTTCATGTCTTTCTTTCTTCAGTCCAAAAGAACATTCCAGGGTTTTTCTCTGTATAGTGGGATTCAATGGGTGGAAGGTCCAAATTGCAGTTTCAGTGCAGTTTCAAAGCGTTCTACTCGATCCCAGATGAGAAATAAGTGTCTTATCTAGCAAAACTATTGGTGATTTTCTAAAAAAAAAAAAAAATTTCTATAAAAAAATCATATACTTTTTAACCACAAATGCTCATTTTGCTCTAGCTCTCTTCTTCTTTTTATTCTTGTAGAATTCTAGCAGTGTAGATGCTGATAAGTGTATTACTGCCCTCCACAGGTCAAAGTTTGAACTAATTCTTATATACTTGCACTAGCGTATTGTTTTTGACAAATGGCCCTTCGCAAAACACGCCCCTTGTTGCAATGCCCTTCTCAAACCACACATCATGTTCTCCCGCAGTGAAAAATACATTGTAGCGCAAAGAGGACACTGACAACGTACGAAACCGTTTCATATTTAAAATATTGTAATTTTTTAAAGCAGTTTAAACACTAAATACCATACAGTGGCTCCTTAATGTGTCAGCATCAAATAAACATGAATGAACATCAGAAGGAATGTTGTTTCAACCGCGGAAAGACGTGAGTGCGCACAATATTTCAAGTTAACCAACGTTAATCTACTATAGGTTACTCCCTGACTGCTTTGTCGGATAAGATGGCGTTTTCGGCGTTTATCATTGGTTAGATCGCCTGTCAATCAAACTGTTTGCGAAGGGTCAATTTAGCACAAACTTTGACCTGTGGAGGGTAGTAATATACATAGCAGCAGCTACACTGCTGGAATTCTACAAGAAGAAGAAGAAGAAGAGAGCCAGTGCAAGGCGAGCATTTGTGGTTAAAAAGATGTTTGTTTGTTTTTTTAGAAAATGATCGTTTCACTAGATCAGACCTTTATTCCGCGTCTCTGATCGTGTAGAATGCTTTGAAGCTGCACTGAAAATACAATTTGGACCTTCGACCCATTAAACCCTGTTGAAGTCCACTATATGGAGAAAAACCCTGGAATGTTTTCCTCAAAAACCTTCATTTCTTTTCGACTGAAGAAAGGCATGAACATCTTGGATGACATGGGGGTGAGTAAATTATCATGGCAAATATCATTTTAATTCAGAAGTAAACTAATCCTTTAAGGTATCTGTGCAATGTATACATTTCAGCGGCATCTAGCGGTGTGGAACTAACGGCGCACACCCCTCGCGGTGTATGAGATAGAAATGGCTTATTCTAAGGTAATAAAAACATAATGGTTCATTATGTAAGGTCTTTATGCATCAACAGATCCTCCCCAAATTTTACGCATAGCACCTTACATTAAATGAAGTGTTAAATGTCCAAACATTTCAGTTTAGATGGATAGATTCCAGTATAACTCCTGTGACTGATGAACAGACATGAGTTTTTAAGAGCATCTTGCCTTGATTTACATTAAAGGAAAATTGCAATGCCACGAATGGGGCGATTTCAAATTTCTGAAGGATTAAAAACAAACCCTATTTTGAACGAGGAAGGTAGTTTTGTGGTATGAAACTTGTATTTATGTGTAAATATAAAGAGCAGTTAAATTTTTCATTATATGATTCGTTTAAGGAAAGACATCATAAAATGGATGAAATACTGGCTCTTCTTCTAATATTCTATAAAAAAATTACCTGTCAACAGACCAGAGTGCAAAACTATGACATTGATGAGGAATTCATTCATTTTCTCCCGCTTATCCGGGATTCCCAGACTTCCCTCTCCCCAGACACTTCCTCCAGCTCTTCCGGGGGGACACCGAGGCGTTCCCAGGCCAGCCGAGAGACATAGTCTCTCCAGCGTGTCCTAGGTCTTCCCCGGGGCCTTCTCCCGGTGGGACAAGCCCGGAACACCTCCCTAGGGAGGCGTCCGGGAGGCATCCGAAACAGATGCCTGAGCCACCTCAGCTGACTCCTCTCGATGTGAAGGAGCACTAGTGATCGAGCTCCTCACCCTATCTCTAAGGGAGCGCCCTGCCACCCTGCGGAGGAAGCTCATTTCGGCTACCTGTATCCGGGATCTCATTCTTTCTGTCATGACCCAAAGCTCATGACCATAGGTTTGAGTAGGAACGTAGATTGACCAGTAAATCGAGAGCTTCGGCTTGCAGCTCAGCTCCTTCTTCACCACGACAGACCGGTACATCGACCGCATCACTGCAGAAGCTGCACCGATCCATCTGTCAACCTCACGCTCCTTCCTTCCCTCACTCATGAACAAAACCCCAAGATACTTGAACTCCTCCACTTGAGGCAGGAGCTCTCCACCAACCTGAAGAGGACAAGCCACCCTTTTCCGACTGAGATGAGGAAGCTCAATCTAAAGTTTAAAGGGTTAGTTCAACCAAAACTGAAATTTCGGTCAGTTTTGACGCTTCCATGTTTACGTCCGAACGCCGGCTCAGTATTGGCTGCACGACACCTGATGTGGAACACGAAAACGCTGCTCTGCGTTCACTACATCAACAGGGTAGGAGACTGACATGGAAGAGAAGAAATTGTTGAATCAATTTTTTTTGTTTTGTTTTTGCGCACAAAAAGTATTCTCGTCGCCCCATAACGTTAAGGTTGAACCACTATAGTCAAATTTTAACGAAGTCTATCCTGGACCCCAATGACGTTGCTGCCTACATTTGGCACCCTTAACATACGGGTTTATAATGACATGAGGGTGAGTAATTGACAGAAATTTAATTGGCATCACTCAGGAAAAAGGTTGACAGGATTTAAACTTTAAAAAGAGCATGTTATCTAATACTTTTGGCCTTCATAAACTTTCTTTTACTCCTTTTGAGATATGAGATGGTGTAAATACTGTGATTTGATGATCCATCAAATATTTTTCTGACTGATGTCTGAGATTTTGTTCGTACTTTACAAATTTTAATGACACATTCCAAAAGTAAGAGTCAAGCACATACCGTAGACATCAAACAAACACTGACTTTCAATTTCTGCGGTGCGTTTGTTGTCTAATATCTCTCCGGCAAAATTTGAAGTTGAAGACTCACCGTGCGAGGGGATTTTGAGCCGTAGATTTACCACTGGCTTGTTTTCCCCATCTATATTTGATGAGGGAGGTGATTGTGGCAGGGGTTGAGTCATGGAGCACAAGCCTCTGGGAGCACAGATGGAGTCAGAGCCAATGCTGTGGTGGTCTCCGTAGAAATATGATTCAATAATGAGGTAAATCAGTTTTATAAGCGGTTACTGTACTACATTTGGACAGAAAGTTTTCAGGTTTTGCGGTGATTCTCAAACTCTAATACCGATCGCAAGGATGCAGACAGCATGAGTTGCATGAGTTGTATTAAATGGCATATTATTTAGCAAATAAACTTGATGCCATCTTTCCACTAGAACGGGGATTTCCACATTTTTTTTGTCAGCTTTTGACGTAAAATATTTACTTGAAGTACCCCTGATATGTAATATTTAATAAAGTTATTATTTCAATAATTTAACACATTCACACAGTTCTCAGTCACATTAGGTAACTTTACAGTGATGTAAATTAAAGTGGCTATATGTAGAATTCAGAAACCCTTGTTTTTGGTGACACCAGTGGCCGTTAGATGAACTGCAGCCAGAAACGTATTACTTGCACACACAACACGCTCAATGCGAAGTTCTTTTTCGTTCTTTGCTTACAACAGGCAATACAAAAAGCGATTAATACATGAAAAGTCTCACATAAAACCAATTTAATGAAATCTTTTTAGTAGCATTTTATTTTATTTTACAATAATTTTTTTTTTTACATTTAAAACCCTGGGAAACCCTGTATTAGAAGATACAGTCCTGATATGTTGCTGTGGATGCTGCGAAGCGACACAATATGTATGTTTCATGTCATAGCTATTACCATATTGTGTATTTTAGCATGGTTGGAGTGCTGTATTGACATTCAAGCTCCCTCTGGGAAATAAGCCTTATAATAAAAACCCTCAGAGAATGCTGCGTTTTCTTAAAGGCCCAATATGTTCGATTTTCATATTAAAATATCCAAAAACCACTTACACAGTGTTATATATTTTGTTCAGCCGTGTACTTACATTATCTGAATTTGTAAATTCCGAGAAACTCACAATTTTAAATAATGCCGTCCCTCCTTTGTCGATTGTCAATGACATAATATTTGCGTTATCCCTGGTTTCCACTTGTACTGCACAGTAACCATGGCAACCATGTTGTTTCGTTCAAACATTACGGCAAGCAAATTTTGGGACAAAAGGAGAAATAACGAGGATCAATATCGGCAAGAGACGGCGCTCTTGCACGTTATTAGACGAGGTGAGCAAATGTAGGCTAACGCACATAAGACTAAACAATGTTATATAGCTCAACACGACGAAGTGTTCGAATATCATCTGTGTGATAATCTAATGTTGATCTAGCTCACTGTTAGTCTCATACAGACGACAAACTAATCCTAAACATTACAACTTTCAACACACTCAAATACAGTTTAGTATGAAAGTGTAACGTTAGACTAAGTGAAACAGCGCTGCCTTACCTCACAGTTTTAATTCGTCAAATAAACTGACCTGTATGAGTAGTATTTCAGCGCTTGCGAGTGGTTTGGTAGAATGAAATGTCCTCGTTTCTTTATATCGCCCGAATTCTCGACCACGCCCAGTTTCACACGTATAAAAATATGCATTCCCTCATCCACAAACATTCCCTATAAACATTATTAGATTATGTTATGCTCCACTCAATGACTGCATCATCAAACTATGTTATTTTGAAGATATTAGCGACCCCTAGTGGCGAAACAAAACATTGTGCGTTAACAGATGCTACCATTACCAACAAGCCCAGATATGCATGCTAAAAACATTACATTTACATTTACATTTAGTCATTTAGCAGACGCTTTTATCCAAAGCGACTTACAAGTGAGGAAAACAAACAAGCGATTCATCATGAATTGGCAAATAACACAGGAAGTGCTCACAATACAAGTATCATACATTGCTCAGTACCATAAGCTACAATAGGAAGGGAAAAAGGGAAGGAAAGGGTTTTTTTTTTTTTTTTTTTTTAAACATGACTCAAGCATGCTGTCCAAACTGCAAAATCTTCAACAAGAACACAATACAAGACCATGATGCTTATGTGAAGCTTATCTGAAAATCGCTATGAACCGCATCAACAATTGGTAGTTAAAAAACAAAGGTTTAATGGGTTGACGTGACGGGATGTTTGCGTGGTGATGAATTTTTGGCAAGCCTGTTGCTTCCGCTAGAATATACTGACACAAAATAAGTATCCTCTGTATTACTGAGAGTTTTAGCCATTGTGGTGGCTCTGAACCAAACTATTATACATAATTACCCCTCGGATTTCTCTGGGGAAAGTTCGATAATATATGATTAAAAATGTCCTCAATAATTATTGTGTGACAGAGCATAGTGACACTGTCCAAACTTTGACTAAACAACTTTGGGAACATATTTTCTTGAGGGAATACTTTTCCCCCATTATCTTCTGGGAAAGTTGGCAGAGAAAATTTTCAGGAAGTGTCTGTTTTATTTACTAAACATACCAGACAACATCTGAAGCCTGCGAGGCTGTTTCTGATAACCACCAGGGAGGCAGTGTTCTGCTGACTGCCTCCAAGGCCATCTAAATACGCTGAACGTGAAAGCTTGCATTATTTATGGCTCTGTTAAGATTCCAAGTCGCGATGGAAATAGCACGCGCACATTCGCTTGCCCATTTACAACAAAATATAACCCTTATGCTGCCACTGCCCTGGGGAAAGAAAAAAAAAAACCCAAATAAGATCGAATTATTCAGTAGAGACATTTGATGAAGTCTTCTGCTTCTCTTCTAGTTTCAGAACAGATCTCAACAATGTCTCAAACCGTGCTCAGACTTCAAAGTCAAAGATTTCAGTTTGAACTCATGTTTCTCAACCCATTCTTCCAAGAGCTATCCACATCACTGTCACAGATTATGTTTGGGAGACACATCTGAGACGAAGCTGACAAATAAATGAGAACTCAATTTCCACTGAGCTCTGTAAGGGTAAGTTTCTGAGCAATAAAATGTACTTCTGGTTAGTTGGCACAGATAAATGATTCATCCCTTACAAAAAAGAACTGCAGTATATTGAAGTAGAACTGCAGAACCAAGTAGTTTAACTGCGGTTTAATTAAGCACAACCATAGATTTGCAGTATAATGAAGTATAGTCACAGTAAAACTGTAGTATAAGTACAGCTGCAGTAAAATGAAGTACAAAAACAGTATAACTGCAGTTGTATTGCAGTTTTATTTTACTTTAGATGTATTGCAGTGTAGTTGTACTCCAGTAAAACTACAGACATTTTAGGTTATACTGCAATACTGCAGTTTTTTCGTGTCCAAAAAACTGCATTTTTCTATATGTAACAAAAACTGTAGTATTACTTCTAAAAAACTGCAGTAATCTTTTGTAAGGGATAATCAGCCTCCTAGGAGTAGAAGTGTGCACCGTTCCTACTAATAAGCCTTAATGCTCAATATAGCTCAGATCCAAATGATTTTGTTTGGTTGTACAAATTATTTTTTTTTAAATGTGGCCAATATCAGATTTAAATGTGAACAGGTCACGATTCTGAACTAGCATGCGCAGAATAACAATAACAAAGACGGCATGCAGCACACTGTTATTTGGAAGTAAACACAGAGGCCACTGAAGTCAGCATTTATGCGTTCATTTAAAAGGAAATGCGTCGTGGAAGTCAGTGAATTTGTGTGCAGGCGATAAGGAGAACCCAGAGAAAAAAAGAGCAGAGTTTTTCTTTTGGTTTTTCCAAGTTTTGTATAACAGCTCACTATTCCTCCACTGACTAACTTTCCTGTTCACTGAGTGGGAAAAGAACTCCCGTCAGTACATAACCGAACCCCCCGCCGGCAGTTTGATTGACAGGCGATCTGACCAATCATAACCCTGAATCCGCCATTTTTGTCCGACAAAGCGGTCAGGAGAGTTAGTAGAATAACGTTGGTGAACTTGTAAAATTGTGTGTCTTTCCACGCTTGAAACAACTTCCTTCTGATGTTCATTCATGTTTATTTGATGCTATAAATGAACTAGTATGAAGAGATGATCTGTCACGACACATTAAAGAGACACTGTACGCTATTTAGTGTTTAAACCGCTTTAAAAAATTCCAATGTTTCAAATATGAAACCGTTTCATATCAAAAGTGACCTGCACTGTCTTGTCAGTGTCCACTTTGCTCCGGGATGTATTTTTCACTTCGTGAGAACATGATGTGTGGCGTGAGAGTGCACGGCTTGTCATAGCAACAGTAACTAAAGGGGGCGGGTCTTTGCAAAGGGTCAATTGTGACGAATGTTGATTTTCAGTGACGTAAAAGTCACAAACTCGGATACTGTTCAGACTGAGATCGCATTGCAAACCATCAGACCTGTATCTGGTTTAGGAACACCTATGGAAGTGACCAAGTCAGAATCGAAAAGATCAAATTCCATGTGGTTTGTGCTGTGAAGAAAGAAAAAAAAAAAAAGACAAAAACAAACATTGGGTCACTTTTGTCTACCGAGCCTATTCTGAACATAGAGCCAGAGAGCATGAGATACTTTTGAGAAATGTCATTGGAGCAAAGACACTCCATATTTAAGTGAGGTCTGAAAAGCCTGCGCACATTCCCCTGCGATATACTGGGGAGAGATGTGCCAGACGGGCTCCACGGTTTTGGATCCCAAAATTCAATCACCCAGAATCATTACATCTGAACTGTCAGTTTACTGGCAGCTGTATTTGTAGGACATCACTCTTTTGGCTCCAGGGGCACAGTGAGTAAATTATGAAGCTCAGATATTAAGAGGGGTTCCAACAACCCCCTCTGAGTTCTTATTCCACACACCTCATTCACGCCAGGACAGGACCCCACGGAAGGATGAATTCTCTTAATTGCACATTATGTTTTCCAAGAGACAAATCTACTGCTGAAATATTCATTCTTCTGGGGAATCTGAGGGTATGTTTACTTGCGACAATGTTCATTAAGACTGTATGCAGCATTTGGATGCCCCAAAATACATTATGGTTATTCACAACTGCACGTTGTGAAGGTTTTTGGCTCCACCAAGAGGACATTGTGATAATAACTCTGATAATAACAGTTCTTGGTTTTACTTAATGAGTGCTCACGCTTTTTACGCTTGCAAATATTTCTTGCGGTAGATTTATTTTGGAATGTGAATTTCTGAACAGGAAGTCTTTTGCAAAAAAAAAAAATAAAAATCTAATGAATGTTTCCATCATTAATGCCCAGGAAAAAAAGCATATTGATATAGTTACATTATAGCTGGGCATTTTCTTACATTATGTGAAGTACGATTTAAGAAGGAAATAGCTAATTTAAAAAAAAAAAAATTAAATACTATCTGAAGTTTTAAAAAGCCATTTTCCAGAGTGTACCTGAATTAAAAGTGTTTTAAAATATATTTGTTTACTGGACGTTTAGAAATATTTATTCAGTAAAACACTTAAAGACACATAAAACAACAAAATTGTGAAACATTGCTTCATATTTGATATTCTAGATTATGATATATATCTATATCATATTATAGATATTTGAATTATTTGATTGTTAAAAGCCAAAACATTCAAAGCGCATGAATTGACGATGTTGTGACTGGATTAATGGGTTTTATAGTGTTCGCTTATCCAACAACTATTAAAAATATGATTAAATATTCTTTTTTTTTATCTTTCATGACACACTGATTGCACTCAGTGAAAAATGTATTATTAAATTAAGCCTCCTTTTGTCACGTTTGGGTTATTTGTTCATGTTTAAAGTTTGTTTCGATCACTTTTGACTTCTTTTCAGTCTTCAGTTTCTTAGTCCGCTTTCTGTTCTGTTAATTAGTTCAGTTCTCCTACGTCTGTCTGTGTCCTAACTTACTGATTTGATTAGATTCCTCAGTCCAGGTGTCTTATTAGCCTCGTTTAGTCCTCTGTTCTCCTTGCATTTAATCCCTCGGTTTCAGTTAGTCCCTTGTCTTCAGTTGATGTTGTCTATGCAAGTTATTCTCCTCTTCGTGTGGTGTACTGAATTAAAAGTTCTCTTGAAGGATTTCCTTCATTGTGTGCTCTTTACCAGCTACACACAGTTCCAGAACTGAAGAACAAAACCAATACAGAAGACAGGACCTTAATGAACTGCTCCACGATGGTCATTCTCCTCACCCCAATTGACCTTGTCCATCTGCTTCTCTCCATTTCCCAGGAACACTGTCCAATAGAGGATTACATCTACATTAAAGAGTTCCTTGAACTCGCCAACCAGGTACCCTGGAACGATGCTACCCTCAAGATTACTTTTGGACCAGTTTTTGATCTACTCTTCAACCACTTACCTTCTCTGCTGCCACTACGTGTTCCCTTAAGAGGTACATCGATTACATTCTGTGGTTGTGTGGATCGTCCTACATTGTCGAGGAAGCGTCACTGTCACCTCATCGTCCATTCCTGTCACAACCGCCATTGCCGAGTCTCTTCCTGACATGGATGTGCCCTTAGGATTGTGGGTGGAGTATGAGGGGATGTCTTGATCCCAGATGACCGCCAGTTTTGTGTTAGGGTTGGAGAAAGAGAATGCGAGCACGAAAGTACAAGAACATTCCAGATTTTTTTTTATGCTTTAACGAAGACTAAGAAATGTGACCGCATTTTCCGTATTTAGGAAACTCATAACCTGAAACTACATTGTGAACAATAAATCAAGACAACGCTACTAGAGGGATCTCGGCAGTTTGAGAGTACAGTGCAAATACACAGTGGCGGGCTTGCAAAGACGTAATATGACATGATGTGTCAAAACACATCTCAATCCCTGTGCGATAACATATTCCGCTTCTCATCAGGCACTCATGAATATTTAAATCACACTCGGGTCCATCTGGCCAGGTGCAGATGAGGAGAGACAAGCGATTCAGCACTGGTGTCATACATGTTACATTAAAATACCCCAATGATGAATGTGTGCGCGTGTCTGCGCATTCGTTAGATCGTCCAGCCAGCCGCTTTGACGCTTGCAGTATACGGTAGATGTTGGCATGAGCTCTAGACAAGTTTTCTACTTTAAGAAACCCTCTGGATTGAAATGAGCCCATTACTGATCAAAACGTCCACCTTTAATACAATGACTAAGGCAGTGCTTCCCAAACTGTGGGCCGTAGTGGTATTGCAGGGGGACCGTAGCTAGTCCAAGTCAATATATTAAAATATTCCAATTGTTCAAAAAATTTTTTTTTTTTTTTTTTTTTAAGTATGTAAGGTTAGTGTTATGGATTTAAATACATTTGTAAAGAATGTTTACATCGTAGTTCTCATAATTCACATGAAATTCTTACAAACTTGTTAATAAATGTATTTGTAGGTAAATGTCGGTATATATTTTTTAACGGCGGGGGTCGTAATGTTTTTGGGGGGCCTCACCCCTCTTAAGTTTGGGAAGCTCTAGACTCAGGCATTACAATTGCCTAATTTAAGAATGATTCTTTTTGAATAATAAATTAAATTAACTTGCCTTAAAAAATGCCATTATTAAATTATGTCACATACTATGCTGTAGAGGTTTTATTCCATAGTGTGAGAGCTGGCTATATTAAGAGACTGAAAATCATTAAAATTAACTGTCTAAGGGTAACGTTTATACGACAACAATTTTCTAAAGAGCGTAATTTTTTCCTTTCCGTTTTTCACGTACAGACGACAACGTCAAAACGATCTCCATTCACACGGATTCGCGAAAATGATTAACATGCTGTATTATGCATGCCAAGCCATCTTTGTAAAGAAAAACAGTCTATACAAATTTGGAGTAGACGTCACTTGCAGCTGCACGGACATATTGGTGGCAAAAAAATAGCAGTAACAAGTGGAGGATATAGGCAAAATTCACAGAATAAGAGAAAAATACTTTGTTGTGCCTTTGGATGTCAGAATCGGAATGTTAAAAAAAAAAAAAAAGAAGACAGCCTTTAAATCTAAACACAGACGTTTATGTTGCAAGTCACAGACTGGACTGATGAAACCTGCAATGATTAATTACTATTAAAGTAATTTGATGTAAACAGCAAGTCTTCAGAATATGCACATATGCAGTTAGGGGACATACAAACATTTATTAAAAATATTTGTATTTCACAATTCTGACTTTCTTGCATTTGTGTGTTTATATCTCCCAGTTCGGACTTTATAACTCGCAATTACGAGTTTATATCACAGGGGTATAAACTTGCATTCTGAGGGGGAAAAATATAAAAGATGATCTCTCACAATTCTGTTTTTCCTTCTAAAAATCGAGAGATATAAACTTTTGACTTCCATAGACTGCTACTGCAGAACTTGTCATTTTCTGCCAACAAAAAGTGTCATCACGGTTTTCAAACACAAAATAGGTCTACACACTGAACACGTAATACGCATGTGCCGAAAACTTGCCCTTTGAAACATTTTAGGTATTTTCAGGCCCCCGAAACGGTGTTGTCGAGTAAATAAATGGCCGAAATGCATAAAAAGATAAAGATTTCTGAATATCCCCAGTTTGAATATGAAAAACATTTCATAAAATGAGCACAAGCAACAATACCTGGTATTAAATGCAGATTTTATTAATGAAAATTTGCCAAATATACACCCAGTATCATCCAAGTAAATATTAAGTTCATATTTCAATATTCCAAAGTGGTAATTGGTTAAGAGAACGATTAGATCAGGGTTGGATAGACATATCTCCAAAAACTACACAATATACAGGTATGTTCATTGATCCATTTTGATTAGTTCTCTTTTCCATGAAGATTGCCCATGACAACAACTTTATTCAATATTCATGAAAAATCACTATAAAAACAGTTCGTTTCAGGACAGAGCGATGATTCTACCCAGGAAACCATGGCTGACATTTAGAATACATTATTCATTTGGAAACCATCTCAATGTAATGACATTTGACTGGTAGTTTTTATTTGCTGAATTCTGTCTTTCTGTATTAATCCCTACGTTTAGCTCGATACAAAGCTTAAGACAGGTTTTCAAAAAAGGACGTATATTGAGACATCACTGAATCAGGCCCGTATATTTCAGCATATTGAACAGCAAAGCGTAAGGACACCACAGAGACTCTGCATGAGAAAATGAATGCCAAGGAAATATTCCTGCTGTTCCACCGAACAAAAGATCTAGCCAGTGTACAAACGTTTATGCGAGTGTTCAGACTTCATTTGTCCGTTTGTTGAGATTCAACAGTTTTATGCCCTTAAATAAGATTGATCAATCCATACCACAGGGAAATATCCAGTCTCGCCAAAGGCTCACTAAAGTGCTTTAAGCACCACCATACAGTAGTTACCAATCAGGTGCTGTATACTATTATTAAAAATAAAAAAAAAGCAATAAAACAATCAGAAAAAGAAATCAAATGACAGATAAAAAGTAATTAAATGTACACATAGTATTTTCACTTTCAGTGCATGAGATAAAAATGATTAATGGACATTAATTATTGAGCTATGCATGTACGGCCGTATAACAATGTCTCTTTGTCCAGATGACCATAAAAGGTAGAATGTAAACATGACATCAGTTCATTTATTTGTGATCAAAAGCATACTATAATGGAGAGCTTGTTTAAACCACTCGCAGTTCTTGAATCTACTTTAAAAAGGTGCAGTAAGCAATTTCTGAGATACGCTGTTGAAAGAGGATTGGACCGAGCAGCACAACACTTTTGCAGCCAATCAGCAGTAAGGGGCGTATAGACTTATGAGGGGGGAGGTGCCTGTGATGCATAGTGTTTGTGAATTTGGGGGCGGAGCTATCAAGATAGGGGTGTGATCATTTTGGGTAGGGGCTTACTGCACCTTTAAAGACTTTCTTATAATACACCAGGAGCTGCAAAACGACTATTTTTATAGGCACAAAAGGCAACTTCGGAGCTATGCTTTTCATGCACTTTTTGTCTTTATGGGTGCAAACGGAAAGCTAATGTTTCTCATGTTGTGCCATTTTAAAAGTGCACGTCAACAAGGATGTTTCGTACACTTGCTGTGCTACGTTATAGGAGCTGTGGACTTCCGACATCACCACAACCGAGCAAATAAAACATTACACAAATAACGAAACAAAAGAGATCCATGTGAACTTAAAAAAAAGAAGCATTTCCAGATGTCTTGAGCTAAACATATTGAGATGTAAATTAAAGATTGTTACACAGGCAAGCATAAGACCATTTGTATTAAAACATGCAATAGACGGCGTTCCCACACCATTTTTTCATGACTTTTCAGTCAAGTCTAGCCAATTAAATTTATTATGCATTTTTTTTAAAAAACCTCATGTTGTTCTTTTTTCATGTCCGTAAATCAATTTGCCAAATTCTCTGATGTTTGCAAGTTTTTTTTAATGACTGTGGGAACCCTGACTAGTCCTTGGTTAATTAAAAAAACACAATGTTAGTCAGTACTGCTAATAAACATGTAAACCGCAAATGCAAGACACATTTAAATGGCTACTGACAAATCTTTGGAAGCTTGTTTTCACCATGGAATAATAAAAAATAAAAAAATTGAAAAGTTTTTAATTGCAACATCGTTTTTATTCTAACTTCTTTTTCCCCTCACAATTGCAATTGACCCGTCGCAAACCGTTTGATTGACAGGCGATCTAACCAATCATAACGCCGAATCGGCCATCTCTTTCCGCGGTTGAAACAACTTCCTTCTGATGTTCATTCATGTTTATTTGATGCTATAAATGAACTAGTATGAAGAGATGATCGCTTCACGAACCGCTTGAAGGATCTGTCACGACACATTAAAGAGACACTGTACAGTATTTAGAGTTTAAACTGCTTTAAAAAATTACAATATTTTAAATATGAAACCATTTCATACTTTGTCAGTGTCCTCTTTGCGCCGCAATTTATTTTTCACTGCGGGAGAACATGATGTGTGGCGCGAGAGCGCATGCAGGTCAATTGAGAGTTATATAGTCAGAATTGTGGTATATAAACTCAGATATAGTCAGAAGTCGCAATTATCTTTTCAATTTTTTTTAAAATTCCATGGCGAAAACAAGCTTCCATTGATTTAAAAAAAAAAAAAAAAGATTTTATATCTTGCAATTAGTACTTTTTTCCCCTCACAATTCTGACTTTCTCAGTTTATATCCTGAAATTCTGAGATAACCCGCAACTCAGAAAAAAAGTCAGAATTATGAGATGTAAACTCCCAATTGCAAGAACAAAAAAAAAACAAGCTTCCATACAAATCAGATCATAAACATGTTAAAAGAAGACAGCAACAACAAAATATAAGTGAAAAATGAATAAAACTGTTGGTTTATAATTGAGGGTATTCTTGTTTTTTCCCCCAAATATTGAGTCACAAATGGCTTTTTTTTAATGACCAACTTAAAGTCCTTCTATGCGAGTTCCTATCATGTCCTATGCAGTCACCAAATAAATCTATACAAACACCCTAATGAAATACCCGAACCCCTCAAGTAAATTGGTTAGTAATCAGAGAAAGACTATTTTTAAATCACAATTCAAGTTCACTTCATCGATGGAAACTTTGGCATTCGATGTAGGGCATACAATGAAAAAAAAAATAAAAAAAAATAATGATCTTCATTACTGTCAATGTTGTTTTAGTCATATTGCATCAGTAAATCACAGAACATGCATACACTTATAAAGGTTTAATTCTTTTCAAATCACGTTTAAAAAAAAAATGAGATAAAATTCACAATTTCAACAGGTCTGAAACAGGCAGGGACATATTGGCAGCATATGCGAAATAAATGTTAAATATTTCCCTACATCCTCACTCATCAAATTTCTATTTTCAATTACAATGATTTAAAAAAAAAAGAAAAAAAGAAAAAAAATGGCTCTGGAAACAGGAACTAATGTAATATCTGAGACATATTATGATGAGAGTGTTTGAATTTCATTTGTCGGGATAAATATACAAGCAATATAGATTCATTTACCTGAGTAAGAGTAAGATACGTTTGTACAAACTGTACAAAGCTTTTAAAAGACTAAAGCACATACATTAGACGACGGATTACAAACATGTTACTCCACTGATGGTGTAGGTAGTGCAGATTAGAGAGAGGCGAGTAGACGGACATGAAAGTGGCTACGAATTCATACCTTCAGGCAGCAATAAGACCCACTCCATCACTCTTCCAGAATCTGATGCAGGACCTTCAGTAGGTTCTTCAGTCCGTAGATGTAACCCTGGTCGGGAACGTCACTTGGGAAGACATGTGCAAAGTCGATCATCTTCACCTCCACGTCACTGACCGTTTCCGGTCCCGCTTCGCCCTTCGTCTCCTTACCGTCCTCTTCCAGTCTTGCCAGGCTGCGGTTGCCGTTGGGCTGCTGTGAGGAGCTCCACACGCCATTGTCCTGTTTGGCTTGATAGTGGCTCCGGACGCAGCCTTTCTTGTGCAGGGAGTACATGGTGGAGAGGCTCTGATTGATGTTGTTGTTCTGCTCGCAGGCCTCGGGCGCGATCTGGCTCTCTCGTAGGGTCTGAGAACCGACGCTGGGCGCACAGACGCCCTCATACACAAAGAGCAGAGAGCTTGCATAAAAGTTGAAGCGACTTTGACCCTCGAACCACTGAAGGATCTCCTGGACTTTAAGGATGCTGGCAGTGATGGCGTCATTGCGGAGAATATCACCGTTGTAGAAGAACTTTGATAAACCTGCAGCACGGAGAGGATCTGGTTTGTAACTGAATTACTCAAATCTACCAGTCGGTTAGGAAACAGAACCACAGAAGATGTCAAATGCTGAAACCGTTTCAATCTCATCTGCAAGCATTTCAAGACAAAGCTAAACTTGCATCTCAATGAGCGCTACAATCGCGGTAAAGACCTCAATAAAACAGCTTGCAAACGATAGTAAAAACCCCAGAGTTAAATCAACTCTGCTCAGATAACATTTGGTCACTCTAAATAGTGTTAAAGTAACACTGAAGCAGAGTTAAAGTTAATGAGATAATGAAGCAATTAATTAAGCGATGATTGAACATTAATGATGAACACCTGCTGTTAACAAGCATAATCACTGAAGAATAGAGAAACACAAGAACTACAACTGACTTCAGCCACAGTCTTAGATGAAATCAACTGAAGATAAAAGACATTCAATCTCTGAAGAGTGTTACTTTAACTCTATTTAGAGAGGGACCAAATGTTATCTGAGCAGAGTTGATTGAACTCTGGGGTTTTTACTGTGTACGTTTACATGGACACCTTTTGTTTTCAAATCAGAATGAAATCAGTCCGACAGATGAATCTGAACATAGTGTTTACATGAATGCTAAATAAAGTGATTGGGTTGATGTGTACGTTTATGTCACAAGCTCCAAAAAAAAAAAAAAAGTAATCTTTTGACATGCGCACAATGCACAAATATACAGTTTCCCTGCTCTTGTCACATACTAACTAGGGCTGCACGATAAATCAAATTTAGTAAAGGCTGCGATTATTTAATGCGCAGCTTGTCAGAGCTGTACGGCTCCGATCAGTAGTAAATTCTTCTCCATCTGAAAGCCAGAGGGCGCTCTTGTGCAGAAACTCAAACTACGCCCTGCAGCAGAAGAGAAGGCGTCATATCGCTGTAGCTGAATAAACAGAAGATTGAAACACTTTGACTGGTTAAACATGACTAATAAACACACGACTGCCTTATTCTGTGTAAGAAATCACACCATCTCACAGAATGATGCTCAACTGTCGTTATGAAGTTAGTTTGGAGTAAAAACATGTTGTCTTTTGTTGGAAAAGATATTAATAAATGCTTCTCGTGTCTGGAGAGATGTTTGAAGAGTATTGCTTTTCAAATGTACATTATAAGCGGCTCAAACTCGCAGTGCTTTCAGATGGATTAGCATTTGAAGGCGTACTTCACTGACAAGCTGCGCATAAAAAAAATATCACAGCCTTTTCAATTTCACAATCACACCAAGAATTGTTTACACTTTACATTTAGTCATTTAGCAGATGTTTTTATCCAAAGCAACTTGCAAGTGAGGCAATTAGGGGTTAGGTGTCTTGCTCAAGGGCATCTTAGTCATGGTATCGAATGTGGAGAGAGTGCTGTTTATTCACAATCCCCACTTTCAATTCCTGCCGGCGTGGGAATCGAACCGACAACCTTCAGGTTAAAAGCCCGACATCACGACTACCCACGTTTAAGCGATAATATATCGTGTGATTAAATCGTGCAGCACTAATACTAACTTTTCTATGTTCTGTAGCATGAGGCTTATAATTATCCAGCAGCGAAAACGCCCCTTTCCGCACCCAAAACTATGCGTCTGCAGAAGAGAGTCTGAAACAAGGACTGGTGGGACAATGTTGTCCTCCTCCACTTCACAGATGATGAGCAGAAGGAGAAATTTCAAATTGACATAAGTCATTTGTTATTACATTATATTCAACAATAACAGCACGTTCTGTGCATCATACGTTATAAAGTCATTGCACATACACGACGTTTCAAGTTTCTGTTTTCAATCAAGTGTTCCTAAACTGAGTGTGCTATTGAATGGATTTCAAAAGCCTCTTACAATCCAAATTAAATTTAAACTGGATTTGGTCAATTTGTTCCGACTGACGTGGTTAAACGGGGCTTTTTTTATTCTGACTGTAGTACAATCAGATTATTAGGGTCCATGTAAATGCAGCTAATGTCACACATCACCACATTTATCTCAGAAAAGACATTCAATGTCCATATATTTGTTAGCTAGCTAGAAAAAATAACTCTAAATAGGATCATTTTGCTAAATATATGCACTATATTACATAGTCATTACATTTTTACTTAACCGGTTGTCTATTTATTAATGTATGTTATAAAGTGGGACTGAATAATTCTAATAGGTGTCTTTAACTACTTGCATCAAAGAAAAAAAAAACGTTAGGTAGAATGTACTTATTGTTTTCATGTTGTATTGCAAAATTCTTTTGCTAATATTGAGGTGGGATGCGGGTAAGGTTTGGGACAGGTTTGACGGTATGGTTAGGTTTAATGGTGGTTGAAGGGAAAAGGAAAGATCAACAGTGAAACTATTAACTGCAGCTGTAAATACATGCAGGTATTTTTAATATAAGTACTTGCATAACAAGTAACAAAAGAAAATCAAAAGAGATTTAAATGTTAGTACATAGTAGTTATTTATATAAAGTGAGACAATAAATCTGTCATGAAATTTACAGCCACTGTTTAAATGTTTTTCAACAATAAATGAATATATTCAAAAGTTGATATTAAAACAGCCTTAGGTGCCATTTCACAACTTTTTGAGAAGATCGAGTGTTGATTATTCAATAATGAATCAATGAAGTTTATTTAAAAAAAAAAAAAAAAAAAAATTCAGCTAAATTAAAACTTTAGTTGTTTCAATGTTTCAGCAAAAAGTTCATTTCAGGGCATTACCAAGCATGGTTATACTGAAACATATAAAAAGAACAAAATATTACTTTTCCTGGTGTTTTATTTTCCATTTAGTTGCAAACAGCATGGAAAGCATGCCTTGTTTATTTTTTTAACAAGATTTCTTGCTGCGTTTTACATTACACATTTATGCATTTCCGCTTTCATCCAAAGCGACTTACATTGCATTCAAATTACACATTACAAGCATTCTACTCTCTTGCTTGAGTCACAGGAATACTTCAATGTTTTACTTTTTGCAGTTGACATTTTTAATCTATTTGGCAACAATTGCAAATCCTACCTTCCAACAAAAACAACAATCATCTTTCACAAAGTAAACGTTTGGTTATGTGTCATTTAAAAAAAAAAGCACTCTGCTCGTCGAGGCGTTTCAAGGGGTCTTTAAGAAAAACACGTTTCATTTACTCTTAAACACAACAGACACATATGTTGTTTTAGGTTATAGTGTTATGGCATAAACAGTTTGATGCTTTGACCCTGTGGTGATCTTACCTTCCTTGATTGTGTCCTTCACGAGACCTCTTCCATAATGCTGGTCATAGGTGTCAAAGCTGTCTGAGCCAACTTTATACACCTAAAAAGACAAGATAGAGAAAAACATTTTAACTCGAGGTAAATTTGAATAGTCTCTCGATAGGTCTTGTTCTCCCTCTAGAGGACATTTGAGGTCATTACAGCAACTCCACTGATTGAATAAGCTCCAGGGAGGAAATGAAATTCAAGTTGAACTTCTGGAAAAGTTGATGAGGGAGCCTGTATAATATCGTACCGTGTAATTTGGGGTTATTTTAAGGAGGAGCATTAAGTTGCTTTCTATATCATTCAAATCAACAGCACAATTATGAGTAATGGTTCTGTTTGCTTGGTGGTTATGTAGATCGGCTCTTTTCATCCATCTGTTTTTCCATACGGGCTGGCAGAGAGCTGAACCCCTGGGACGGATTGAGACTGAGAATTTACATACCGTCTGCTCTCCATCAATATTTCACCAAGAAACTGGACCTCACTGCCCTTTATATACACAATTTTAGACAACTTCTATCCTGAAGACTTTCATTTGCTTTTAAACAGTAAAGGTCATCCAATCATTTTCCTTAAACTATTGGACTGTGCTACTTTTTATTTATCTATTTTTTTTTTTAACTTAAGGTGCCCTTTAAGCCAGGAGTAATGAAAGAGGAAAAACAAACAAGACATATTCCATTTCAGGATACAGCAATTTAAAGTAATTTAAATTTGACTCATAGGGGTTAGCCGAGTCATGTCAAGTTCAATCGATCAGGAAAGCCAAGGATTCACATTTCAAACAATTAAGAACAAATATAGTGAACTCATTGTCATGTTCAAGAAACCAGTTTGAGATGATCTGAGCTTGGTGTGCTATCCTGCGGGAAGTGAAATGGTTACACAGTGGTCATTAAAGCAAGAAGATGATCAGCAACATTACTGTTGCGTTTAAACGATTGGTACTAAGGGGCTCAAAAGTGCGTCAAGAAAATATCCTCCACACCATTACACCACCAGCAGCCTGAACCACTGATACAAGGCAGAATAAAAGCATGATTTTATGTCGTTTACGCCAAATTCTGACTCTACAATCTGAATGTCGCAGCAGAGATCGAGACTTCTACTCTCCAATTTAGGTGAGCCCGTGTCAATTGTAGCCTCACTTTCCTATTCTTAGCTGACAAGAGTGGCACCTTAAGTTGTCTTCA